>OX243817.1:3081026-3531026 GCA_945859605.1 Lumbricus rubellus
AGACCTAAGAGAGAGAGATAGATAGATAGATAGATAGATAGATAGATAGATAGATAGATAGATAGATAGATAGATAGATAGATAGATAGATAGATAGATAGATGGATGGATGGATGGATGGATGGATGGATGGATGGATGGATGGATGGATGGATGGATGGATGGATGGATGGATGGATGGATGGATGGATGGATGGATGGATGGATGGATGGATGGATGGATGGATGGATGGATGGATGGATGGATGGATGGATGGATGGATGGATGGATGGATGGATGGATGGATGGATGGATGGATGGATGGATGGATGGATGGATGGATGGATGGATGGATGGATGGATGGATGGATAGATAGATAGATAGATAGATAGATAGATAGATAGATAGATAGATAGATAGATAGATAGATAGATAGATAGATAGATAGATAGATAGAAAGATAGATAGATAGATAGATAGATAGATAGATAGATAGATAGATAGATAGATAGATAGATAGATAGATAGATAGATAGATAGATAGATAGATAGATAGATAGATAGATAGATAGATAGATAGATAGATAGATAGATAGATAGATAGATAGATAGATAGATAGATAGATAGATAGATAGATAGATAGATAGATAGAGAGAGAGAGATATATATATATATATAGATAGATAGATAGATAGATAGATAGATAGATAGATAGATAGATAGATTGATGATAGATAGATAGATAGATAGATAGATAGATAGATAGATAGATAGATAGATAGATAGATAGATAGATAGATAGATAGATAGATAGATAGATAGATAGATAGATAGATAGATAGATAGATAGATAGATAGATAGATAGATAGATAGATAGATAGATAGATAGATAGATAGATAGATAGATAGATAGATAGATAGATAGATAGATAGAGAGATCGAGAGATCGAGAGATCGATCGAGAGATCGAGATATAGAGAGATAGAGAGAAAGAGAGAACGAGATATAGATGGAGATAGACAGACAGAGACAGACAGAGACAGAAAGCACGTGAGTGGAATGTTTGAATTATCGTTTTTCCTCTTTGAGGTTGTGTCGTCGAAATGCAATACATTGGGTCTAATACTTTTTGTCATGATTGTATTGATCGGAGGCTGTTCGACAGAGATCTATAGATATCTTGGGAATTCCCTACGGCCGGACTTAATTCCCCGTCGAGCGAGACTTGAACTAGGCCTACTGCTTCGTGAAAGTCATGAGCCTTCATTGTTGATCGAAGACTATCTTAATCTTATACATTAAGATTTAAGGTATTCTGGCTAGAGAAATTGTAATTGTAATCAAGACAATTTTTATGCATCGTCGGTAGGATGCTTTATGCACACAGCCTAATTTGGTTGCCGCTGTATCTTAACACAAGACAACTTGTTAATACCGTACCGGTCTGTATTAATGAATTTGTAACTGGTAATAATTATGGAAGGGACGAACAAAAGGGGAAGTCCCTTCAGAGAATGGAAGGATGAAATCACGGAATGGTGTGGAGACAGATCACTGCAGCAGTTGAGCCACACAGCAAGAGAAAGAGACAAATGGAAGGAGATGATCGAAAGAGCATCAAGCACCTACGGGCGATGAACTCATGGACATTGATGATGATGATGAATGATGACGAACCGGTAATCCACTTCGTTCGTCAGTGACCTTAGGGGAGAGATCGTGTCTTTCTAGGCAGCAGTCCGCGTGTCGATTGAAAGACCGCAAGTCCGGCCTTCGTCGTCTTTCGAAGGGCCTACACGTCCAACAGTCGAAAATGCTACGCTGTTTATAATCTTAAGGACTATGACAAAGTAAATTAAAAATAGTCGTGCATGCATTACAAATATTGCATTTTTCATTGTCCTAACAGAAACCACTTCAAAGTTTGAAAATTACGCAATTGTCGTTGGGTTAGATGATGGTACAACCATAAAGAAAGACGTCATCAAAATAAATCTACATCGACCAAATCAGATATCAACACATAAGCAAACACCAGCCAAAATGCAGATCGAGACAGCTGCCGCCGTTTACCGTAACAAGATGTACGCAACTGGAGCAGGAGACGCTAGAGATGAAATCTGGAGATACAGTTTTACTTCTGGCTGGGTGAAATGCGCATCTTTAGTTCAAGGTCGAAGTAGACACAGCGCAGCGTTTATCTATGAAGTATTGTACATCTGTGGAGGATTTGTGGATTCTAGTGAAAGCATTCTAGACAGCGTTGAAGCCTACAACGCTATTACCGATAAATGCGACGTTGTTGGAAAGTTGGTTCATTCTGTCGCATCCTCAGGTAACTGTGTTCCGTACAAGAGTTCACTCTACATCTTCGGTGGAGCTGATAAAGATAATACAGCGTTGAATAGCGTTCAAGTGTACAACACAAAAACAAACACATGCTCTGTTCTTTCGAAACCAATGCCGCAGCCTTATTGCTTGATGAGAGCTGTACTTTGGGAGACATCTGTTATTTTGATTGGGCGCCATACTTGCTTTATATTTAACATTGAGACAGAAACATGGCAAAGAAGAAAACAGTTCAAGTCAGATGCTGGTCACTTTGGTCTACTTCTTGAGAATGGAAAAGTCTTTGTCATCGGTGGAGGAATCGACGAAAAAGATAAAGATGGAAAAGATATATGGAAATGCAGAAACGATGTACGTTATGTTCCTCTTCAGAATATAGTCGATGATAAACCGATTGAATGGAAGATTCACGGGAAATTGCCAAAGCCAACCCTTGTGCATGCTTATGGATGCATGCGCATTTTGCTTATCCAAAAATACTGAGATCTTCGGTCGGTCTACATTGCTCTACAATAATAAATCTATCTTAGAGAATTTGTAAGCCTACCGCTGTTCACGGTATTACACTTTTAACTTTTGGCTGCCTCCGTTTTCACTGATCTTATAGTCGGTTACGGCCGCCATTTTTAGATGTCAAAGAGCTCGGTCGACGGTGGTCTCTTTCCCACGAGAGAGAGAGACAGACAGACAGACAGACAGACAGAGAGAAAGAGAGAGGGGATCGTCGACGGCCGTAGTCGTGATCGGACTTCAAAAGGGATGCCGCGCGTCTCTTGTAAATGTTCCCACCTCGGTCTTAGGCGAGCTTCCTATATCGAGGAAAGGAGAGAGACATCAAGCAAGACGGACAGATACAAGTGATTGTCACAGACCGATAAAGTCGCTGTTATAGGCAGAGATAGAAAAGGCATTTTAAGTCGGACATGAGAAGAACAGGCCGATACCGTTTCGTCTGCTGGCGCTGGAGTCGGTCCCCAGGTGTTGAAATTGCCATGTTTCGCGCGGTTTGAACGGATGGGAGCTGCAGTGTGTCGCATTCCAACTACGTCTGCACATGTGTGTTTCGTCCCGCGTAGAAATGACGTCACAGGGCGCCGCGCGTACTGCACGGTTTGCCTATGATCAGGCGTGAAGAGAGCGTAGTTGCGTCCGAAATTCAAGGCGAGAAGACTCGTCGCTCTTCATAAAAAAAGTATCTGGGTTCGATGCTTGAGTATTAGTGAAAGTAGGTCAGGATACAAGCGCCCGTTTGCACTACGGTCTTATAGTTTGCATTATTTTATGGCTGCTTTTTCTGGCTAAACGTCTGAAAGCTTAGGTTTTTTCCGCAGACAGGATTTGCAGAAAAGATTGAAGAATGTTTATCTGATCATAGGATCCCCAATCCTAGGATTAGATAAGCATGTGAAAAAAGAAGCATTTGACTAATCAATATTATGATTATCAATAACCATACGATCCCCAATCCTACGATTAGATAATCATAAGATTAGTTCTAACAGAAAAGAAGTGGATTGACTTGTGTTCACTTGCTCTTGTTAGTTGGTCTTCAGAATACCAAGAGTTTTTACTTTTTGTCACGGCATACCAATCCGTCCAAGGACGCGGACCAACTACTCGATTACTTAGATACCCCTCAGTCCGGTATGATATTACGCATCCGATTAATTTACAATATTTACGATTATTTGAAAAAGAGAGTCACAACGGCAGTGTCGACACTGATGCACATAAGCTGTGCATCCACCATTGTGACCTTAATTGTTGTGTGTATGGGTATTGCGTGTGATGCGCTCAGTTTTATCACATTTTCGGTCAGTTTCGAGCATGCTCCGGCATTATGGGTGGATGAAAACGTACAATCGATCCCCATAGTAACGTGACTGGACGAAAAATATAAAATCGATCACCATGGTAACGGAGGTCGAACGAAATTAGCGCTCAATTATTGGATTGCGTAGAAAATACAGTTGTCTATTATTATTTTTGTTGTGGCTTACTTATTATTAACTGTTGACGATGATCAGCGTAGCCCTCCTGTTTTAAGCCGTCTTCAGACTGGCACCAGTGGACAGTCTGCGTCGGAGGATATGATTGAAAATATAATTGTATTGCTAAAATAATGTTGTAAAATTATGTTGTTAAAAATAATTAATCAAAATTGTAACGCGTGCAAGGTAACACCGAAGTTTTGCGGCAGCTTTTTATTAAATTTATATAGCGCCTCTCAAAATGACCATTCAGTGGCACTCTCAGCACGGAAACTTCCGGGGAAAAGAAACACCTTTAAAATCTGATATACCGACGAGAAAAATGATTTGTTAGTGTGGCCCTTAGTGACGCGATGAATGGCCTTCCATTCCCAGACCCGACCTGGGAGTTCACATTTAGAGATTTAGCTATCTCGGGCTAGCACGCATGGGACGCGGTGGCGCAAGCTGCTGCGGAGTGACCTTGGGCAAGTTGCTTACCCATCATTGTCTGTGGGGAAGGCAACGGGAAACCACCTCACTCATCTGATCCCCAAGGACATAAAAGCCAATTAACCTGCCTTCGGGCAGAGAACCATCATCATCATCACATTACTATATCCATGCTAGGTAGTGATTAAAATAATTTTGATCTATGTATTAATGTATTCCGTCAGAAATTGCAATACGCTTTTAGCAAGTGATGCGTTGTGATGCTTTGTTTCATTTATGCCAAGATGCTTTAGTAAATTTGGACACGATTTGATGTCGTAAAAGTATACATACTTGCTCAATTACTTATGCTACTCAAATACTTAGAGCATCCCATTTCCTGACAATTCCAATTCTTTATGGTCGGACTATTTGCGTAACCTTGTGAATGTTACTAGTATAGATGTGGGTGCAATAGAGATCAACCTCAGATTCCGTGGACCTTTACAGAAACTGGTCTTCGTTCTCATAATTGATTAATCTGATCCAACTGCTTTGGGGAGGATTCATGTTTCTAGGGGTCGGGGAAAACCTCCATTATGGACGGTCGCTAACCTTTGAACTGAGATACTGACGATACCCTCTGACGGACATTTTTCTGGAAATTCAGTACATTTATGTCGGATGACCTTTAACCTATATTTTAATCGGAAAGGGTCTTGCATGTTTCCTCTTTCTGGAGCATGGTGGGGTACATAATTATATACGGTCATGTGAACAACAGCTCAAGAGTTTTCTGGGAGGAATGTCATTTTGGGAAATCTTCCCACTTCTCCCCAGAGAAGTCTAGATTAAACACTATCATAATTCTGTTGATTTCAAACAATTTCTATTACTTTACATTATTTTATGGTTGGCAATAGTTGCTTTTTCTGGCTAAACGTCAGAAAGCTTAGTTCTTTCGCAGACAGGATTTGCAGAAAAGATTGATGAATGCATGATTATCTGATCATAGGATCCCCAATCCTAGGATTAGATAAGCATGTGAAAAAAGAAGCATTTGACTAATCAATATTACGATTATCAATAACCATACGATCCCCAATCCTACGATTAGATAATCATAAGATTAGTTCTAACAGAAAAGAAGTGGATTGACTTGTGTTCACTTGCTCTTGTTAGTTGGTCTTCAGAATACCAAAAGTTTTTACTTTGTCACGCCATACCAATCCGTCCAAGGACGCGGACCAACTACTCGATTACTTAGATACCCCTCAGTCCGGTATGATATTACGCATCCGATTAATTTACAATATTTACGATTATTTGAAAAAGAGAGTCACAACGGCAGTGTCGACACTGATGCACATAAGCTGTGCATCCACCATTGTGACCTTAATTGTTGTGTGTGTGGGTTTTGCGCGTGATGCGCTCAGTTTTATCACATTTTCGGTCAGTTTCGAGCGCGTTCCGGCATTATGATTGGATGAAAACATACAATCGGTCACCATGGTAACGTGACTGGATGACAATATAAAATCGATCTCTATGGTAACGGAGGTCGAACGAAATCGGCGCTCAATTATTGGATTGCGTAGAAAATACAGTTGTCTATTATTATTTTTGTTGTAGCTTACTTATTAACTGTTGACGATGATCAGCGTAGCCCTCCTGTTTTAAGCCGTCTTCAGACTGGCACCAGTGGACAGTCTGCGTCGGAGGATGTGATTGAAAATATAATTATGTTGCTATTAATAATAATTAATCAATAAAAATTGAAACTCGTGCAAGGTAACACCGAAATTTGAATTAGATGCGAGGTTATCGTCACATCCTGTCAATAAATTTATATAGCGCCACTCACAGAATGACTGTTCAGTGGAACTCTCAGAATGGAAACTCTACTCGGCTATTATTCGATCGACTCGACTTGGCCGCTATTTGCGTTCATAGCCTTTTGTGTGTAACGGGTACGGGTAGTATTGCAATAGCGATCTACCGTGCAGTCCGCAGACCTCTGCCGATACTAATTCCCGTTCTCACATGCCCAGTGGTTAATCAAATCCCTCTGCTTGGCGGGGGTCAGGTTTCGGTGGTGGGAGTCTTGGAAAAACGATCGTTATGGGCGAATGACAACCGCTGAACCGAGACACTGACGACACTCTTTGACCGAATCATTTTTGTTCACTAATTATATATTTGATGACATTTTACCTACATTTTCTGAGGGTATCCTATTATGTAGGTTTTTTTTTCAGTGGGTTTAAACGGTACATATATTATATACATGTGAACAACAGCTAAAGATTATTTGCTGGGTGGACATTTCATTCTTGGGGGATCACTCTCCCTCACCCCATAATTATCGATTAAGCATTGTGATTACCGATTTCATTAAGGTTCTTATACCTCACATGTATGGTTGTCTTTCTAGCTACATTTTGTAAACACATACATGTACATCTTCATATCATACCATATAGGCCTATCATAATATATCATAATATTATATTATATTGCATTACATTATAATATATTATAGATATTATATTATTTTATATTATATTATATTATTTTATATAATTTTATATTATATTCAAATATTGTATCTATCATAAGTAAACGTCTGCAGTTCTGTGGTAGACAGGATTTATAAATTGAGAAAGAAAGATTGAAGGCTGTAACTAATCTCATGATTAACTAATCATCAGATTAGATAATCCCAGGCTTATCAATCGTCAGTTTAGATAACCATAAGATTAGTCAGATCAGAAAAAGAATGGAAGAGACTGGTATGTTCAGTTGCTCTTGTTAGCTGGTCTTAAGAATACCAAGAGTTTTAATTTGGTCACGCCATGTATACCCATCCGACCAAACGGCGCGGACCAGCTTCTGGACAACTTCGTTGCCCCTAAGGCCGTTAAAGATACTAACGCGTCCGAATAGGGTAAAATTAGCATTTGAAAAAGAGAGTTAGTAGAACGGTTAAAACGGCATGTTGGTACCTACATAGAGACGCTTTGCATCTACCGCCGTAACCTTAACTTATTGTTTGCATAGGTTTTGCGTGTGATGCGCTCAATTTTATCACATTTTCGGTCAGTTTCGAGTACGCTCCGTCATTATGATTGGATGTTAATATATCCTCGATCACCATGGTAACAGCGGTCGAACGAAATCGGTGCTTAATTATTATTATTGGATGGCGTAGAAAATAATCATCGTCGTCATATAAATCCGGCGTCCGAACGAGTCCGAAGTGATATATATTCGTCATTTTCGTCTAATCGCCATTTCAATCATAGACTATACTTAGTCTAATCTTCTAAGAGTTGAAAGATAACAATGTCATATTAGTATTACATGATTGTAAGTATTGAGTTGAGCATAATAATTAACAATAACATGACTTTTGTGTAGTCAATATTTTAACCGTTTCCGCATTCTGCATTTGTAGGTTTGTGATGCGATGATAATAATTGTAGATATTGCCGCAAGATGTCAATAAAATAATAAGTTAATGTCAACAAATAATTGCTTTCATACATGCATATCAATATCGAATGAGAATCTGAATATAAAAATGCCATAATCATAATTGTCATTAAAATTATTGCATTATCCATTTGCAATGGCGCCGTCCACAATGTTAGGCCTAGCCTACTTCACAAATGTTTAACAGCGTCAGATGAACTAGGTTACTTTTTGTTACTAAAAACTTGAATATTAGGCCTAGTGACATTTCGCTTCAGAGCGTAAGACTTGGGCCAGGCAAAATATTTGAATGAATGGAGGCCAGAGAAGAGTGACGAGAAATAGTCAAGACGGGCTGTATTGAAAAAATGCAATATACAATTCCCTGCAGTAGGCCTAAATAGGCTGGTTCGCTTGGCTTTTCTCTGTGGGCTCTGTAGAAATCTCGATATTAAGCCTACAATGCGATTATAATTATGAATAATAACTAATAAGACAACGAAAAATGCCATCAACGTACTTTATTGAAGACAATTTTTTTGCAACACAACTTGGTTTCGAAATAACTTTATTGTCTATGGTATAACTATAGGTTACAGTTTCATTATCTAGGATACTATGGAAAACCTTTCCTTTATCTGGGATACTATAGTCTCTCGTTCGTTGTGTATAATAAGCAAAGGATTTTCAGCCTACGTCAGTTGCGAAAGACCTTCTAAACAGATCAACCGTGGTTCAATTCAACCACAGTGACTATTGAATTAATTAAATAGAAGAATCGCAAGTTTTTCCGATTGTTGATGACGACCTTTTGCACATGATTGTCATTCCTTCGCTCGTTCGTTCTGCCGTTTATTACACAACACTCGTTAATTGCTAATTTAGAATTATTAATTATTTGAGTCACACGAGTTACGATTTCTTCTTTTATAATGTTGTCGTCCACTCAAGAGATGTTGCTGTTGTTGATCTGTAACAAAAGAACAACAGTATTAGTAACAAAACAACAAAAGAACAAAAGAAGAACAGTATTAGATTCCATAGCAGAAAATAGCGCTATAGAAGAGTCGGCACAAAGCTCAACAGAATAGTGGTTGGCAAGCTAGAATGTCGATGGATATATTCAGGGTTCAACCCTCACCCCCCCCCCGCTATAGAGCAGAAATTTGTGTCGAGGTTTTGGCTACACCTACGGCCCTAAGCGAACTCAACCATAATTAATACACTGTCGATGAGCAGATGAAACGGCGAGGGACAGTACTGGCCACCTGCCGTCATATGCCGAGGCTAAGAAAATGAAGTTCTTAACTCTTCATACACATGGACGCCTGTGTGTCTTCTTCTTGAAGGCAGTGTGTGCAACATATTAAGTTGCTTAGTCCCGGTGCATATGTGGTCGTCATAGATACCGGGGAAGATCGATGCAGAATAGCAGAATAGCAGACTTTAGTGAGTTGACTAATACGAGTTAACATGGATAGTTAACTCTCTACGTTGAAGGGCGCTATACAAAATTATAATTCTCCGTAATGAATTTAATTAATACAAAATTATTTGCACCTCATTGTCGAGTATCTATTCTGACGACGACTTCGATGTCCTTTCGGTCAAGGTCACCTTCACTCCAGGCTAAAATACACAAGGAATAGTATAGCTTCCAATTCAGAGCATCAAACTCCATTTTATGCATTCGCCACATACCATGTGATCAACACAACGAAATTAATATACATTTTTATAGCGCATATTCCAGAAGCAGTCTACATGCATTGGCAGACAATCTTACCGTAGAACTTCTGCCGAATCAGCGCGATGTAGGCCTATAAGCATGCGGCTTTGCAAAAGAAAAATTAGCCTAAAGAGCTTGCATGTTGTTAAAGTAGACAACATAAATGTATTAACCACTCATATGTCCGCTCCCAGCGGCCAAATTTGGGCCAATTCATTATTAATCTGAGCGGTAACGGTTAAGCTATAATAAATACCGTAAATTGCAGCAAAATAATAATGGTTTTAAAGATATAATTTAAGGCAAAAATTGCCAAACTGTAGCTGAAGCATTAAAAAGAGCTGCATCACATGCGATAATAATTAGGCCTATAACTGCAGATATAGCCAGAAAGGCATCGATATATCGTTGCCAAAATAATAGTATTGCGCTATTAGTATAGGGCTATCCAAAATAGATACAACGAAAATGGGAAGAGTTGCATGCATGGAAAGTTTAGTCGAGGAATAAACTACAAACACAGCAAATATTTATGGTATGTTCTTATACAAAGATTAACTGCAAATGAATCAATATATAAAGGTGCTTAATAAATCGCCCATTGCAACCGATAAATCATAGACCATACACCCAGGAAGTCCAGCTGTTAGCTTCAGCTCTGTGCGGAAGCATGATAATTTGCTATGCCACACGAACTGATCGAATTTTAACAATAAAAATGGAAATTCATGGTTCAATAAAAAGAGCTGGACATCCCGTTTTCATAACATGGAGTCTTCTTCGTAAGGGAAGTCAGTGTACTACACTGAAACTGGTGTAAAAGTTATTCTTCATAGGGGAAGTTGGTAAAAATTGAAACAGATGTAAGAGTTATTCTTCATGGAGGAAGTTGGTACGAATTGAAACAGATGTAAGAGTTATTCTTCATGGGGGAAGTTGATACAAATTGAAAGTTTGAAACAGATGTAAGAGTTATTCTTCATGGGGGAAGTTGGTACAAATTGAAACAGATGTAAGAGTTATTCTTCACAGGGAAAGGTGGTAAAAATTAGTCACTTAGAAGAAGCCACTGTTGGTTTCAGTAAAACTGATTATACGATAGAATACGATCTCTTGACCAATGATATTTAATATGAAAATGCGCTACAAAAGTGTTGCAACATAAATTATCTACGCAAGGACGAATGAATGACGTCATAATAATTATGGCGACGGCGACCTCACCAATCGCCTGCCAAGAGTGAACCAACAGGAGAAACTGAAAACTATTTTCAAGAAACATAAAACTAATAAAAACAAGAACAAGTTGGAAGGAACTGAACAAAAGAAAGGATCACACGTGGGAAAAACCTTTGAAATCAACATATTAAAATAATATACTAGGGAAACACTCGGAAAATAACCTGCACCTTGGAAATCACACTTCAAAGGTTGGTACAATCATCTTATTGGCAAATCGATTAGGTCACACGCAATGAGGTAAGGTCAGATTATGTCACACGAATTATTAAGGTAAATGTCAGATTACGCAATGTGGAATGAAAATTTGTAAAAGGAAAACTCGTGGGTTGAGGATTGCACACATTTCTAAAACAAATTGTGGTAAATAAGGTTGGGTAATGGTGCCGGATTGGTTGGAAGGAGTGATGACGTAACCAACGGGGGCCACACGTGGTAAAACTTACAACAGTAGCTTAGCACCTGGTCACAGAAAGAGTTCTGTACGACGTGAACTCTAGGTTCTGACGTTGGATTCGGATTGGCAAATCCGTTAGCGATCACGTGATTACACCACCACCGTTTCACTGTATCCGTGTATTTCCGGTAGGAAACGCAAAAGACAGTGGATGAAAGAAATGACTTATGATGAGTCATAAAATTTTAATCTTTAGAATCCAATCCTATCTTATCTGGTAAATAACCGCAAGTTCTGAAAAATTAAACATGCTGCAAAATTTAAAATATTCAAGAGACTGAAGCATGTTTTTGATAAAACATTTAAAAATTGAAGATTTAAATTCTGATGTTATGACCTTTTATAGTTCAACACTTTTTATGATTAGGCACCAACAGATTATGCAAAATGTTCTGCATTCAATGTTCCCTTCATTTTTAATTTTAAAAACACAATATTATCCATGGCTAAGGCGATTTAAACTATAGCTCAGCTCATATTAGATTAATTGCAAATGTTACATTGCAATCATCTGCTCGTATTTAATAGATAATTATAGAGATCAATAATTATAGGCCTAATTCACTTTAAGACAAAAATGCTAGATAACAGGAAAATTACGATTTCAGTTAACCGGAGCAGTTTATAAAACTTACGCCTGCGGTGGTTGAGGTGCGAGTAACAGAGGCTGAGCTGCGGTTTCTAGCTCTCAGTTTCGAGAGCGAGTTCTCCGCCTGATCTGCTCTTTCCTCTGCCTCTTCAAGGTCATGCTGCACCTTCCTGTACTTGGCCAGATTGATGGCAGCAATCTCCTCCTGAAGAATGCGCAATGAATGAGTGCATCAGTGAATAACCAATTGACGAAGACACCACGCACTACATTGCATTTACCTAGGCTTATACCGTTTAATAATCCACACCACAATTTCTTTTGCCCTGTTACTTATAAAGTCCAAAGGTTTTCTTTCGTGTGTGGTATTAAACAACAATAATTTAATAATATAATTATTATGAACGAAGAATGAATAAACGAAGTAATGAATGAACGAATTACCAAATGAACGAATAATGAATGATTTAACTAGATGTCATGCACATCTCCGAAATATCATAGCGTCTTACAGAGATCGGTAAATATACAGGCGTTATATAAAATCAAGTCGCAATAGTTCGAGCGAATACTTAGTCTATCTCAAGGAATAATGGGCAACACATTTGCACGCATACACATTACACAAGCGGAAAAATTTAATAATGAATGATTTAACTAGCAAATGGACGATTTCACAAAATGAATAAATGAACATTAGCTTGAAATGTATGAACTAGCAGACGAACGAAGAAATTGAATGAACGAAAAATTGTGAAAGAAACCAGAGAACAGGCAAGCAAATGAATAATGAAGTGAAAGAATGAACGAAAGAATGATTGAACGAGTGAATTAATTAATTAATTAATAAACTAATGAACGAACGAATGAATGAATGAAGTTGCTTACCGCTTCCTCGACCTGTCTCTTGTAGGTCTTAATCTTCTGTTGGAGCTTGTCAACCATGTCGTTCAGCCTGTCCTGCGCCTTCTTGTCCTCTTCGGCCTGCAGAGCCAACTCCTTCACCCTCCTGTCCTGCTTTCGGATGTTCTTCTCCGTCTCCTGGTAGCGTCTCTGTTCACCTTCCAGTTCCACCTCCAGTTCGCGAACCCTCTGTTCCAGCTTCTGGATGGTCTTCTTGCCTCCCTTGAGAGCCGAAGCCTCTGCCTCGTCAAGGCGTGCCTGTAGGTCCTTCACCTGGGCCTCGAGGTTTCGTCGAAGTTTCTCGATCTGTCCTGAGTGGTCCTGCTCCTGGCGAAGTTCGTCGGCGATACGAGCGGCATCAGCTTGAGCCTTCTTCGCTGCCTCTTCGGCCTTGCGAAGTTCGTTGGACTGTTCCTCAAGATCAGACTGGAAAAGACGAAATCAACCACGTCTGACTAGATCTAAATGTCATCCATGATCTGATAGAAATGGTTACTGCGATAGGATTTAAATGAACACTGATGCATGGGACAACCATTAATTCGCAAATTCCATTAATCTACTCTTGTTAATTCATTCACTAATTGAAATCATCCATTCACACATCCATCCATCGATTCATCCATCTATCCATCTATTGCGATAATGCTTTTGCTGTGCTATCCTGTTGTTGTTTTGGCAAAGGTTTCAATAAAAGATTGATTGATTGATTGATTGATTGATCCACCAATCCAGTCGCCGATCCTTGCAGATTCACCCTTAGCAACAAACTTATCAATCCATCCATTCTTCTATCCATCCATCTATCCGTCTATCCCTACAAATACACTCATCCATCCATCTTTAGCATTTCATCCCTCCCTCAATTCTTCATCCATGCATCCATTCATCCACAAAATCCAGATCCCCATACCTGCATGGCTTGAATATCCGTCTCGAGCTTCCTCTTAATAGCCGCCAGTGAGTTACTCGACGCGTTCAGCTCAGCCACACGATCGACCGTCTCATGCAACTCAGACTCGGCCGCCTTCCTTGCTCTCTCAGCCGACTCCAATTGCGTCTTCTGTTCCTCCAGCTCCCCAGCGATGACGATGGCACGCCTCTCGGACGCATTGAACTGCTCCCTCGCCTCCTCTCGGGCCCTCTGCTCATCCTCCACCTGAGCCTGGACCTCACGGATCTGCTGCTGGAACTTCTTGATGTTCTTCTCGGCCTCGGCACGTCCGCGGTTGGCACCGTCAAGGGCGACCTCCAGTTCGTTGATGTCCGTTTCCAGCTTCTTCTTGACGCGCATTGCCTCTGCCTTGCCGCGTGCTTCAGCCTCCAGGCTGGCCTGCATCGAGTCAAGGGCACGCTGGTGGTTGCGCCTAACAAGCAAGACGTTTGTAACGTTTACTTAACGTCACGTTCATTACTACTTATGATATGCGTATAAGAAGGTACATGTAAGTAGCAGTTTAATGACACTGTGTGATAATGAGGATCATTAGAGTATCCCTCCTCCTTTATTCAGTCTTGGGACTGGGACTGCTAATAATCAACCAAGGTGCGGAGTTAAAGAACCAAATAAATTACTGAGTTTCGTACGGTATCATACAGCAATCAAAGGAAACCGTTGGATTTTATAGGTAGCGTTGTAAGGAAAAATTGTGGTGTGGTATAATTTATTACACGGTGCAATGTATGGATGACATTGTCCTCGTTAATATAGGCTACATGGAAAATAAGATCGCTTGCAACTGTCATTGCTCTCATACGAAGGGTGTGTTAGTTCTTTTCCATATAAGATTCCAGCTAAATAGTTTTTATCGCTTTGGTTGGAAAACCAACGATAGTTGAAATTTTAGATAGCATCACAAAGAGTGTCCTATTTGAGCAAGTCCTTTACTCACAGATGCTTAGCGTTATCGATGTATAGTTGGCTATGCACATAAACGAATTATGTACAATTGTACATGTGTGATATATGTACACTAGGCCTACATTATATACCAGCAGTTACATGCCATTGAGATAACCTATAATTATTAACGGCACCACTCAGCTAACATGCTCCGCGCGATTATTATGCCCCTGTACGTTATGCTGCTTATGCACTAAACCACTTACAATTAATTACCAGCATCAACAATAAATTACCAGCTTAAGTTAATTATTAATAATTAATTGGCAATTCCCTTTTCCTTGGCAACTTAAGACATCCTTCAAAACTTGGCAAAATTTGATATTATTTAGACACCTTTTAAATGGTTTCTTCAAAAATACATATTAGTAAATTGCCTTTAAACGCTACTTAAGTAGGAACGTACTCAGGTTTTTGTTTGGACAAAAAATAATAAGACCGCAAGATCGAAAACAAAAACAAGTAAAAGTGGGCAGTAACGATGGCAGTTGATTCACGCCGCCCATCTAGCTTTCGATTGCTTTTCTAATTGTACCATTACCATCACTTTACCAATTATTCATATAGCGCCATTACAATAGAGACACTCCTCAGAGTTAGCCTACTCCTGACCTTGTGTTCTCGAATTCCTCGTCCTTCTCGGCCAGTCGTCGGTCGATGTCCTGACGGATGGCGGAGATCTCGAGCTGTGACCTCTGTGCCTTCGCCTCCTCTGTCTCCAGTGCTGCCTCGGCCTCTTCCAACGCAGCCTGCAGTTCCTCCTTCTCCATCTCCAGACGCTTCCTTGCCTTGTCCATCTCGTGCACGCTTCTGCCTCCCTCACCCAACTGGTCGGTCAAGTCGTGGATCTCATCTACAAACAGTTATTTATCAGAATTATTATAATCATTTTAATTAAAATTATTATTATTATTGTAACAATTATAATTATTTAATTATTAGAATTAGGCTATCATTAAAACCATTGTAATTATTATTATCGCTATAATTTACTATTTTATTATTGCTATTACTATTACGGTTATAATTTCTACAATTAGTAGGCCTATAGACCTAGTTATTTTAATTATAATTATTATGATTAAAATTGTTGCAATTACTGCAGCAATCATAGTTATCAACGTATATTGCGCCTGTATCTAATGCACAAGGCATCAATGTAGGCCTATTGTATTTCAAAGTAATGTAATTAGTAATTCGTAATCTCCATAGCGCCGCTAACATCGATCTACTAGGTCTGACCTGAGAGGTTCTTGTTCTCCCTTCGAAGCGCTTCCATGCTTTCGAGGGTCTCTTCGATCTGCGCCCTCAGCTTGTAGACCTCGGCAGCGTTTGCACGCCCATCTCTCTGAGAGTTTTCCAACTCAAGCTGGAGATCGGCGACCTTCCGCTTCCATTCGTCGACCGTCTTGTCGAAGGCTCTCTGTCGCTTCTCAGCCTGCGAGGAGATCGCCTGAGCCTGGAAAACATCCAGTGGAAGACCAACGAGTTAGATATCGCAAGGCAATATGGAGGTGGAAAGGAAAGATATATATGGCAAGAAAATGGATGGGGAGGCAAGACAAGAAATTTGATGGGCAGGTATGATAAGAAAGAAGAAGAGTGAACAGGCAAGGCAAGAAAACGGATGGGGGGGAGGCACGACAAGAAATTTGATGGGTAGGTAAACAAATGAGAAGAGTGAAATGGTAATAAGTGGCATGGAAGAGGTGAAGTAAAGTAGGAGATCAAAAAGCTACTCAATGTACGTTGAGGTAAAAGCAAGGCAAGGGAAGAAAGGTAACGGTAAGTTTATCAGATAAAGAATACAAAGAAGGCAAGTTGTGAAAGGATGATTGAGACTAACTCATGGCAAGGAGCGGCAAGGCAAGGTAAGATAATTATGGTATACAACAACATACCCGTTCAACTTCGATGGTAAGATCCTCCAGTTCACCCTGGAGTCGGTTCTTCGCCTTCTCCAGGCTGGACGCCTTCGCAACGGCTGCCTCCAGTTGTGCCTCCAGTTCCTGAATCTTGGCATTGAACTTCCTCTTCGCCTCATCCATCTCCTCCGACCTCACTCCACCCTCGCCGCTCTCGCACTTGTGCCTCCAGATTGCCACTTCGTTGTTGGCCTTCGCCAGTGCCCTCTGGATGTCACCGCGTCCCTCCTGTTCCTCCTCCAGCTGGTCCTTGAGGTGGTCCAGGTCACCCTGGAGATTGCGTAGATCGCTCTGCAGCTTCGCCCTCAGTCGGGATTCTTCCTCGAGGGCGGCCTTCGCCTCTTCCAACTGCTTCGTCAAGGCCTGCTTCGCCTTCGTCAGCTGGTTCACCTGGCTCTCAGCCTCCTCCAGCTGTCGAGTATGTTCGGCACATTCCGCCGAGTGTCGGCTCTTCTGTGAGGTGAGGTCGAGGATGTCCCTTGCCGCCTGCTCGTACTTGGCGTTCAGCTCGGCCAACTGACCTTCCAACTGCTTCGCTATCTTGTCGGAATTGCCCTACAGAATACACGTACAACCACATACATGAAGTAAGCCTAGTGAGACATATACAAAGCATGAATATTTATGACCCAATAAAATTATATGAATATTCAGGAATTATACCAGCTTGAGCATTCGCAACATCATTTAAATGAATATCAATTACTGCACAATAATAATAAAGTGCTTAATGAATATTCATGAATAATGATGAATATTCAGATGAATAATTTATCAGGAGACGAACCCTGGTCTTCGATCCGTGGTCGACCTGAGTGCGGACGTCATCAAGCTCAGACTTCAACTGACTCTTCTCCTTCTCGGCTCTACAACAACAACAGGGAGTTGTTGAATTCATAAATTAGCGCTACAAAAGCACTTCACTACAATAACAACAACTACTATCATTATCACTACTTCCATCATCTCCACCACCACACCACCAACACTACTACTACAATCACTACTACCCCACCATTTATCAGTTCAAAAGAACCATTTAAAAAATCTTAAAAACCATCTAAGAAGATATTAAAGGGCCATTTAAGAAGATCTTAAAGGACCATTTAGGGCAATTTTAAAGGACCATGTAAGAAGATCCTAAAGGACCATGTAAGAAAATCTTAAAGGACCATTAAGAAGATTTTAAAGAACCATTTACCATTAATAAAGACCATAATTATATCACCATAAGCATTGTCTTACTTTTGTCTAGCTTTCTGCAGTTGGTCCATCTGTTCGGACAGTTCATTGACGGCGTCCTGTTGCTTCTTGCGAAGTGCTGCTGTCTGTGCCTCTCCCTGTATGTGTGCCTCCTCCAGATCTCTTCTCAACTTCTGCAGTTCAGCCTCTCGCTTTTTGTTGACATCGATCTGCGCCTGCGTAGCTCCTCCCGCCTCGTCCAGCCGTTGCGACAGCTCGTCCAACTCCCTCTGCAGCTCCGCTCGCTGCTTCTCAACCTTTCAACATAATTATTATTGCACGAAGTTGCAATTACTGCTTGGCAGTGCTTGCGTAATTTGAACGGTGATTCTAATATCGTGGGTGTGACCGTGACTCTTATTGTAATATTCTAATTGTGATGCTGGTGGTAACAATAATAATACTAGTAGTTGATTGTGATGACTGCAAAGGTGACTGGCAGTAATTGGTTATAGAATTGAATATTTGCGGAATTCAATAGAAGTTCGCTACTGAGTTGAGGTCCATTGTGGAATATGGATTATCAGGCGAAGATCTTGGAATACAACTGTGTGGTTGTGATGTTGATTGCAATTGTGATTGCGACTGCGTGATTGCAGTTTGTCTTGTGATACTGTGATTGCAATTGTTATTGCATCTGTTGTCATACCTTGGCTCTGGCAGCACGTTCTGCTTCGAGTTCTTCTTCCAGTTCAGCAATGCGAGCCTGCAACGTTCAAACGCGTAGATGTGTTACAATAGTCAAGCATTACCTTTGTAATCATCATATCACTGATAATTTCAACAAAGAGACGCGAATGATTGATGAACCAATTAATGTACGAATGAACGAATATATGAACATATGAATGTGATGACTTCAACTAAGATTATGACTAATATTTTATCCAACGCGACAGATCAATTTTAATAAAGATCGCAATTAAATTCTATAGAAAACACACGGATATCTGATCATAAAACTTGATTAAAGCAATCGACTTTTTTGGATAATAAATTGCCTGGCGAACAGGTAAGCACTAAGCAATCAGCGTTTACCTGAAGTTCTTTGATCTTCTTCTGCAGCTGAGCGACCAGACTTTGTTCGCTTTCCAGCTTGCTGTTCAGACTGCTGATCTCAGCGTCCTTCCTGTAATGCACACAATGTATTGTAAGGTAATGTCATAAACTGTTAATACGGTATAAACAATAAGGTGTAATAGTAGAATATTATTAGGGCACACTGTAATAATAATTATGATTCTAGCATAATGTAGCAATTGTAGCATAGTATGGCATAGCATAGTATGGTACGCTATGCTATGGTGCATCATAGCATGGTATGGTGTAGCATTGCGTATCATAGCATGGCACAGCATAGTATTGTATAGTATAGGATAACATGGCCGAGTATGGCATAGTATGGTACAGTGCGATATGGTGTGGCATGCCGCAGTAAGGCATGGTAAAATATCTGGAGGTGTGATTATGACGTGGTTGGTTTAATGAAGTATGGCATAGAGCAGCATACAGCTCATCATCGTTCCTAGTTTCATGTAGAGTGGCGTAAATGTATGACGAAGGGTCAAGGGAACGGAAGGAAAAGGAGATGAGTGGAGTCTTCAGTGCTTCGCAACGAGAAACGCAATACAAAGCAAAGCTATACAATACCGTGGAATACACTGATATACAATCAAATGCAACGCGATGCATTAGAATACAATTCTATGCATGGTATGCGCCGTAACGTAAAGTTTTTTCATACTGTATGGTATTATATCTATAAATTTATATAGCGCCTCGCGAAAATGCTCCTGATGATGCAAGTTGTGGCATTTCTATTATATAGCGCCAGCTCTTACTTGCGGCCACCGTCTTCGAGGTCTCGCTTGAGTCGTTCCAATTCCTCGACGGTTTCCTGAGTGACCTTGAGGTCAGATTCAACCTTCCTCTTCGCCTTCTCCACATCGGCACGCACCTTCTTCTCGCGTTCCAGACCCTCCTCAAGCTGTAATGTAACAAAATGTCACTCAGCGTAACTCAAATGATCAATAATTATGTTTACAATATTATGTATCATTATCATAACTATGTATAACTATAATTAATATTGGTAAAACAATCATTATCATTACTGCTGTTGCTGTAATTACTATCATGATTTTCCTCTGCGTCAATACGACTCCGGGTTGCAGAAATTACAGGAGCATTTGGAATTATCACAGTTAGCTGTAGAAGGTTATTTTATCAATTATTTAAGTAACCACTTATTTGTCTATTTACTTATTATCGATTATTAATTTTTGTTTATTTATTACCACTTATTTATTCATCATGCATTATTTATTTAATCATTTATAATTTATTTATTTATTTTCTATTCATTTATTTAAATATTTATTGATTTGCTTATCCGTTTGATCTGTCGATTACCTCGTCGATGTTCTGTTCCATCTTCTGCTTGAGTTTCGTCAGGTGGTTGCACTTGTCCTCCTCAGCAGCCAGCGCTTGCTGCGTGTTCTTGATCGTCTCCTCCAATCCCTTCTTGTCCTTCGATAGACGAGCGATGTTCTCGTCCTGTCTGGCCATCTCCTCGCTCAACGTCTTTATCTGGTTGTCCTTCGTCTGCTTCTCCTGCTCAGCCTTCTGCAGGTTCAGCTCCAGTCCCTCGATGTCCTTCTTCATTGTAGCCACCTCGTCTTCCAGCTTCTCCTTGGCCGCCTCCAGTTCCTCGGATGTGTTCTCCTGCTGGTTGAGCCGCTCCTCCAGCTCCTTCACCTGCTCCTGGAAGTCTCCCTTCTGGTTGACGAGCTGCGCCACCTTCTCTTCCAGATCGGAGATGTTGTCCTGCTCGGCCTGCAGCTGAAGGAAGAGGTCGTTCTTCGCCTGGAGCAGTGTAACGTTCTGCTCTTCCAGTTCCTTCTTCAGCCTCTGCACCTTGGCCAGCTCTTCTTTCGTCTTCTCCCACTCCTCTTCCTTCTTCTTCATCTCGTCCTCCTGCCGGGCGACGCTCAGCAGTGGCTTGACGCGGGTGTACAGCTTCCACCATTGCCAGTTCCTCATTCCCATCCAACGACGAATGTTGCGCTGGATTACGCTCAACGCCACTCTGCAACGACGACGACGACGAACAACAACGACATCGTTATCATATCATCGTCGTCATCATCATCACCGTCTTCATTATTAGCATCAGCATCAGCGTCGTAATGATGACAATAATAACAATAATGATAATAACGATGACAGTACCAGCAATCATCACCATCAACAACGACAACACGGGCAAAATATAGTGTTAGCTAAACTAATAATTAATCATCATCATAGTCAACAAAAACTACAACAAAAATCATCGCCGTCATCATCTTCACCTTCATCATCATCATAACCGTAACCATCAATGGCGTCAAAAACAACAATATCATCATCGCCATCATCAATAACAACAACAACATCGACAAAAATATCACGGCCACTTCGAACTGTCAAAAACAGTCGTGGTTGATCAGCGTACCTCTGGTCCTGCAGCTTCTTGTAGTTCTTGCGGATGACGTATCCTCGAATACGAGCCTGGAAGTTGGAAACGATCTTCGACAGTCGCTCGTCCCTCATGTCCTCCAGCAGACCGAGGACACCGGCCTTGAAGAAGACCTTCGTGTGGCCAAGACGGTAATCGTTCTGGTCGAGCTGGAGGGCGGTAAGAACCTTCTCGCTGACGACCTTACCGTCGACGAAACCAGGTGGGATGACGTTGGGAGCCAGGATGGAGTAACTGGAATAGGAAGATGGACCACACGAAAGATGAGATTATTTGTGTGGGCGTAATAATACATTATAGTGTAGAACAACATTTTATTGTATAGTCTAGCATAGTACTATATAAATTCTCAGAATGAATGAATGAATGAGTATACACATACATGGCACTTAACAGATAGTATGGCATCGGGAAGAGACACTGCAGCAGACGGGAACTAAGAGGAAATTAAGCTAATTCGGCCACGTGATGAGATCAAACGGTTTGGAAAAAGAATTGATGATGGCATGCGGAGAGGGAAGGAGAAGACTAGGAAGGCCAAGGAAGAAATGGATGGATGAAATACAAGAAAAGTCTGGTATGAGCTTGGAGGCGCTAAGATAGGCGGCAAGAGAGAGGAATCACTGGAGAGGATACATCGTGACTGTCGCCAAAGCTCCATGAGCTGACGGCACCAGGTGATGGCATAGTGTAGTGTAGCTAGCGTAGTGTCGAGCAGAGTGTGGTGCGTATGGTGCAGTGCAGCATAGTGTAGAACAACATAGTATTGTATAGTCTAGCATAGAATGGTATGGTATGGTACGGTACGACATGCACAGTACAGTAGTAGAAGAGCACAGTAAAGCATAGAATAGTATCGTTACTATCGTATGGTATAGTATAGAGCAGTAGCTGCAGTAGAGTACTGCATAACATAGCACAGCAAAGCATAGATCATGGTATGGTAAACAAGCAGATCTATGCAAGGCGATCTATAGACCTGACGGAGGGAGCTGAGGATGACGTACCGTTGCTTGAACTCGGAGTAGATGAGTCGATTGGGGAATCCCTTTCTGCAGATACGAATTCCCTCGAGTACACCGTTACACTGGAGCTGATGCAACACCAACTCAGCCTCGAGCATACCTGTAATAGTTTCAGATCGTAAACAGAGCTCTTCATGCAAGATCAGGTAGGATGAGATTAGATCACGTAAAATCATGTAGGATCAGATAATATCCATTTGAGATCATGGAGGATCATACATGTACATAAGTTTGGGGATGCATGATGGTAGGGCTATTCAACATGAGGTTTGATATTACTATTACCAGGTAAGGCGATGTATGGAAACAAAATAAGAGCAGTGCTCAATGTATTGTATCCATAGATTTATATGGCGCCTCTCGCAAAATGACTATTCAGAGGTGCACTATTCAGAGGTGCTCTATTAGCACGGAAAATCCGAAGAAAAAAAGGAGAGACTACTGAGGGAAAAGCTAGTCATTAGTTTGCCCTAGTGAGAGTGGGAGATCATTCCAAAATCAGGGACCAACCACAGCAAACACCCGATGTTGTGCAGGATCAGTCCTAGTCCTGGTAATATTGTAAGATGAGGCAGGGCTAGAGAGATGGGGTAAGATTTCCCCCCCCCCATTGCTTAGTCGTCGGTCCACCAGTCGGACTTCAACTTGCCTCGGCTAGTCCTCACTAATCACTAAAATAGTTTCGGAGGACCACTCCACATTGTTGTTGTGTATGTAATGCAAGCTTGTCAAACTGAGGACGAACTACTGATCAGATGGGCAACTGTGGGGAAGCGCACACGATGGCACACATTGCCGATGTCTGCCTCTCTGCGTTTCATGGGCGGAGTTTATCAGGAGCTAGGGGGAGCTAAGCCCCCCCAAGAAAGCCAAAATTCAACTTTTTTACCATGAAAATGGTGTCATTTTTCGGGGTTAGCCCCCTAAGAAGGCCCAGACTCGGGATTAGCCCTCCCAAGAACGGAAACCAAACTCCGCCCATGCTGCGTTTTAATGGTTCTTCCTGTCGGTAATGGTAACTTTGCAATTTATTGGCAGGGCGCAAAGCGTAAAAAGATTTTACTAGATAGATTTAGAGTTTCATCTACGCATGAGATGCATACATAGGCTATTACATAGTTCCACAACATTTTCATTGTGCACTGTGCAGAATACTATACTGGAAACTGAATTATGTGATAATATTACTAGTAGGGCTAATTTTAAAAGATGATACATCACTAATGTCTCATCGTCTCATGCAGTCTATTATTTCAATGATAATGATGGTCAGTCGTTCAAATGCGTAGGAATATCAACAATTACTCATTATCGTATCGTTGAATATTTGCATGCGGATTCCAACACAATTTCTTTAGATTTTATTGGAATGGAAATGATGACAATAATAAATAAGATGTAATTGGGTGCAAACTATGAATGCATGCTTTACAACACAAATGTCTATTATACTGACCTGGTCCGTTTTGACGACTGCTAATTTACCACAGAACAGCACACACAGCTGATGTCATGCCCTTGCAGTCTGAGGGTCTCTAATGACGTCATATCCGTCGAACACGTCACCGCGAATGACGACAAGAGTGGTGAAAGGAATTGTGGGTTGGGTTTGGTTGGTGTTTAACTGTTAGCGAAAATCGTATAGAACAAAAACGCACTCAGCCAACGAAATTATGGGTAACAAGTCCGGGATCAAAATGGTTGACACACAAAAGAGAGAAATTTAACAGAAAACAGACAAAACAACATGCAAATCAATCGTGTTACGTTTTCTTATTGGTTTAATTATATATATTTGCACTATGTTGCTATTGTTTGTCTCTAGTTATTAAAAAGAATATGCCAAAATGGCTATAGGCTACGTTTTCATTTATGCTGTTGAGTGTAGCCTAAGCATGTAAAAGCTATGAATAAGTTCAAACAAATTTGACATCTAGCCTACACAGAATGACTAGCTTGCACAATTCTGCTGCTTGAAAAATGTCAGACAAGTAGCAAATTCTATAGCTATTTACAAACGAAGTGTATTCGCCAGTGATAGGCCTATGTCATGTTTCAACAGCCTCAGCTTTGGACGGTTTTATCATTTCTTGCCACGCACCATGGCATAGCATCGTCTTTAGAAAGTTTGTAACTGTAAAATTACTTTATTAATCACAGATTAATTTTCTTTGAATGCTCATGTGACTAAACACAATGTGGAAAAAGTAAGAAAATAAAATTTAGTTGCCATGATGAAATGTTTAAACAAGTTGCTTAGAGTAGGCTAAGCCTTAGACCACGCTATGCAATAAAATATGTCAAACATGATTCAAGAATCGACAACATGACAACAAATTAAAATTACCAAAAATAACTAATAGAAAGAATATTAAGAGTGAAGTTAATTGAAAATGCTAAAACTTCTTCACTCCATGCACAATTTTTCACACAAGAAATACTTTAACAATCACTAATCGATTCTATTAAAAGAGCAATCGCACTACTTAGAATAACACCGAACCTGCACTACAGCAACTGACACTGAAACTTTTTAACTAATTGATTGTAAACATAGGCCTACAGTTTACATCGGTCAGAAACTCTTAAAAGGAAAAAGTATAATTGAACGTTAAACTATAATAACTGGAAAACTTTATGATTCTAGTTCTGTATAAAATCAAGTATAAAATGACACACCGTTAAATTCGTTAATGCCATTGTTTAAAATATTATAAGAAAATTTCCATGAACATTATACTTTTTGAAATTACAATTTACGCTAAAATAATTATGTTGAGACATCATCTGGGCTAAGCATACCAACTTATTCTGTCTTTCATAAATCTGTTCAATACAGCAGTTCATCAAGTCTTATCCATAACTATTTCTATCATCGAATAGAATTACATCGAGTGCAATAATTTTTTCCGGAATGCATTTAACGTCAAGATCGTACGGTAAACCACACCCAATATAACCGAACTACTGTTTCCCCGCAAACAACAGCACACCACACCACACGCATACTTGAAACGGTTGGAAATCTGCATGCTAGGAGGTGACACCACAAGGCGAATGAATACTACAGGGAACAAGATTAAGTGGATGACCCACACACCACAAGGTGGAAGAAGAAGAGGATTAGGAAAAGATGGAGTAACCCAAGGAGGCGTAATTCTCTTACCTGGCTTCTTCTGTTCATTAGGGATGATACACCTGACGAACGATGGATGAGTTGTACGCAGGTTAGCCATCAGTTTGTTCAACTGCTCCTGTTCGTTTCCAACACAGGGCCCGTTTAAAAGTTTAATTTTTTATTAACTATTCAGTCTGCTAATAATTCTTCAGTAATTTGTTTGTTTATATGTCTATAGTAATTATTTGATTTAATTAGACTATCTTTTTTTATATTAATCCAATTTAATCAATATTAATTCATTCGTTGTTAAGATGACGACGACGACGACGACGATGATGGAGATGATGACGAAGATGACAATGAAGATGATTAGGAAGATGACGATGAAGATCACCACCATAAAAATGGCACCGAAGACCATGATGATGAAGATATGTTTACCCTGTGAATGGCCGAGATCGTCTGGTAGGCTGATCCCTTCTTCTTCTTCTTGATGTCATGATCGTCGGGGTCCTTGAAGAAACTGGAGAAGAGTGGATCCTTCGATTCCTGCATCAACTGGACGACGCATTCCTGGATGGGATCCTTGTTCTTGTCCAGCCAACCGTGGGCGTTATAGCCGACCTACGGGAGAAGAGGAACAGGTGGTAGCGATGACAGCTTCATTGGCTGGATGACTTACTTGGATGCCTACTTATCGATTGAATGACTGACTGACTGACTGATTGACTGACCGACTAGCTCACTGACTGCTGGCCGGCTAGCTGGCTGAGTGAATGACTGATCGACTGGCTGCCTGACTGACTGACTGACCGGCTGCCTGACTGACTGACTGACTGACTGACCGACTGGCTGACTGACTGACTGACCGACTGGCTGACGGACAGAGTTTGGAAGCGATGAGATGATGATGATCATGATTGACTGTTTGCTTAGCTGGCTGGCTATTTGAGTCGGTTACTGGCTTAATGACTGTGTGACTGACTGGCTGGCTGACATAGGCTACTGTATGACTGACTGACTGGCCGTCTACATGTAAGTGACAGAGTTTTTGTTTGGCTGATTAACTAACTGGCTGACTCTTTGATTGACTGACTAAAATTATAACAACGTATATAGTTATTAGATTAGATCAGATGTGCTTCTCACCGTTCCGGCGTAATGGTACACCTCAAAGTGTGGCTCGAATTTGACGTTCTTGACTGGCTTCGGCTTTCCGAAGTTCGGTGATTTTCCCATGTGGTTGTCGAAGAGCTTCGTGAGGAAGGTCTTGTCAGAGGCCTTCGGGAACATGCACTCCTCCTCAAGGATGGACAGGATGCCCATGGGCTGTGAAAAACAGAGGTGAAGAACATCGCTAGTAACTTTATGAACAATCAAATTATGTGTTAATATATTTTATTCCACGCCAATATCCAACGGTCAAGCATGGCCTCCCGTAGGCTACATAGGGGCATAATGGGATAATTTTGTAGCTACTACTGTTTGGATTTTAACAAATTTCTTCACGCTAATGCGTCTTGTGATCGTCTACTAATGGTGCACAAGTGAAATGGAGCAATCTGCATACAGAAAGCTCTGCGAAATAATTATGTTCATTGTACTTAATTTCATGCATCACATTTTCAGGCTCATACTAAAAGTTTAACCCTGACCATTTAAGAACCTATTGAGTCCAACAAAACAACATTCCAAAACAATCCTCGTTTTTTAAATAAATTTAGAACAATTCCTCATTCCGCAAACCAATTTAAAATCACTTTTCATTCCTCAGATCAATTTAAAATCCGTCCCTAAATCAACTTAAAGTCATTATTCATTATTGAAATTCAATGCAAAATCATTTCTAATTCCTCTAACCAATTTATAATCATTCCGGCAGCAATCTAAATTAGAGTCATTCTGCATTGTCTGCAAGCCGCTCAAAATTATTCAGTTCTCAAGCATAATCTAAATCAATGGCCCGGTCCTCAAATCAATTTAAAATAACTTCTGATGCCTCAGACCAATCACTCAGCACTGTAAAAATAATTCATCAAACACTAAGCGATTAAAAATCAATCAACATTATTTTTCATAACTTGCTTCAAAGCCAGAATTCAAACCCTAGCGGCAGATGGCGTGGTCTACGAACCTTTTCAATGAGGTCGATGCACTGCTGGAGATCCATTCCAAAGTCGATGAACTCCCACTGGATGCCCTCCTTCTTGTATTCCTCCTGTTCCAGGATGAACATGTGATGGTTGAAGAACTGCTGGAGACGTTCATTGGTGTAGTTGATGCACAACTGCTCGAACGTATTGTACTGGAATTATTTATAAACAGAAACACGATTATTCATTCTGCTTAGCGCTGATAAGTACTTCAGGGTGAGAATTGCCGAGGGTTTGGGGGGGGGGGGGGGGGTTTCAACCCTCCAGTTTTTCTTCGAGCCCCAGAGTAAAGTCTGTTTTTCACACCAAAATTCCAAGTGGATCAACCAACCCCCTTCCCAGTTATTTTATCGCAATTCTCTCACAACGGTACTTTTATGCATAATTATATATAGGGCCTAATATTGCGTCGCAATGTAATAGGATAATATTTGATGCTATGTTATATAATAGCCTATAATATAATATTATATTATATTGTAATTATATCACATATTATATTATAACATATTATATTATATTGTACCATATTGTATTATATTATTTTATATTATATTATATTACATTATTATATCTATTATAGGTAAACGTCTGCAGTTCTGTCGCAGACAGGTTTTACAAATTGAAAAAGAAAGATTGAAGAATGTAACTAATCTCACAATTAACTAATCATTAGATTAGATAATCCCAGGCTTATCAATCGTCAGTTTAGATTACCATAAGATTAGTCAGATCAGAAAAAGAATGGGAGAGACTGCAGGTATGTTCAGTTGCTCTTGTTAGCTGGTCTTAAGAATACCAAGAGTTTTAATTTGGTCACGCCATACCCATCCGACCAAACGGCGCGGACCAGCTTCTGGACAACTTCGTTGCCCCTAAGGCCGTTAAAGATACTAACGCGTCCGAATAGGGTAAAACTAGTATTTGAAAAAGAGAGTTAGTAGAACGGTTAAAACGGCATGTTTGTACCGACATAGAGACGCTTTGCATCTACCGCCGTAACCTTAACTTATTGTTCGCATGACTATTGCGTGTGATGCGCACAGTTTTATCACATTTTCGGTCAGTTTCGAGCAAGCTCCGGCGTTATGATTGGATGAAAATACACAATCGATCACCATGGTAACGTGACTGAAGGACAATATCCTACAATCGATCACCATGCTAACGGAGATCGAACGAAATCGGCGCTTAATTATTGGACGCGTAGAAAATATCATCAAGGGAGACGTGGTTCAGTAGGCTACGTCCTCGTCGTCTCTCCCGGGCAACAGAAAACAGCCCTGGCTAAATCTGAACCGAGGACAGGGAGAGAACTGATCAGTCGCCCAAAACGGAATTGCTGGCGCCGCCACTGCTAATAGTCATGGTTTGTGGTCGGGATATTCCGCTGGATCTCCAGTCTCGGTAATCCTCATCCAATCGGATCGCGCGGAAGCGGAGAATTCATCTTCAATGTTCCATACCGTTACCGGGATGAGCGACTGTAATGGAGAGGGTGCTAGGGGCAGAAGCCAAAAGACGGGAAGTGCCAACGAAGACACCCTCCTAATTCCCATTCCCCTAATCTGATTGGGAGGGATGCCTGCATCCTTTGGTCGTCGGTCAGCGTAATGTTAAATAGCCTATCCGTTCAATTCCTCCTCTTAGCAGCTCGTCGTATTTCTGTAGTCGAAGGTTATAGTGGCAGGGGCATCTCAATTTCAATCTTAATGTTATTGTTATGTTGCCCCGACTGGCCCCCGAGGTATATAATAATTATATGATCCCTCAGGGACATATAATTTTTTTGCCCCAGGTATAGAGGATCCATCAGGGACTTCACTACGCCTATAGTATAAAATCAAAGTCTGGAAAGACATTATTATTATTATTATCATAATTATTATTATTATTATTAGTTTTTTTAAATTATTATTATTATTATTATTTATTATTAATATCATTATTATTAATTGTTGGCAATGATTAGCGTAGCTCTCCTGCTTTAACATGGCTTCGGATTGGCACCACCGTAGGCTATAATACAAGTCATGTAGTCTGCGTCATAGGATGTGAATGAGTCGATTTCAAGAAAGCTTTATTTAACATGGCTGCCTTTTCGAAGTAGCTGTCACCTTGTCACCTTGTGCTGTCAGTTCGTTGAACTCTAGCGAACGTTAAGGCCAGCCTTCTCCATTGCTTTCTTTCTGATGTCGCTTCTCTTAGTTATATTCTCTTAGTAGCTATAGCACTTTGAAAACACGGTTTTCGATAGAGCCCGCTTATATTCATGGCTGACTTATCGACGTAGCTGACACTAACCGACTCTCACGAGCCCTTAGCATATAATTAAGGTTCCCATTATTTATTAGTTTATATTTATGTGCATTTGCTATAGCGCCTCTTATTCAAGCAGACTCAGAGGCACTCCCGACTACAGTTTCACGCCGAAGCGCTGAGAAATTGCGGGTGAAGGACTTTCCCAAGGTTCGTACTCGGTGACCTGAGGTGGATTCGAACCTGCAGCCCTCCGGCTGCAAGGCAGCGAATATACCTACTACAACACCGCGCCCCACAATTATTACTTATGCAATTATTTCACCTTTTCTAGCTAAACACCTTCAGTTCTTTAGCAGACAGGATTTACAAATTGAAAAAGAAAGACGAAGAATGTAACTAATCTCATGATTAACTAATCATTAGATTTGATAATCCCAGGCTTATCTAATCGTCAGTTTAGATAACCATAAGATTAGTCAGATCAGAAAAAGAATGGAAGAGACTGGTGTGTTCAGTTGCTCTTGTTAGCTGATCTTAAGAATACCAAGAGTTTTAATTTGGTCACGCCATACCCATCCGACCAAACGGCGCGGACCAGCTACTGGACAACTTCGTTGCCCCTAAGGCCGTTAAAGATACTAACGCGTCCGAATAGGGTATAATTAGTACTTGAAAAAGACTTAATTTAGTAGAACGACTACAAAGGCAATGTCGGTACCAACAAATAGATGCTATGCGTCTGCCTTCGTAACCTTAAATTATTGTTTGCATGGCTATTGCGTGTGATGCCCTCAGTTTTATCACATTTTCGGTCAGTTTCTAGTGCGCTACGTCATTGTGATTGGATAACAATGTACAATCGATCTCCATGGTAACAGATGTTGAACGCAATCAGCGCTCTATTATTGAATGGCGTAGAAAATACAGTTGGCTATTATTTTTTTATTGTTCTTATTAGCTGTTGAGGATGATCAGCGTGGCCCTCCTGTTTTAACCCTGCTTCGAACTGGCATCATCGGATAGTTCGCGTCGGAGGATATGATTGAAAATTTAATTGTATTGCTATTAATAATAATTAATCGTTGTAATTTGAAGCCATAATTATTATTATTATTATTATTATTATTATTATTATTATTATTATTATTATTATTATTATTACTATTATTATTATTGTGCTCTAGTGTTTGTGTCGCGTTGTTCATCAAATAGTTAGTCGACTGGTTAGATTCGTAGATTGTTTCGGTCAATTTAAGTACCTGGAAGATCTCGAATCCGGCGATATCGAGGACACCAATGAAGTACTGTCGCTTGTTCTTCGTGTCGAGTGTCTTGTTACAACGAGCGACCAACCAAAGAAACATCTTGGCGTAGATGGCCTTACCCAGAGCAGCCACAGCGTAGACGACCTGAAGACAGGGTAGCACAAACACCCATTTACGAAAACTAGTGGGTGGTTGGATCTGGGTAGGTGGGTAGATGGATGGGTCTGTGGTGGGATTAGATGAATGGGTTGATGGATGAATGGTTGGTTGGGTGGGTGGGTTGGGTAGATGGAGGGACGGACGGATGCAACGAAGGGTGTGTGAGTGGATGGATTGATGGATGGATGGATGAATGGATGGACGTGAGGAATGAATGAGTGGTTGAAACCGAGACCTGAAGTCAAGATCAAAGGTTCTCACTCTTCTCCCGCCTTGGAACGAAAGAGGGACTACCGGCATGGAGGAAAGCTACACAGAATAAAAGATGGAATAAATAGAAGAAATAAATGAGGTTGTTTTCTTTTAGGTTCTCACCTGGTCCTTCGTTTGACCCTTGGTGACGTATTCGTTGCCGACCTTGACCCTAGGGGTCAGGAGGCACTTGAGAAGATCAGAGCAGTTGACGCCCAACAGGAAAGCCACCTTCTCGGCATCTGAAAGACCAGACATAATTGGACGAATTGAACGATCAGTACAAGCCCCCTTCATTTCTTACCATACCCTACCATTTGACCGCAACATACCATACCATTTTGCCGTGACATACCATACCATTTTGCCTTAGCATACCTAATATTTTTCCTCAATATACCCTTCCATTTGGTCTTAACATATCGAAATCTGTGGTTAATTAATGAGGAATTATTATTATTCATAGGCTAATAATTATACCTGCGGTTCCGTCAGCTTCTGCCTGTTCCTCGCGTGGTCTCTGCTTGAACTTCATCTCTCCGAAATGGAGGACGGCGCAGGTCGTCTTGTACAAACTCAACTTCTCTTCCTCAGCAAAGCCAAGCACCCCGAAACCTTTCTGTAAACACACAAAAAGGCAGATTTTTTTTTGATTGCACAGCTTCCATACTTGTTGTTATTTAGAAATTCGTATTTGGCCCAACACGAGGAGGAAGCCACTAAGACTCTGCTTAGTCAAACACTCTGCTTGATTAAGGATGCGATTATGATTATTGAGTAATTGTTATTATCAATGGCCCGGGAGAGGGAGAGACGGTGTAGGTTCATCGCTGGAAATAGTATACATGTTGTACCTTCATGATATAAGTCTTGTATTAACATTGTTGCCGGTTCCTTCATCTGCATGGAACTCTCTCTAACTCCTCATGCTCGCAACTAGTTACTGTCCTACGGAGACAGTGTCGTTCGCTCTAAATTGAAAACTTCACTTTTCCAGTCTACTTGTTGCTGCTAATGGTCCCCCCCCACTTCAACGTCCACTTTCAAAATTGCTGCGGAGGGTACTTTATCCTCTACGAAGTTCAGTGTATTAGTAGACCTATTATACTGAAGCATTTATAAATCACCTTTAGCAAGGTGAACCATTCAGAGGTGCCTCCAGTGTGCAAGACCCCACGAGAAGAAGCAGACTTTGAGAAGAGAGAAGGACGAGGAGAGACTGTCAGACAGAAGTTTAGAGCAAATACAAGTGGAAGGCAAAAGCGCATTCCAAAGAGAAACGACCTACATGTATTGATTCAAATGATCGAGACTGAGTCGCAACAGTTCCAGAGCGAGGAACCAAGAGGTTAAGTCTGTAATATCTTCTACCATGTCAGTACTACATTGTATGTCCACTGCAGCAGTATCCCTACCATGTCCAATGTGGTATCGGAGTACTTACGTCTACTAAGTCCATTTCCTCCTTATCGTCCATCTGGTCAACAGTCAAGCAACCCTGGTTGATGAAGAAATACAGACCGGGATCCTGCTGGATCAATAGCTTATCTACAAAGTATGGACACACGGATTCCAATCAGTAACATACATTGTAGTTGCTCGTTGATGATTATGATGACGACTACGACGACGACGACGACGACGATGATGACGATAATCATGATCATGATTGATGCGCTACATAAATGTAACTATCACCATTACTACTATTTCTGTTTTTATTATTATGATTGTCCCTCGATTGTGACCAATGCGATAAACATCTTCACTTTATTGCATTTACAGAGGTAAGACTTCGCAATTCAGTGACCCATGGCAATATCATCAATCCTTAGCGATGAACAATAATTGTGATGACTTTCTCAAGGCTTGAACACAGTTATTGTCTAGTGATAGCAAAAACGATCATCATAATTATAGAGCCTTTATAATGCGTCACGTATTTGTCCATTTGCACAACAATGTACAATGTCATGTACTTGCCTGCTAGATGACTCATTTGCCCAGAGAGAAGCCAGTAGAAGATGTGGTAGTTCCTTTCGAGTCCCGGCTGCTGGTAGGTGACTCGAGACTTCTCAAGAAGATCTGTAAGCGAAAAGAAAGTAGAATATTATAAAGTTTCACGTAAGGTTTAGACCCTTACTTAGACTGGGGGTAAGAATCACACTCTTATCTAAATTCTGTTTAAAAAAACACTTTTATTTAAGTTATTGTAAGAATTTAACTTCTATTCAAATTCAGGTAAAATTAGACTTCGACTTCTATTGAAATTCAGATCAAGTTTATATAGCCTACGTTTACTTTAAAATCAGGTAAGAATTAGACTTCTACTTAAATTCAGGCAAGAATCATTATTAATTTTGCTTTCTATTTAAATTCAGAATATCATTAGTCTTCTACTCAAATTCAGGTAAAAATTGAACGTCTACTTAAATTCAAGTAAGAATCGAATTTTATTACTCTAATCTACAGTTCACCAGGACACAGTGAACACTGGTACGTTCTGATTGTGGCGGTGATGTTGCCAATGTTGGTGGTGTTGGTGATCTTGATAGTCGTGGTGGAGCCGTGGAGGTAGAGTAGAACGCTGTGGTAGTGATGATGAGGATGAAGAAAATTATGGATAATATAGTTATATACTCACAGGTTTCAATATCAGCCCCAGCAATTTTTCCGTTCGTTCCGAAGTGGATTCGAATGAACTTTCCCTGTGAAAGGAATCAGAAATGCAGAACACGTGTAGCCGGCTTGTCTATTATAGTATGCAGTGACAGCAGTGTGTGTAGTATGAATGGATGGTTCCAGATTTGACGAGGACTAATGACATTGACAACAGAGGCCGTTGCCCTCGACAAAAATTTCTTTGGCATATTTCTGAAAGATTATTTCAGCTACTCTACATTTAGCTGCGCTATTATAGGTCTACACAGAAGCACTCAAACTTCTGAAATGTTTCCGTAGCAGTTCAAGTAGGCTAGCCTACTATTTGAGAGTTTCACGAAGGTTGCGCAGTTTAGATTTCGGAGTATTTTAGTCCATGTACAAAATTAGATTATAATAGATTTGATTAAATTTGAATTGATTAGAATTAATTTGATTTGATCAGAAAGAGAGAGAGAGAGAGAGAGAGAGAGAGAGAGAGAGAGAGAGAGAGAGAGAGAGAGAGAGAGAGAGAGAGAGAGAGAGAGAGAGAGAGAGAGAGAGAGAGAGAGACTTACGAAACGTGACGAGTTGTTGTTACGGATGGTCTTCGCATTTCCATAAGCTTCTAGAACGGGGTTCGTCTGGACGATCTGGTCCTCTAAACTTCCTTTCGTCGAAGGCTAAACGATCAGAACGACAATGCGAATGGATTATTATTATACAATTAGACAATTAGACAAGGCTGCTAACCTAAAGAGAGGAGGCAATGACGTACGGCTGGTTAAGGGAAGGCGAGACAAGATTAATGAGAAGGCAGACTTAGGCAAGAGAAGGAGAGGTGGGGCTGGATCAGGGAAGGTGAGACGAGAAATGGGAAGGCTAGGCCAGGTATGGGAAGGGTGAAGGAAGGCATGGAAATGTAAGGCAAGGCAGGGGAGTGCAAGACAAGGCAAGATTTGGGAAGGATAAGGCAAGGCAATGGGAAAGCGTAACAAGGCAAGGGAAGGCGAGTGCAAGGCAGAAGAGACCAAGTCAAGAAATTGGAAGGTAAGGCGAGACCGACGCAAGGCAAAAGAGAGCAAGGCAAGGCAGGGCAGGGCAAGGCAAGGCAATGGGAAACCGACGCTAGCACTGGCAAGATGTGTTGATGCTTGGCAATCAAGAACAAAAAAGAGTGACCTGTGATTTCCCCACAGAAATGTAATCATAATACCCAGACTTACCCAGTTCGCCCCAACGGACCACAAATAACTCCAGACTGACTCCCAAATGACCCCAAACAGTACTGACCCCAAATGACCCTAGGTGATCAAAAGACTGACCGTCTTGTCTTCCTCTTCTTCCTTGCTCTTCTGGGTTCCGGCGACCTGTGCGAAGTACGAGATGACCTTCTTCGTGTTCTCCGTCTTTCCGGCTCCGGATTCACCGCTGTAAAGAAGCATAGTCATAATCATGACATAATCATGATCACGATAATCATGATCATGATCGTGATCATGATTTATTTATCAATTGATTGAACATGATTAGTCGTCGCTATCAGCAGAGTGACGTCTACAGTCATTATCTCAAAATGATTTTGATGACTACGTTGATGATGATGACGACAACGACGTTGAAAATAGAAACGATGATGATGATGATAAACGGCCACGACGATGTTGGTGATGTTGATGTGTTGTATATGTTGATGATGACGATAATGATGACGATAATGTTGACGATGATGTTGATGATGTTGTTTATGTTGCCTATGACGATGACGACGACGATGATGATGATGACGATGATGATGATGACGACGAAGGTGTTTGAAGACTCGAACGGTTCTAACTTACGTGATCAACATGGACTGGTTCTCACGATCTGTAAATTGAAAAACAAATGGAAACTAATTCTAAGTCGGTTCAAAATAATTTATAATTATAAGTATGAGAAATCGTCTTTGCGGTAAGTGCTGCAACGCATAAGGAAAGATCGGGTTATGTAAGGTCAAGTAAGGTCAATCTAGGGTAAGACCAGGTCACCTAAGGTCAGACCAAGTCATGAAAGGCCCGACCGGGTTTTGTAAGATCGAAAATAATTGGAAGGCAGAGGAAAGTAGTGCCTTACAACAATACATTATTGCCTTGTACGGAATAGCCAAGAAGCCCAATCTACCATATCCTTGCAGTCTTGCTTTATATTGGCAAGCCTAGGCCTGCCTTATGCTTGTCTAATCGCATTGCTTTGACATGAGTAGCCAACCACACCCCACCCCACGTCCCGCTTTATCAGGCAAGAAAGAGAAGACAGGGGTGGGCTGCAAGCAAAACGACGTGTTGCCATGAGCGCGACCAGAAAACAATTCTGGACCTTCGACTTCAACGGCTTTTCAAATGGTCACAACAATAATTATTATAGAAAAAAAGTACCTGTAGTTTAAAATGCTTGGAAAAATACATATTTTGCGAGGGTTCGAACCCGTGAATCCCATGATTCTCCTAAATACGCCCATGTTGGTGCGGCAACGTGCGCAACAGCATTCACCTGTGAACAGGGTGAGAATTGCCGGGGGTTGGGGTTTGGGGGGTTTCAGCCCCCAGCCTTTCTTAGAGCCCCATGTTGAAGTCTGTTTTTCACACCCAGATTTTAAGTGGATAATGGTCCAACCCCCCCCCCAGTTATTTTTTCACAATTCTTACACTGCCTGTGAACCGTGGGGTTAGTAAGTTACTCACCCTGGAGCATATTACGATAGGACGTGTCAGCGATGGCGAACAGATGCGGTGGCATTTCGTTCCTCCTCTTGCCCTGGTACTTCGTGATGACACTCTGCGTGTAGATGGGAAGACGACGGTATGGATTGATCGTTACGCAGAACAGACCGGAGTACGTCTACGAAAACAGAAAGTTGTTGTTATTGTGATCGTAAGTTTTGAGTCCCGATGTAACAGATTACGACTTTGTAATAGTAATCGCAAACTCTAAAGCAGCTTCACAGCTGCTTCAGTGTTAAAACTACGGTTTTGTCTCTAAGACAATTAAACTATAGTTAGCCTACTAATAACAGCAACAAAATGATAATTGCAGTAACTATGCCAATTGTACATAATAATAGGCCTAGTAGTCGCATCAGCAGTAGCGGTACTGGCAATTATAGTAGTGGTGGAGTGGTAGTAGTAGCAGTAACAGTATTAGTAGTTGTTGCTGTAGAAATATCATTATCATTATCACTATCACTATCGTGATTGGCTGCTTCAGTGAACTTTTTCAAATCAAAGCTTAAATTGAATCTGTTTGCTCAAGCTTATCTAGCAGTTAGCCGTTTGTGAGGCGCCCTTGTAGCAATATAGGCGCGTTACGGTCCCATATAAATTATCGTTATTATTATCATCATAATTATCATAATCATTATCGTTATGAGTAGGCTATAATTCAAGTACATACGTAGATGAATCCGCAGCTGTATCGAGCGCGGAGGTTATAAAGGACGGAAGCTTCGTTGAGATAGGTCAGGTTGGCCATGTCGTCGACCTTCTCGAACTTCGGTGGATTCATTTGTTGGATCGTATCCTTCTTCACCGTCTTCTCCTGTTGTCAACACAACACCCAACAACATTATATTATTATATCAGACATATTATTAATAATATTATTATTAATATTATTATGTTATTATTATTATATTATATCAGAACGCCATCGTAACTGTAAGCTCCAAACTTCTAAACAGCCACTTGAAACCAGGCGTATGGGCACCAGCTTATTCACGAGCGCTGTCTTGTCAGTCCGTAAGAGTAGTGAGGTGAGTCCGGTTTCCAGAGATGAGGCCTGTGGTAGGTCGACGATTAGATAGATCGGGGGAAAGAATTCTATGGGAGGTGAGACTTGGGTTTCGTGAGAAAATTCCCAGAGCTATAGACAGCGAAGTCTGAGGAAGCATGGGGCGTGGATTTTGAAGGAGAGGGCAAAAAGTCGGTCACGATAAAAATTTCTCAGAAAGAGCTTGAAGAATGAAAAGCAGGATATTAAGAACTTGGGTACTTTTCGTAGAGGTTTCTTATTTTCAATTTATCAGTTTCATATTTAACCGGCATCGTTAGAGCTCTAGTGCTAAGAAATTTGTTTTCAAACTAAAAATGGTAGCCTAGTTGAAACTCCGATTCAATGTCCGCGCTGTAGTCGTGAGCGCTTCTGAGTAGAAATCCAGAATAGGTAGGCCTACTATAACAAGTGCGCATACATACGTGTATTAAATCGAGTCTTACCTCTCTCTTCTCCGTGACAACGGTCACATCATCTCCCTTCGTGCTGATGATCTCAGCCTTCACGTATCCTTCCTTAGCATCGACGATCCAGCAGTTCTTCTTGCCGTCGAATGGCATCGTCTGCTCCTCGAGCATCTTCTTCTTGTCCACGGCCAGGTACTGGAAGTCCGGGTCGTCCACAGAGATCCCAGACATCTTCGCCGGTTATTGTCGTGCAACGTTGAGCGAGAAACTGGTCAGCTGCTGCACTCGAAATTCCACTGTCCACTGTGTGTGTGGGTGAGGAGCCAAAGCGCGACGTCTAACTTGACCGCTAGATGAAGCACTCTGCAGAACAGGACTGGCTGAAACGGAAAGATCGAAGTGTATGTATGTATGTATGTATGTATGTATGTATGTATGCATGCATGCATGTATGTATGTATGTATGTATGTATGTATGTATGTATGTATGTATGTATGTATGTATGTATGTATGTATGTATGTATGTATGTATGTATGTATGTATGTATGTATGTATATGTATGTGCGTGTGTATGTATGTATGTATGTATGTATATATGTATGTATGTATGTATGTATGTATGTATGTATGTATGTATGTATGTATGTATGTATGTATGTATGTATGTATGTATGTATGCATGTTTGTATGTATGTATGTATGCATGTTTGTATGTATGTATGTATGTATGTATGTATGTATGTATGTATGTATGTATGTATGTATGTATGTATGTATGTATGTATGTATGTATGTATGTATGTATGTATGTATGTATGTATGCATGCATGTATGCATGCATGCATAGATATGCAAAAATTCTACAGAAGTCTTACAAACTAGGTCTACTTACACTGTACCTACAATTTTCTAAAAACTTCTTTGAGGCTACTTTCTAACCGCTAAAGAAACAATTACCAAGGGAAGCAAACAAACTGTTTGCAACCCAAAAGTTTCTAGAAACAACTTCGGGAACTGGGACCACTTTCTAAGCTCTATTATAGAAATAAATTTAATTACGAAAAAACGAAAAAACTATTTTACCAAAAACTCTTCTAAAACAAATTCAGAGACTAATAATTCCAAACGCTGCAGAATTACTGACCAAGTAACCTTGGAAACTATTTTTGCCGAAAATCTAGCTAAAAACGTCGTTGAGATTTCCAATAATTCTAAACGCTACAGAAATAATAACCGAAGCAAAGCACGAATATGACGCTAAGACAGAGACGGCTTTACTTACCGACCAGTTGACTGCTCTGAGGTCTCAACTGTGAAAGCCAGTCTTTATAAGAGAAGCGCAGAGATGATGATGGCCCTGATACGGGTTCGGCTGCTGCAGCTGCGGACGGCTGACGTCTGCATCTTGCCCTTCTTAAAATAGAACTCTCGCTGAAAGCTTTTGGTGGAACCGTGCATAGGCCAACGTCGCAGAACGCGGCGTATACGGTGCACGTTCGCGATGGTGGTGCCAAGACTCGCAGACATTTCTCAGATCAAGAAGCAACGCCACATTCGTACACGCATACATAGGCTACATGATTGCATAAACCCACAAACGCACACACAGCAACACGCACATACGTAGGCCCAATGAATGATATTTTCAATTCTTGATTTTATGCATGTTATAACTAATCATTAATCTCATTATTTTTTGCTTTTTTGTATTAACCTACATTAGGCCTACCTCACGCCAACATTGTAATAGGAAAAATAAATTATCAACATTAGATCACACTGAAAATCAGAATAATTATGTGGTAGGTTTATAACATTGCAAATGGATATTTTATTACATTAAAGGTGATTTGGTGTTGATATATTTTAATTGACGCTCTTTTCATTTTCTCCATCGTTGTTCCCTGCATCTCACTGTCTGTGTGTTTGTGTGTCTGTGTCTGGGTGTCCGTCTGTCTGTCCGTCTGTCGGTATCTGCCTGCCTGAACATTAAACACGCTGCGGTCACACTTCTTATCTAACACTCCATGCCTTCAACATCCCCATTCCTAGAGCCGTTCCACATAATGCAGACGGCGGTAGGCATGCATGCATGCACGGGACTTCAGCTTCAGCCCTTCCCGGATTCTGGCTTCCCTTCCCCATGCTACGGGAAGCAGAGCTCTGTTCAGCATCAACGCTCGCGTCAGCAACTCATCTCCCCACTTGCGATACGCAGACCCACCCGGCCGCGATGGATAAAGGAGTACACTGTGTTCAGAAATTATTGATGACTCTAATTTTCAAATAGCCGAAGTAGGCCATTGTGTGTCTTAAGAAGATGATAGGCTACTGATTTCGAAGATCTCCTTTTGTCAATTTATTTAAGGGCCTGTTGCTAAGTTCGCAGGATGCTTGTCACTGTCTTATCCGAAAGTCTCAGAAAAATACTGTCGTACAATTCTTTTCCTTTAAAAATATGACAAATAACAATCCTGTCTTCTTTGCTGAAAATTTCAATTTCAATCAAATCAATCTTAATTTCAATTTTAATTTTAATCAAATCAATTTTAATCCATAAATAGTTGTGTATTAACGCACCATTCGGGACCGTCTTAAATAAATAAGCTTTATAGCAACGAGTAATTTACACTTTCAATGTATTTACGTATTCATTCATGCGCGTATGTGTTTGGTACAAAACAAGCGTTTTAGAATCTAGCAAGAACGCTCAACATTCAAACGCATCTGGTTGCTTAAGAATACATTTTTACTACCCTGTCTGTCTGTCCTGTGATGATTATATACTTCAAAAATTTAGTGATGGACCGTTCTCGACGGAACCAGTCGTAGCAGTGCACAAGCAAGTAAAGAAACGCTTTAGTTGAATTGATTTGGACATTTTAAAAACCAGATTTAGTCAAGCTTAGCGGGTTTCCTTTTTTATGATCACGGTGTATATTATTTCCGATCGCGTTGTGCAGCCTTTCCAGCGGTCGATGCTTTAAGACGAGGTCAAAAAAGTTTTCCACGTCAGATGCCTCCACCCAGTACCCCCCTACCCCCCAAACCTCGAGCAACGACCGTGTAAAAAAGCAGCGGACGTATGCATTGCATAGGCTACAATGCATCTGCACGCGCGCGCGTTGAAGAATCCAGTCTGGAGCCTAGGGCGGTGGCAGCGCAGTGTGCTCCGTGGAATGCCTTGCCTAATACGGACACGGCTGCGTGATGCAGGCAATGCGAGGCAATGCGAGGCGAGGCAATGCAAGACAAGGCTTCTAATTGTGCATTTAGCTTATACTTATAGCGATATCTCAATACACGTAACAAGGTTTCTAATTTTAGTCGGCTAGTTTTCGTCAGTTGGCTTAAGCATGGGTAGGTCTAAGCGAAGAAAGACAGACATACAGACGTGCACACAGATAGACACACAGGCAGACAGAGGCATACAGACAGACACTGAGATGAATGTAGGGAAAGTGGGGGGCGATTTACCACCCAATGGTTCACACCACCTCGCACCAGGGCGTCTATAAAAAACATTTTTGGCAACTGCGCCACCCCTTCTCTCCCTTCCAAATTAATGGGTTCATCGCGATTATGCCTATATCTTGCAGATTAGTCAAGTAAAATTAATATCAATAAGTGCTAGCCTTACGTTAAAGTAAGGCTTTATAAATTTGAAGTTCACTTTAACTAGCCTACAACTAAATCTTGCAGATTTGTCAAGTAAAATTATTTCAATAAGTGCTAGCCTTACGTTAAAGTAAGGCTTTATAAATTTGAAGTTCACTTTAACTACAATTATAACTTATAACAGTAACTTCGTGAACGTGAAGCTTATGGTTCAGTGACGTCTGCAGCGATATTATAATATACGATTTAGCGGCGCCATTTAAAAGTGGCATCTAATGTTCTCATTTTTATCTGGTGGAGCCGGGGGCGCCAAATTGTGCACGTTGTCTGGCGCGTCACTGAGGCTAAGACTTCTTGCCCTGACCAGCCGAGGCTATCTCCAACTACACAGATAAGCGTCGGTACCTATACAGTGTACACGTTGCTCCTTGCCAGTCCAGCTGGCAGCTTTATACGCTTATGCAGAAAATTATCTTGCAGACTGCAGTGCTCCGGCTTATCTCAAGCAGCTTTTGGTCTTGGCCTTAATTATTCCTCTCTGACCGCAAAGTTCTTCGCTTAGCTAAGCAAGGTGACCTGGCTTGCCCGCCGGTCAGCCACAACCTCTGCGTTCCAGCATTATAGTCTTGAGATTATTTCCGCCAATCGTTCAGGAATATTGGTTCCGGCTGTGTAAGTATGCACATACATGTAGGTAGGTCAGTAAAATGTAAGAATAAGCTTATTTAATAAGCGTCGTCTATTCGAGCGTAGCTATATGAAAGCATGTAGGGCTGTGCACGTATGTATTCGCATAAATTATGTAAACCTATTACAACATAACATAAAATAACATTTTATTCTGTAAAGTGTAAACCAACATCCTACAGGCCACAATTACATCGTGATTTACAAATTGTAGCCTACCCGTTTACGCATGAGATCTAAAATGGTTCGAAGGTCCCGATAGCCAGGGCCACTTGTGAGCATTAAGCTTAAGTTGAAAGATGTGTCACGGCCAACTGTAGGCTATTATAGGCCTAATTATAAGAAAATAAGTTCAACAGTTAAATTCGTAACTATCACAGTTATTTAGTTATTTGAAACTGAAAGAAATATAGCTAACAGGGCACAGGGCCATCTTATCCAGTAGGCACAGTAGGCATTGTGCCTAGGGCCTACTAACTTTTTAGGGGCCTGCGAAATCCTGAGAAAAAAATATTAAAATATAAATGCAGTGATTGGTCAATGACCGGAAAAAACAAACAGAAAACGAAAACTTGCTAACTTTTTTCAAGGCTAGAGTTAGCCAATGAAACAGTAACATTAGCTAAGCTATATTAGGGGAGGGTGCTCCAAGATGCCCACCTTAAGGAAAATTGGACTTTTCTTCCTCGTGGATTCCAAAATAAGTACATAATTGACACCAATGTGAAGAGTGATCATTGATAAAACAGTATCAGCAATTATAGACCTTTATTCAATAAAATCAATTGTGTAAATTAAAAAAGGTCGACCCCTCCAAACTGGGCTTCTTAGGAACCCTATGCTACAAGACGCCCATAGGATGGGCATCTTGCAGCAATGGGAATTTACTAAAAGAAGTAGTATTGCAACCATGCATTTTATACTAAAATTTACTTAGCAAACTATAATTATGAGCTAAAGAAATGGAACCAAAACTAAAACATCTTAAAACTACAAAACGATAAGAGGCAAAACCTTCAAACTTGTGTTCACAAGTCAGCTAACGACAAAAGTCACACTTGAATCCTTTGGATGTCTCTCCATCTGTGCATTCTTCATGGCACCAACCCTTGCACTTCTTGCATTCTATCCATCTCTCCCCCGCCGCACTATCACTAAGATGTTCACCACACAGCAGACATTTTTCATCTCTTTCGCGAACAAACTCGCGCTTCCTTCCATTTGTCTTGTTTGGCTCTGGAGCCTCTGGTTCCAGGACATCACATTTTGCTTTTCTCCCCTTTGGTTTGTCTTCTCTGCATGTGAGTTTCTGCTTATTCTTCTTCCTTCCATTTGTCTTGTTAGGCTTTGGTTTTAGGACATCACATTTTGCTTTTCTCCCCCTTGGTTTGTCTTCTCTGCATGTGAGTTTCTCCTTATTCTGTAGCTTCTTCATTTTAGGTTTTCCTTGTACATAGCGACTGGGCTGTTTCACGGCACCATAAAATCGTCGTTGTGATTAGAATTAAACATCAACAATTAACCCGCAGATGCATTACCAAACTCACACATCTGTTCAAGTCATTTAGCCTAATAGATGATCTTGCTCTAAGGTGCTCAGTGTATCAAAGACGCCCATGGGCATCTTGTAAACCCTATGCCTCCAATGTATTCAAGACGCCCATGGGCTTCTTGTAAATTTCTAGACATTCTCTACTAACGCCATTTTCATTAACGACGTAAATATTTACGAACTATATAAAACCACTAAAACAACGACAAATGAACACAGAATAAACGTTCAAATGCGCGAATTGCTAGTCCATAAGGTCAAAGAGAAATTGAAGCAGATTCATAGATGTATACTTACAAAAAAGTGGTCAAAAATTAGAAAATTGATTTTTAGCTACAATATTTCGAATTCCGAAACGCCGCCGCTAATGGAGGTTCGCAAGATGTCGCTACATGCGATGAGGCAACTAAATTATGAATTTGTGTCTATTCACGAGTTTTAAAGGGGATGGGCGTCTTATCCACCCTGGGCGTCTTAGAGCAGGGGTTTTCAAACTGTGGTCCGCGGACCCCTGGGGGTCCGCGGCTTGTTGCCAGGGGGTCCGCAAAGCAGGTCCAGAAAAACAATAAAAAAATAATACATTTGCAATGTTTTCATTTTCATCTAAAATTATATAAAAAAATAACTGAGCTATAAAAACATCTGAGCTATCTATGGTTATTACTTACCGATGTCTAATAACAACCTGATTTTGCTCATTAAACGAATATATAATTATACATAGGCTAACATTAGTTCCATCTGGTGCTATATTAGGCCTAGTGCACGTCAGAGACGCCATTGCTGATAGACGGAATTACTGCTACATGTAGCCTATATGTTTAAAAATATAGGCCTAATATTAATATTTTCAACGTTCTTCATAACCATGGATAAATTTCTAAAGAGAAAAAGTGATAAGAAGTCAGAAGATTTTGACGAAAAAGACAAATGTGAGAAAAAGAAAAAAATTCCGCAAGTAGGCTTATGATCATTGCAGACGGAACTTATGATTAACCTCTTTGCGTTATGTCATGAGTGTGCAAACTCTGTCTTATCAGGATTCAATAAAACCTGTGAAATTAATGCGCCATTTAAGGACAATGCATGCAATTTGCAGATGTTGCCAAAGGAATATCTCGAGCGACAAAAGGGGCTGTAGGCTTAGGCTACTTAAAGAAAAATTATAAAATAACAGCTTTCACCATGTGCAATAAATGAGAAAGCTCTATGTGAATCGTATACCGTTGCGAATAGCACGAACGAGAAAGCCTCACACAATTGCGTTTGGCCAAATTTATTGCATAGGCCCATAGGGGGTCCGCCACCTAACCACGACATGCTACGGGGGTCCCCAGCCTAAAAAAGTTTGAAAACCCCTGTCTTAGAGCACCCTCCTATGCTAACTTTGCGGCTCTTTGCATTCGCGAAATCGCTTATAAGTTAACGTCTTCAAATGTCATTTCTCGCATTAAGTCGTTTTCAATTGAAAGTAATGCAAGGGAGGATAATCGTGACTGTCCCATCGTTGACCGAAGGTAATTTTTGATTATAATTTTGTCAGTTTCGAAAAAGAACGTTCACCTTCACAACTTGTTCCAAAGATAGAAAGATAAATTCGAAAAGCAATATTGAAATTTGGATAACTGGAGACCAGCTTGTCAGCCATTTGTGAACTAAACATTTCAGCTACAGATTTAACGACTACCGTACAAACATTTAAGAGAAAACAAAAGAAATTCGTCAATAAAATGTATCTTCTAGATCACATGGACAGGATATATCTCAATTAATGCTTTTGCTCTAATCACTATTTCTTCAGCTAATAAAGGAGATTGAGATCCAAAATCAAAACTGAAATACGTTCACAAAACATGGTTTAGCATAATTTTAAGACATAATGTAAATGTGTTGCAATTTGAATTAATGCAGAGTTGAGTTGGATAGGCCCTAGGGGCCTACGAATAGATTAATATGCAAAAGTGCCTAGGGCCTACGATGACCATAAGACGGCCCTGACAGGGCATACACTTAAAAAAACACAAGCAAGTGGGTAGCCTATACACTCTTGGATTTAGGCCTACGTGAATTAATGGTGATTCCCCAAAGTATATTTTATTATATTTCTATCAGGATGTTTTACACACGTTGTATAATTATTACGTGGAGATCTTTCGTTTAAATAGCTGCTGAAGTGAGTGCAATAAGCGAATTTCATATGATACATGTATATTTAAGGTGAGAAGTGCCGGATGGATTGGGGTTTCAACCCCCTCCCAGTCTTTCTTAAAGCCCCATATATAGTAAAGTCTGTTTTCACATCCCAATTCCAAATGAATCATAGTCCAACCCCAACCCCCAGTTATTTTTCCACAATTCTCACACTGGGAATATTATTCCTAGTTCGTGGTCCTGCACATTAATTTTTATACGTAGGTAAGTACCGTGAGTATGCAGGGGACTATGTATGCATGTGCGATTGTGTGTATGTGCTTGTAGAGTCTGACGTAGACTTCATCACGATCCTCAGGCTCCTCCATCCATCACTCCTCGGGCTTTCCATTCGAAACTAGTCTCACCTCCTTAGAGTCTCTTACCCCGACTCATCTTATCTGCGACCATCCAATTCTCGACCTAAACTCCACCCACCCTAACAGCTATGCTGCCACCTCTGATCCATTGGTATTTGGTAACCGGGCTACGACCTCCTTCGGACTACAGTAACCTTTCTGAACAGACATGGAACTCGTGAATAAGCTGGTGCCATACGCTTGGCTTTCCAGTGGCGCTTTGGAAATTTGGAGATAATTTACGATTACCACTATGAGCCTGCAGGGCGTCAATATTCGATTGATTATATTCAAAAAGTCGTGATTACAAAATAATTATTATTCGTCTTGTCTGTTGTAAACTGGTTGTTCTGATTGCTTATGCCTGTGGATTTGTTGCTGAACGTTACAGAAATTCGTGGCAGAACTCGAATGAGAACAAAGAATAAGCTTACACTGTCATCAAGACTTCCGCGAATTGTGCTTAGGTTCTGTCCATATAATTATATTACTGGTACTCAAATCCAAACTGGGTCTTGCATCGAAATATCTCAGTGATCTCATTCGTTCTCCTCTTTCTGCATCTTCTCAACGACCACTCCGTTCTCTGGACAGGGCTGACTTGTTTGTTCCTCGAGCTAGGACCACTATTGCTCAAACTCGATCCTTTACCATCATTGGGCCCTCTTTGTGAAATTCTCTTTCCCCCCACTCTGCGTGGGACTCTACTTTCTGTATCCTTATCTACAATCTACATCGCTCTCTCTCTTCTTAAGACCTTTTTTCTCTAGAGGTTATCGCACTGGGAGCGCTACTGAATGGCCTCGGCTGTGAGCGGCGCTGTAGAAATTACTAATTACATTACATTACATGCAGGGGGAGGTGAGTCACCGGATTTAGGCGATTTACATACGAGTGGTGCGTACGGCGGGGAAGAGACAACATGTATGCAGGCCTACATGTACGCAAAACAAATTTCTATTTGTGATTTCTGCATGAGGCCTATACTATTTATAACTCTGTACTATCCTGTATTCGTCCGATGGTAGGCTATTTGATTGCACTATAATACAGTAAGTCTTATAATTATACTTAAATTCTGCACAGATATAAAGAGTAAATTATAACAGTTAACAACTATAGTTAGCAAAATTAATATGATGCTTAACAAAAAATAAATAGCAGCCTATGTTGAAATTAATAAATGTTTTATAGACGACTTCATGTAGCCTAAGCCTTTTGTAAGGCGGTAGGGAAGCTTATTTGTTTCCACTCATATGGAGGAGTCGTTCTATAAAAATTTACGAGTTGCAGTGGAAGGTCGCAAATACGATTTTTTTGCATACATAATTTTTAGATGGAACCTACGTGCGCAAAGAGCTGTATTTTCATATCCTTTCTTTCCAGTAGGAACGTTAACTCGTATATTTCGGAAACCACCCCTCCCCCCCATTTGTACGTACAACGAAGCTTTTCTCCCCCCCTTACAAAAAGCTAATTTGCTAAAGTCGACTATAAGACACTTATAGGCATAGGCGTACGGGAGATTTCAGCAGGGGGGGGGGCAAAGATTGAACTTCTGCCCAAAAAATATATCCGGCAAAAAAGTTGACGACCTTTTTTTAGACGTTCGGGGACTGTGTTTGCTCGAAAAACCAGACTTGCCCGAAAGTTGACGACCTTTTTTATTAGTCGTTCGGGGACTGTGTTTGCCCGAAAAACCAGACCAGACTTGCCCGAAAGTTGGAGGGGGCTTTTGCTCCCCTTGCACCCCCGCCTCGTGCGCCTATGCTTATAGGCCTATTTTAACCATATCTGGTAGCTTAAATTTGTTAGATGTTATTGTTTAGCCTTCGGTTTAGATCTGAATTAGAATGTAATCAAATGCCATCGGACGAAAATATAGGCCTACATGTAATACAGATTTCGACTTACAGGGCCCAAATAGGGTTGCGTGGACGTCATATTAGGCACAGATAATATTGTGCTTACGTAAATTTTGTCGATACCCATCTCCCACCGTATGCACCCTGCCCTTCATTGAGTTTTTAATAATTACAGAAGATTCTAATCAGCGTCACCGTCCAGTTTTCCTCCATAATATACGTGGTAAACAAGACCTGTCGATTTGTTACACGTTTACTTCTTCTGGGGGAGAGGTGCTACGTATTTGCAAGTGTTGGCGGGAAAATATCATTCCTGGGGGGACTTCCCCAGAGACGTCTAGATTAAACAATGCCCAGTACTACTTCAGGTGAATATCATTCATTTAAAATGGAAGTAGGCCTAGATAAGTAAATAGCCTTTATTACCATCATGACAAGTACATTTTTTGCAGAACATTTTGTGCTGCACCGTAAATATTTACATTACTAATTCTAACCATATCATAAGTGAATTGTTTATATTTAAAAGAAGTCGACGTCATAATTCAGAACAATTGTAGCGGTTCAATTATTAAAACAGCTATGAATCGTTGAACCAGTTGTCGGTGAACCTGTAGGCCTACGTTGTCGTGACACCGATAACAGTGCTCAGCTTCCCTCAAAAAGAAGCACTTTTACTAATTAATTAAATTAACGCACACGTTTCTACGACAACTGGTTCATCGACAACTGGTTCAACGACAACTGGTTCATCGACAACTGGTTCAACGACAACTGGTTCAACGACAATTGGTTCAGCGACAACTGGTCCACGGACAATTCGTTCACCGACAGCTGGTTCATGACGATTGCTACACAATAATATTATTGGAGCTGTATTGATGACAATGTCCTTGTCTAAATTAGAGCTGAATTGGTGAAAAAACGCTCGTGAAATGGCAGCTGGGTAATGGTATTTTTTTAAAATCTGAAATAGAAATTAGATTAATGAATAGAATGCTTGATAAATGGAAGCTGGATTGATGATTTTCGTTCATGTATTTCAACATGCATCCAGTTCCATTTCTCAGGCGCTTTATCATTAATCCGGTTTCCATTTCTCAAGCGTTATTTTTGTCAATCCAGCTTCTATTTCACCTATAAGTAACCTTCATCCAGCTTCCATTCACCATTTGCCGGTGAGCCGATAATATTGTCGGGTACCAATTGTCGTGAACCAGTTGTCGGTGAACGAATTGTCCGCGAACCAGTTGTCGTTGAACCAACGCACACGTAGATCAGAACGATACCGGTCTAAATATTTCAAGTATGGTTACTGTAACTTTGCAGTCTGCGCTATAAACTGTTCCAAATAATGTGGAGCTTGATACCATTTTGAGTAACCCGGGAAAAAACAGAGTTGTAGGCTACCACACTGCCTCTTCCAAAACACGCTGAAAGTCACCTCCATTCTGGAATCGTCTCCATGCCGTGTGTAGATAGAAAATTCATCGGATCATACTCCATGTGTGGCTAGGGCGTCCAGCTGGTAGGCCCCATTTCGAAACTAAATAATCGGACCTTAAAATTAAAGTCTGGCTGCGAAACATGGCTTCTCCAGTATCATTATAATATAATTATGTTGGAGGAACAATAATTATGTTAAAGGAATGTTATGATAATTATGTTAAAAGGCGGGCCTGTATATTATTATATACTACTAGCTGTACCCGGCCACGCGTTGCTGTGGCAGAAAAGACCCCCTCCCCTCCCCCTCCCCCGCCTTCCCCTCCCCTCCCCCTCCGCCTCCCCTCCCCTCCCCGTCCCTTCCTTCTCCCCCACCCCCTCCCCTCCCCTTCCACCTCCCCCTCCGCTCCCTCCCCACCCTCTTCGTCCCGCTCCCTCCGCTCCTTTCCTCCGTCACACCGTCCATTGCTGACATCGGATAGAGCCCAATAATGATGAAAGGCCGCTTTTTGTGACTCGCTTATGACGTCACAGCACGCGACCTCATTCATGTTTCGTCTGCTGTGTTTGGGAACGCGTTTGTGAAATCTGAAAGTTTTGTTGAATTTGCAAATGGCGGTGGAACGGATTGCAAAGTTCACTTTTTGTGTAAAAGATTGGATTTTTTTCTGGAAAAAAATCTTAAGACACAGTGCTATTGGAATGGAAGGTTTTGGTAAATTTTCAAAACAATCGGTGCGTAACTTTTGGCGTGATTGTGTCACGAACTATTGGAAAGTTTCAGTTTTATCTACACCGTGAGTCAAAAAAAACTATGCCAAATTGTTTTTCATATATCTCTAATGCCTGATAACATATCAGGCTAAAATTTTCCAAATATTTAGAGAAGTGGACCAAGAATATGATTCCAAAATTTCATTAAGGTAAATTTGAACGGATAAAAAGATATGAATATTTAAACTTCATATGACAAAATTTCCGTTTACAAGCAATTTTCTGTTACATTCAATAAAATGTTTCCTTATATCTCTAATGCCTGATGATTAATCATTCTAAAATTTTCCAGATATGTAGAGAATTGAACTAACAATATGACCCCAGCCGTATGGTATGATTATTTGATTAATTAAGATGGTCAATTATCCTCCTCCTGCTTGGACGCAAGCCTGGAAGCGCTATAGCGCCATGCATTACGCAACAGCATCGTCAATTATCCTCTGGTCCAGGCCTTCCAACACTTCCAACAAGCGTTGATTGCTTCAGATCGTTATATCATGGACTGTTGCCTGGTAGACTCGGTCTTGCATCACGATCCACACTTTATAGTCGACAGGATTCAAATATGGGCTGTTCGGAGGCCATAATGTGGGAGAAATGAAGTCTGGCGTCTCTCTTGTCAGCATTTCCATGGTTTCCTTGGCTCTGTGGGCTGGCGCTGTTCTGTTGAAAAAGAAAGCAGCCTTCTGGTGCTATAGATTTCTGATAACAGTTGGAAGATGTTGTGACAGCAGAATATTGCGATAATATACTCCGCTAATTTTACTCCAGGATCCCTGAAGACCAAAACTGGGAACTATCGAGCATCGAAACCGCAACGAACACCATAGCAGACTTGCTGAAAACAGAAATTTCTGGAGATGAAGTTGAAATATTCTTATCTTTCTATCCGTTCAAATTTATGACATGATATTTTGGAATCCTATTCTTGGTTCAATCCTCTAAATATCTTGAAAAATTTGTATGATTAATTATCAAGCATTGGAGATATAAGAAAAACAGTTTAGCTTACTTTTTACTGAATCTGGCAGAAAATTGCTTGTAAACTGCAATTTCGGCTTATGAAGTTGAAAGATTCATACATTTTTTATCCGTTCAATTTTATCTCTTGAAATTTTGGAATCACATTCTTGGTCCACTTCTCTAAATATTTGGAAAAGTTTAGCACGAGTTGTTATCAGGCATTAAAGATATATGCAAAACAATTTGGCTTAGTTTTTTTGACTCACGGTGTATATAGATTAGGCCTGCCTTACTTTAACCGACGAGAATGCAAGATTAGGCTAAAAAATGCAGGTCCACTTTTTCCTGCATTATTTTGCCTGATCTTGTAGGCTACCACATTACTAAATTTTAGTAATGACTAATGATAATTCAAATACAGCAGGTAGTTCAAAGATATACTCGCATGTTTGCGTAAGCATGTACAAGGGCGTGTTTTGGCAATTTCGCGTGAATCCTCCATTGAGACCAAACTATAATTTTATTGTCGATGATATTCTGAAGAGGGACATAACGTACGTCGTCTCTGCATTTCCATCTTGTCTTGCCATCTTTATCTGTTTCGTTGACTCCTCCGCCGAAGATGAAGACTCTTCCATACTCAAGAAGCGAGCCAAAGTGAACAACATTAGTTTTGAACCGTTCTCTTTCCTGCCATGTTTCCGTCTCAAAGTTAAATATAAAACAAGTATAGCGTCCAACCAAAATAGCAGATGTCTTCCAAAGTACAGCTCTCATCAAGCTAGAAGCCCGAGGCATTGGTTTCGATAGAACAGAGCATGCGTTTGATTTCGTGTTGTACACTTGAATGCAATTCAACTCTTTGTTATCTTTATCCAATCCACCAAAGATATAAAGTGAACTGCTGAATGGAACACAGTTACCTGAACTATTGACACAGTGAACCAACTTTCCAACAACGGCGCATTTATCGGTGATTGCGTTGTAGGCTTCAACGCTGTCTAGAACGCATTGAGTAGAATGCACAAATCCTCCGCAGATGTACAATACTTCATCGATAAACGCTGCGCTGTGTCTACGTCGACCTTGAACTAATGATCCGTATTTCATCCAACCAGAAACAAAACTGTATTTCCAGATTTCATTTGCATTGTCTCCTATTCCGGTTACGTACATCTTGTTACAGTAAACGGCGGCAGCTGCCTCGATCTTCATTTTGGTTGGAATTTGTCCTTGTGCTGAGATCTCATTTGGTCGATGTAGATTTATTTTGGTGACATCCCTCGTTATTGTTGTACCATCATTTAATCCAACGACAATTGCACAATTCTCAAACTGTGAAGTGGTTTCTGTAATGAAGATACACAAATTCGAGAGCTGTTTGCATTACTTAATGTACGCATTCCCTAAGAATATAAAAAGCCCAATATTTTGACCAGGCAAGAAAATTAATGCCTAGAGGGAAGAGTTCTCCAAGATGCCCACGCTAACAAAAATTGCACTTTTCTTCTTCGTGGATTCCAAGAGAAGAACTTGTCTGACCCTAATGCAAAGAGTAATCATTAAGGAAGCAGTGACAGCAACTATATAACATAATTCAGTAAGATCATTTGTGTAAATTTAAAAAAGTAGACCCTTCCAAACTGGGCGTCTTGGGAACCCTATACTACAAGACGCCCATAGGATGGGCATCTTGGAACAATGGAAATTGACTAAAACAAGTGGTATTGCAATCATGCATTTTTAGACTAAACCAATAATCAATAAACTGCATGACAGCTAAAAAAATTTAACCAAGACTAAAAGATCCTAAAGCTACAAAACAAATCAAAACACGAGAAGCAAAAACTTTAACCTCATGTCGTACGTCATTATTGTCATTTTCACTTTAAAAACAAACTAACAAAAAATCACACACCAATCTCTTGAATATTTATCTATATGTATGCATACATTCTTCATGACACCAAGCGTTACACTTCCTGCATTAGGCTATATCCATTTCTTCTTAAAAAACACTGGTAAATTTGTAGGCTCAGAATCTTGATGAGTAGAAGGTGGTGTCACGGTAGGCACCGATTCTTGGCCACTTGCTAATGGTATCCAAGACGCTCATGGGCATCTTGTAATCTATATGCTTAGTATACATTCAAGACGCTCATGGGTTTCTTGTAATCTCTATGCTGCGTATGCATTCAGGACGCCCATGGGCTTTTTGTAATTTTCGAGTCTTTCTCTACTGACGCCATGTTATTTAGCGAAGTCAATGTTTACGAGTTAGGTAAAACCATTAAAACAACTATAAATGTATTTTAAAAAAACGTTGAAGTGGGCGAATTGGTACTGCCTAAGGCTAAAGAGAAAATTAGGAAGATTCGTAAATCGTAAATGTGGACTTACGCAAAAGTGGTGAAAATTTGGAAAATTTATTTATCGCGTCAATATCTCGAATACTGAAACATTACTGCTATGGAAGGTTCACAAGATGTCGCTGCATGCAACGAGACAACTAAAACACGAATTTATATCTTTTCGTTCGTTTTAAATGAGGTGGTCACCTTACTCGCCCTGGGCATCTTGTATAGCACGCTACCCTAACTCTATGTTGCAAAACCACAATTCAATGGTCCAGAACAGTAAAAAATCTTCGAGGTAGCCTTGCCTATCTGGATCATTCTGAGCATGCAGGTTCGCTGTGGACGAGTGAAATGAAAAAATCAGATTTAATCACAAACCTCAATTAAAACACGAACGACAAATTCTGTGGATGGAACATTCACCTAAAAATCTGGTAACACTCAGTGTCACTCACCGCTTATATGTATTTCTCCCACAACATTGTTGTTAGACTTCTGTAATATTTCTCGGAAATCTGCTGATCGAAAATAAACTTCAGCTGACTGAATAGCAGAACCAAAACCAATGATTGCTTCGTGATCTCTTTCCAAATCGTCTGCTCTAGCAAGTAACTGGTCAACCGAACTGCAGATGTCACTGGCCGATCCTTTCAATCTCAATTCAGTGCAATAAGCCTCAAAACTTTTCAGTGTTGCGCAGCTTATGTCAATTTCCTCCAATTCGCTTTCTAATTGCTTAAGATGATTTGATTTTATTGCAGATAACTCATCCAAAAGTGATTTAGTGTCATGATCTATCAAATCTTTAAGCTGCCGATTCCTTTCATGAATTGCTTTTTCGTTCTCAGCTACATGCTTAAGAAAATCTTCTTTCCTCTTCATCGTATTCCTTCTCATTGGCATCAGTTCATCTGCATAGTTCGATATCAATCGTGTCTTCTTCTCAATCGATTGGCGAAATTCTTCGTCGACTGTAGTCACATCTTTGCAATCGTGCAACTTGTGACTTTCAACAAAACAAGATACGCAGACAACTTTTCTGCAGTCAGAACAATAATAATCTAATGGTTTAATAATATGTTTGGTACAGCATTTCACAGAAAAACCTGATTTCATTCTTGGTCTATCATCGCTTCCAAGTTCCACCATTTGGTGATTTCTACTCGCTTTTTGTAATTGATGAACTTTGACGCAGCTTTCACAGTAGTTTTCTTGACAGTCTAAGCATCTCATTGTGGCTCTTGGTAGTTCACCTGTATTGCTCTCATTCCTGAAATTACACGTGTCACAGAAGATGTTGGTGGCACGTTCAATTTGTATCGCAGTCTTGAACTCTAAGATGTTTCCCATGAAAAAATGTTTCGGCACACCATTCATTCCCTCGACTGGAATGATGAACTCTTTCCGACACAACGGACATGGCATCTTGTCTCCTGGTTTGATCTGCGCCTTTTCTCCAGTGCGTTTCAGGCATTCAAAGCAGAACGTATGTAGGCAAGGCAATTGCATTCTGGGATCAGTGAACTCACTCATGCAGATTGGACATTCGGTTATTTCTGTAAGTTGTTTTGCAGCCTTCTTTCCAACGCCCGCCATCTTCACTTCCAGAAATCCTATAAAGCAAACTAAACAGGTGCTGTGCTAAAGGTCATCGGCCTCGTTCATTATTTTCAATATTCATTGTTACAGTAAGATTTATGATAACGCAATAAACTCGTCGGCCGAGAATCAGGTTGTTCTAACTCCACTTTTTATGTGTTGGGACATTTTGATAGGCCTACCGTTGAATTTGGCGCAGCTTGCTCTATCCCCACATGAAGTTAGGGTATCCTATCGATAAGGCGACTTCGATAGGGCGACCACCAAAAGAGCGACTTCTATAGGGCGCCGATTTTTAAGGCGACTGATCAAAAGAGCGACCGTAGTTCGAGGGTACGTATGGTACGTATTATATTCTTTGAAAGGTACGTACGTATTTTAACGTACCTTATTGAAGGGTACGTAAAAGGTACGTTACAACACTTAACCGTGGCACATGCTATAAGTCATGGATTATTGATTATTCATGCCATGTCATGGTGTAACATACTCATTTACAAGTATTAAAGCCTTAAAACAGTGGTTCTTAACCAGTGTTCGACCGAACCCCTGGGGTTCGGTGAGCCAGTGCCAGGGGTTCGGCAGATGTCCTCTGAAATATATAGGCCTACATATTCAGTGAAAAATCACTTGCTATTTTATTTTATTTTTCAACTTTTATTTAATAAATTTTGTTTGAAATAGATTGCCTACCTCATGAAAATTTGTTAATCCTGTTAACCATAGTTAGCCTATGTCTTACTGCACTTCCGATAATTAACACCGGTGTAAAGGTTTCAAATTACCCCCTCCTAAACATTACCCCCCGGTAACTTGAAACCGGTCTCAGATTACCCCCCGGAAACTAGATTTGCATCAATCATCGCATTTATTGCACTAAAAAAATCAGAAAAATCATCCCGCTTCTTGTTTTGGCCTGCAGAATATCATCCGTCATCCCACTTCGTGTTTTGTTATCAATATTTTGATCCGAAAAAATAATAGCCTCGAAGACATTTTCTCCATTGTAACTTCAGCGGCGATTAGTATTTTAGTTACAGATGAAAATATTGATAACAAACCACGAAGCGGGATGACGGATGAAAATCTTCAGACCAAAACAAGAAGCGGGATGATTTTTCCGATTATTCTAATGCAATAAATGCGTTGATTGATGCAATTTACAGTTTTCAGGGGGGTAATGTTTAGGAGGGGGTAATCTGAAACTTTTACACCGGCAGCCAATGCCATCTTTCTGTGATGTAAGGTATATTACCAATAAGATATGTAATTTTTCCTTGTTTTTCTGCAGAAATAGCATCGTACGACGTAGGCCTATGCTGAAGGCAACTATTACCATTTACTTATTATAGGCTACTTATACCACAGAGTAGGGCCTATATCGAGCAAAAAAAAAATATTTTTCAAACTTGAGGGGTTCGGTGAGTGGTCATGGATTTCTCTTGAAGTTCGGCTACCTTGAAAAGGTTAAGAACCACTGCCTTAAAATGGGTGTCACGACAACTCGTCTAACGACAACTCGTCTAACGACAAGTGGTCTCCGGACAATTCGTCTAACGACAACTGGTCTACTGACAACTTATCCAGCGCTTGAGAAATGGAAGCTGGATGATAGTTTTTAGAGGTGAAATGGAGGTTGGATTGATGAAAAAACGCAAGAGAAATGGAATCTGGATGATGGTTTTCTTACAGGTGAAATAGAAGCTGGATTGACGAAAATAACGCATGATAAATAAAAGCTGGATGAAGGTATTTCTAGATCTGAAATGGAAGCAGGATTGATAAGAAAACCGCTTAAGTAATGGAAGCTGGATGAGGATATTTGTATATCCCAGACAGCCTGCCTCATCACCCCGATGAAGGCCCACTGGAGCAATTGGTGATATACATGCTGGCGTCGGCCAAGTGCGGGATTCCACCACTTCGCGACTGCCGAACAATCGAGTGTGCTTAATCTTGACCATAGTGGCCCACCCAATGGCCACCCATTTTGAATGGCGAGATGGGGCGAGATGGGGGCAAGATTGGGGCCCAACAGCCTGCTATCGCAGACTTCACGAAATTGGCCTGTCAGCCAAAGTTTGCGTGGGAGGTGTGGAAGGGTGGGACGCTGCCGTAAATTCAATAGGGAAACAAGAAGGGAGGCGTGGGGAGAGGAGGTAGCAGCGCAGCCCACAAAGTTTGCGTGGGAGGTGTGGAAGGGTGGGACGCTGCCGTGAATTCAATAGGGAAACAAGAGGAGAGGCGAGGGGAGAGGAGGTAGTAGCGCAGCCCAGGTTTCAAATTATGCATTGGCCTCAAACAAAGGAACCTCAGTATAGGCTATTTAGCAACGGCTTTCCTTACACGTGTGCTGCAAGGTTTATCTTGGCGCCAACGACCTCTATATAAAAGTATCATATTATGACCGGTGCTTTGTAGGCCATTTAGGATAGTGAGCAATATACGATGCATACATACACACTTGACGGACGCAAATAAGACCACTTCTTCGTAGGCCTTATATGCTCCTGTAAAATTTTAAGAGTAGATTAAACCTAAGCTTATACAAGTGGTATATAGGCCTACATTTTGGGATTCGGTGATGTTTTGTGGCTTTGAGCCAGAAGGTCGAGGTTTCGAATCCATCTCACGCTGCCGCGTATACACGGGCCGTGAGCAAGTCCTTCACTCGCAATTACTCATGCCCTTCGGCATGAAACTCGATTCATTGTCCGCGCGGTATAGTAGGGCGCGCCTTTGAGTAGTAATTTATACAGGCGCAATAGCAAGTGATCATACATATACACAGGCATACATTCATACATACATACATACATACATAATGCATACATACACACATACACATACATACTACATACACACTACATGCATACATATATACATACATACAAACATGTATACATACACACAAACATGCATACACACACATACATGCATACACACATGCATACATACACACATTTTGTTTGAAGCCACATATATAAATAAATAAATAAATACATACATACATACATACATACATACATACATACATACATACATACATACATACATACATACATACATACATACATACATACATACATACATACATACATACATACATACATACATACATACATACATACATACATACATACATACATACATACATACATACACACCTACGTACGTACATACATGCATGCATGCATGCATGCGTGCATGCATGATGCATCCATGCATGCATAGGCTACGTGCATGCATCCATGCCTGCAAGCATGCGTGCATGCATAGGTGACATGAATTCTATCAATTACCGCGTTGTCAGTAGGAACAGCTTGGAAAAGACAAGTCTTTAATGAAATGCCATCGAAATGCACTAACTGAAGAAATGCGAGTTCGGAAACATGTTTCAGATATAGGCCTAGGCGTATCGAGCCCTTCGAAATGGAAATCACATTTGGCATGCTTTTGTCCTTGTCGTAGGCCCTATCACAGTATAGATAACTATACTGTGGCCCTATAGCCTAATTATATTTTCCATCTGCTAGCATTGTTAGAGCTGCATAAAATGTATGCAGTATCCTGCGAAAATATGATCTGACACTGTTCTAAACGGTCGAGAGTTAAATTAGTAAGGTTTTAAATTTTATGTCTAGCGCACAACAACTTCTTAGGCCTATTTACAAACAAAATTTATCTGCATTCTCAGCAAGAGTCGAATCATAATGGGGGCACCACTTAGTGTATATGGCAGTGTATAATATTCGTAAAATGTTCTCGTAATTACCGTTCTTTATCGCCATTAGTAAAACATCGACATATAAAGGGCTTACAGTAATGTTCGCTTGCTTTTAATGGAGCACCCTTACTTACTTAATTAAAATAAGCGAGTGCGCATCTTACATATCATGTAAGATGTCTATGGTGTACATCCGGGGACCGGAACAATGGCGTAATTAAGCGGGGAAAATGGCGAAGCGGTCAATGTGATATTTTCCATGCGGTTTGTTTGCCTTGGCAATTTATAGTCCTGACGTTAAAACGGTGAGTTTATATTTCGTTTGTCTTTTCTTTGTTGCATAAAGATATCACTTCTGATGTGGATCTAATTACGATACACATCGAAGCACGCGGTCCGAAGTCACTGTATTCTACATGATTGTAGGACATGGTACTAATATCATAATTATTATTATGTGATGCGTTATGAGATAAGGGCCCATAAGTCTCTCCACAGTTACGGAGAAAACTGGCTCTAAAGCAAGCGTAGGTCTATTTTGGTCAAAATGAGTTCTCAGCGGTTTCGAATACATTGATTTGTCTGCTAAATATTCATGAAATTATTTTTAAAGAAATATCAAGTTTCATTCTTCAAATGTCGACTTTGGTGTAAGGCCTAAAAGGGACCATAAGTCTCGTGTCATTGTTTCTGATTTTTATAATCCCCCAAATTTTTTTCCAAATTTTTTTCCAAATTTTTTTCCCCATTGTGCTAAGAGACACCCTAATATATATAATATTATATTTTTCAGGATTTTATCTTCTATACTTGCAGAACACAATAAAAGCATCAACTCCATAACTTATAACTAATATAGATATAGCATGCTTTCAGAGTTTGCTGAAAGTTTAAATTGAAATATCTCGAAATTGTCATTTTCGCATGTTCTGTACTCGAAAAGTTAAAAAATATACTTTGGATGGAGATATCAACTTCATTTTTTCTGTATTTTAATGAGATATTACTCAGGCATATGAACCAACACTTAACTCCATTTGAGACTTATGGGCCCTTTTCTCAAAACGCATCACATTAGTCCCAGATTCTACTAAAAGCTAGTTTCGGGAAATCGAATACTTGGTAAACGTTCTGATAATGGTGTATGATATTTGGATGACTGAGTGTTTATTTTCTGTTTTGCATTTTGATGATCATTGATAGGGCGGTCATCACTAGGCCGCCTACAGTGGCTAACTGTCAATGAAAAGGTGTACTTTGCCATGTTTCTGCTTGACAGGTGGCCTGAATACACGTTGCGATGTCGTCTATAGGTCGCGCTCTAATTTTATTGCATTCGTTAACGGCCATATTGTTTGGAGTACGGGCAGCCAGTCTGCACGTTTACCCAATTCTGATAATGGTGTATGATATTTGGATGACTGAGTGTTTATTTTCTGTTTTGCATTTTGATGATCATTGATAGGGCGGTCATCACTAGGCCGCCTACAGTGGATAACTGTCAATGAAAAGGTGTACTTTGCCATGTTTCTGCTTGACAGGTGGCCTGAATACATGTTCCAACCTTGCCAGAAGGCCTTGACCTACCACTGGACAGTACGAGAGTTGTTTGCCACATGACTGCCCGACTCGTTCATGTGAAGCTGACCTAAAGAAAAAATCTGGTAAATTGTTACTTGTTCAAATCAATATCAGTAACCTTAAAGATAAAAATGGGCCGTTGACTTAAGATCAAATAGAAAGTCTTGGTGCATGGCCACGATGGATGTTTTTTTATAGTTCATTTCTTGTGGGTTTTTTCAACTTGTGGCACTGGTGATATTCAGAATTTTATTTATAGGCTTGGTTCTCATGCATTCTCTTTAAAATTTGGGCCATTTTTGCTTAGTGTTTGTTTAGTCACTGTCTAAACTGCCTATTTGATGTATAATGTCATCACACTCAGTTGTGGGCACGGTGGTGTAGTGGGTATGTTCATGGCCTTGCAGTCGGAGGGTTGCAGACCTGTTCAAATCCACCTCAAGTCGCCGTGTAGTCCTGCACTTCCAATTGCTCAGTGCTTCGACATGAAAGTCCGATGCCGTGTTCGCGCTGCCATCGGAAGCGCCTCTGAGTAGAAAGCTTGAAGGGGCGCTATAACAGGTGTACATACAAATAAACTCCACTGTGAGTGAAAATCAAGACTTACAAATGAATCTTTGATCTGTATTTATAGTTTATTTGTGTTAAAATGTGAATTTTGGCCAGTTTCCAATGTTGATTAAATCACTGATTGACATTGACACACAGACAGTGCCTAAAATAAATAATTTCCATTGTTTTGACTAGGTGTCATTTAATGTCACCACAATAAGACATAGCATTTGAGGGTCAGTATTTACTGTGATATTCTGTGTTTTTAATAACCGTTTGAATGCACTTCGGCATCGATTCCTATTTTCAGCAGAACTCAGGTGTTATCTCACACACACACACATTGTCACCTTGTGCTGTCAGTTTCTTGAACTCTAGCGACCATCATGACCAGCCTTTTTCATTTCTTTCTTTCTGATGTGGCTTCCCTTAGTTCTTCCAGATTCAAGCCTGTTGTTTTTTTACCTTGACCAACCACCTTTTCCTTGGCAACCCTTGTTTTCTCCTTCCCTCTCCGCATGCCAGCATCATATCTTTTTCCAGTCCATTTGAGCGCATAACATGATAAAAGAAACCCAACTTTCTTCTTCCCACTATTTGTTGTAACGACTCATCGTTTTCGATATCAATTTCTGTGCATACCCACTCATTTGTCCCTATTCCCTTCCAAGATATTCTCGCACACACAGCCTTAATCCAGTTGAAGAAGTTAGCCCCAGAAGTTGGATCATGACGAGAGGAAGCATCTGTTTCTTCATTGGCACTGTCGTGTGGATAGTGTTCAAGTCTGGACTGCCAGCAGGTCATGCTTCCAGCGCAGTGGAATGCCCTTCTGCTTTAGGCAGGATTTGTTGGCCTTTGTGTCATGACACTGTGCCCCATCCTGTTGGAAGTGGCTGATGTTTTCGGGTGAAAATGATGCTATATAAATTGTCTTTTTATTATTGTTATTATTATTATTATTAATTATATTATTATTCACACATTTCAACAGTTACTGCTGGTATGTGAGATGGCCGCCTAGCCCCAAACTAAGGTGTAATCCCAAGCATGCTATACCAATGGTGAGGCAGGCACTGAAGGTCATGGTGTGGGAGAGCAGTGCTGGTTGCCCGAAAGAATGTATTCTAGATTGCCAGAGAACACCAGGATAAATGGAACTGTATATAATAACATTTTAAAAGAGAAACTGCAACCCTAATTAATCACCGTACATAACATCAGCCACTTCCAAAAAGGATGGAGCACCTTGTATTGGTACAAAGGAGCCCTGTCAAATACTGCCTGATGCAGGACATTCCTTTCCTGGAGCCATAACCTAGTAGCAGTCCAGACTAAAATATTATTGAGAATATTTGGATGAAGCAGAAAGTCTCTGCTTAAAAATGTCACTCCTAAGGCTGTGTTAGATAACACCTGAGTTCTGTCGAAAACTTGCCCAATCAGTGCATTCAAACTGTTTATAAAAACAAAGGTTATCACATGATACAAATACTGACCTTCAGTGTTATTTCTTATTGTGGTGACATTAAACAACTCACTGACAGTGAAAAACAATGGAAATAATGATTGATTTTGGACACTGTGTGTCGATGTCAATTGGTGTTTTATTGGAGTTATGAATTAAACTCACCAAAATCAACACTTTAACACAGTTGAACTATTATTACTGATAAAAGATTGAATTGTAAGTTAAAATTTTTTCCCCAGTTGTGTGTAATGACATAAAATATCAAATAGGTATTTCAGACGGTATAAATAATCTGTTTTTTCAAAAGTTGCTTGTTTTTCATTCAATATATATATTCATTAAAATATGCCGGTCGTAACCTTTTGGTCATGACTGTAAGTACTATGACACTCCTTAAAAATGTAAATTATGGGCAGAACTAGGAGCAAGAGTTGGTAAGAAATGATCATCCAGTCTTATGCACATTGAGGTTAATACTAAGATTCCATGGCTGCCTTTCCGGGTTGTCGAGATCTGCTCTTCTATAGTATTTTGTTTTGTGTGCCATGGTTGCGCTGTAGCGCCTATGAGTAATCTACCTTGAGGAGATGTTATATAAAATTTCTGAAATAAATATTTAATTATTTGATGTGCGGTATTACACAGAAAAAGATGCAGTGATGGTAAATAAAAATTACGGCAGGGAAAGGTGTGCTATAAGGGGCGAAGTCGGCCGCCAAAAAAATTGATTTTAAATCTTAATATTAATAAGACAGTGATTAAAACACTCTCTTGAAATGTTAGAAGTTGCCTCTAGAAAACTTAGGGAATTCTTATGTCATATTTCTGTGGCCACACTGTATATTTATTTAGTATCAGTGTATATTTGGGTGGCACATTGGGTAGCACATTGGTGTGAAGATCAGCGGTGCTGAGTTCGAATATCGAAGCCTCCCCATAGGATAGATGTGCTTTGTAGGCTGCTATTCCTGTCATTGCAGGCTGTCTGTTCTTTATTTAAGATTGACATTAATTAGGATTGTTTCATGTAAACATACTGCGTTTTCCAGTATGAATACAATAAAGAAAAATATTATTAAATGTTTGGCCACCCTGATTGTGTATGTATGCATCTAACAGCCTCCTATGACACCTTTGAGTACCTCACGAAAGTGTTGTGATGGTTAGGCCAGTATAGGAGGTATAGTCCTGAACACTTTTTGTGGAATAACAATTGCATTGCTCATTTTCACCCAAAGAAAGACTAATTGTTTAAAATTAATTGCTTTTGTCATTACCGCTGTAGATGCTGTTCACATGAATGAACCCACTGCCCTTGCAGATTACATGACAGCTGAAGAAAAGATCAAAGTATGGTTTCGAAGGACAATACATAGAGCTGTTGGAAGAAAAAGACGCTATGAACTGTCGGTGTTTTACGGCGGTCATTGGTTGGTGATGGTTCACACTTCCGATAAGCATGGCAGTGATCTTGAAGAGGAACAACAAATCCCATTGAGCAGCGAGGATCTCTACTCCCGAGGAGCAACGAGATGCAGGAGAGGAGCGTCGAATTCCTATCATCCACATGGAGTGGCATTATCTTCCAACCTCGGACCAAATCCACCCACTATAACTTCCATTCCCAAGCCATTGACAGCATAAACGACTGTTGCGCAAGGCAGTTAATGCTATAATGCTCTTTTGCCTTGCTATATTAAATGTGGGTATGCTACAGCATGGAACGCTACTCCCTGTTTACTAAAGTAATAATTATATCTAGCTACATTCCAATAATGTATTGTATTATTGTATATTATGACCTCATATAATCTTGTTTATTTTAGTTTTCAAATATTTTAATTGTGTATAGATGTATTTTGTTTGTTTGTATGTGCACTTGTTATAGCGCCCCTTCAAGCTCTCTTCACTCAGAGGCGGCGATCCACGAATGCAGAGCGGACACTGCATCGGAGTTTCACGCTGATGCAATGAGCAATTGTGAGTGAAGGACTTGCCCAAGGTCCTTACGCGGTGAGGTGGATTCGAACCTTCCAGCTCCAAGGCAACGACGCCACCGCTACACCACCGTGCAGCACCACGGTCATTTATGTATGTGTGATTGTGTGTGTAATTGTGTATTTATATACATATATATTTGTTTAATACTATGGCTAAGGTTTAGGATAATGGCAGCACTCTGGGACGAAAGTGCATGGTTGTGGGATTGCTTCCCTCTACCCTCCCAAAGGTCTGCTCAACCTTCCATTTGGCAGATGGCGTAATTAAAAGGCAGTGAAGCATTATGAAAGCTTTGCATGGCTGTCGGTTAAATTTGACTCTTGAAGTATAACTTGTCATTTGTTCATACTATAAATTGTAATCGCAATGCAGCTTGAAATTACACAAAGATATTATATATTTTATTATTTAAAACTTATGCCACAGTCAGATTGAACTTCATAGTGTCAATTGAACTATTGATCACAATTTAGGAGAGTCAAAATTAACTGGCAGTCATGCAAGGGTCGATAACGTCCTGGTCATTTTACCAGTGCATCTGTGCCCAATGTCTGGCTAAGCCGACCCTTGGGTGGGTTGTGGGAACTTATGCTGTGTTCGTGCACTTTACACTGTCTGCACGGTGGGCCAAAACAAAACACCCCCTAGTTTTTTTGCGAATATCTTGGCCATAAGTAAGAATTTCGAAATTGAAATTTTACAGGCTTAATTCATATTTACACATGATGGCCAGATTTCATCAAACTATTTAAAAAAAACAAAGCTATATCGCTTTTTGTGAAGCCACCCACCTTTTTTGATGATTCAAAAACGTAACACAAGAAAAGGTAATAAAAACACGATTTTATTAAGTGTCATCTCAAATAACTATTGTGAAATGAACTTGATAGTGCTTCACAACTTGTGAAGCACTACCAATGCCAAAACTTATTTTGAGTCTCTGCAAAGTTCTTGATGGACCTGTTGATGCATTACAACTTTAGGCAAATCTTCCCATATCAACTCCAATGCGCTCATCAATTCTCTTACCGCTCTTGGTTTTGGTTGCAGATTGTGATATTTCTCCGCAATTGATTATCAATCCATCGGGTTCAAATCCGGAGATTTGGGGCCATTGGCTTTCTCAATGAAACCAGACCAATCGACATTGAGCCGATCTCCTTTCATTCACGGCAAATCTCAGCTTAACTCTTAATGTTTAGACTCTCACTGTTTATCAGAGTAAACGTTGCTCATAGCCTTACATCTCCAGGATCTTGTTCAAGAGTTGTCTGAATACATATTTTGTCTGTCATTGACACGTTAGCCATTTTTTAAAAGAAATTTGAATTTTACTGCTTTAATAGCAAAATGAATAATCTGACAGATTCCTTATTTACCAACTTGATTGTAATCTTGCTAAGTGACTTCTCAGTGATGTGCAGCATTAATAGCAAAATTAATAATCTGACAGATTCCTTATTTACCAACTTGATTGTAATCTTGCTAAGTGACTTCTCAGTGATGTGCAGCTACGCTTGTACCCTGTTTAAAAAAAAGTAATTATAATGATCACCTGGCAAAATCAAAGCTATTTGATAACAATTATTTGAGACGACACTTAATAAAACTGCGTTTTTGCTACTTTTTTGTGATACGCTTTTAAATCTTCAAAAAAATGGTGGGTGGCGTCACTAAAAGTGATATAACTTTTGTTCTGTTTGAAATATTGTGATGAAATCTGGCCATCGTGTGTAAATATGAAATGTCTTTAAGCCTGTAAAATTTCATTTTGGAATTCTTACTTCTTGCCAAGATATTGGCAAAAAACCTTAGGGGTGTTCTTTTTTTTAACCCACCCTTTATATGCCACAGTGTTGCCGTTATATACTCTAAAACCCCTCTTAAAGTGTTATTTAGAGGTTTAATATTTAATTAAAAGCCAGGTTTTTCAGTGTTTATGAGATTGGTGTGAAAGTTTCTGAACGTGGAAATATTTACGCTGCGGTTACATAAAATTATGAATACGTTTTCACAGGATTATTATTGTTATGGTTGATAATTATTTCTCTATTTTATCCATTTACTTTTATGTTTCTGTGATTACTCATTTCATTTTAGATGGGGGACATGTATTTATTCTGTTAAGTGTTATTGCTGATGTTTGTGTTGTTATATAAGACTATATATGCCATATATATATATGTATATATATATATGTATATATATATATGCCCTGCCATCTACCAGCTGTCTACGGGGATCCGATGGTCAACTCTACGTGTTTGTGAGGGCTCGCCACAGGTGACTCTCAGCTAACTGTTTTGTTTTGCAACGTGTTATTTTTCGCTCGCTATGACTATTAATTAATATCATTTGGGCTAGTTAGCGCCGAGAGTGCCTATGAGTAGATATCTTGAAGAGGCGCTATATAAATTGAATGAATGAATGAATGAATGCCATCTTCTTTGAGTGCAAAAGCACTAACTCCAAATTTGTCAACTTTTTGTTTATTTTTTTGCTGCCAATGCATGTTTTGTTTTATATGTGCAGAGATGATATTGTTTTAGTGTAAAAACAGCAACTATATGATTATTTGAGCTATTTCCAATGACCTATTTTTGAATTGTGCGACCTGCGGTTCTATTGACACATGGTTTGCGTTTCAGTAAACATGATTGTTAATGTATGCAATGATTGTCAAGGGGGCGGTGTGCTGAAGAATTGTTGAAAATGTATTTAAGAGGAAAATTGCATTTTTCATGCAATCAGAATGATGTTGCTTTGATTTTTATTATTATTCTTATTATATGCTAGTGTGTTTAAATCAGGGTGTTGTTGTAACTAGAAATAATAATCAATTTGATATCTTGTTATGAACAAATGTGTATTTATGAGTGGTTCGCTAAAACATTGTTTTCGCTTATAATTAGCACTCCAAACTGTAATAAAGATTTTTTAAATATCGCCCTAATTTAATTAGCTCTGAGGATACTTTTTACCTTCGTTATCTAATTTGTGTGGTTATAAACAGTCTGGATTGAGCCCGGCTGCTTAGGGGGATAGAAGCCCCTGTAAACAGAAGGCTAGTAAACTTTTTGTGGAATGCATTTGTTCTGTTTGTGTGTATGTAGTCATTTCTCTAAAACATTTAAAATTTAATATTTAACATTCTCATTTTTAAATAGATTTATTAATTAAGTTTTTCAAGTAAATAAATTCAATTTTTACACAAATCATTTTTATCTAATGTGTGATAATTATAAAGACTGTTGTATCATGCATTTTAACAATTGAATATTGGTTGTATGACTGTTTTTTGGTTGCATTTTCTCCTTTAAAGTGATTTATATTGCCCTAATTTAGCTGAACTCAGTCTGTTGGATAAGCTTTTGTTTCCGACAATCTCAATTTTCTCTGAGTGAAATGTTGATTCAAGTCTCTAGATAAATGAATGATTTTGACATTTCAGAAGTCTTACTGTTTAAATAATTAATCTTGCATTATAAATTTAGCTGGATAATATTCCTCTTGCCAATTGAATGGAATTAATGATTTTGAAAATGTATTGCATGTGTTACTGTCATAAATATTGTTTTTATTTTTAATACAATGAATGGTGTGAACTTTGTTAAAAATTATTTTCATGGAAACTTGCGTTTTTCTATTGCATGTAAGAAGTATATTTGGGCTCCTAAATCGAATCTCAGATGTCAGGGTTCTTGTGGGATTAATTTTGTGATTGGAAATTGCAGAAATTCACCTGAGAATCGGTTACAACCACATTTATAGGTCTACACCTGGTCTTCATATTGCCATTAGAGGCATTGTGAGGGCTGACTGTAGGCAGAATGGATGGCAACCCATAGTCCCAAGTACAGCCAACCTCATAGCGCCGACAGCGGCCGATCATTTGCCAATAGCGGCCCTATAAAGGCCATTAGAGACAGTGTGATGGTAGCCTGGGGAGCAATAGGTGGCCCCTTACAAACACCAATGCCGCGCCGATAGATAGCGATGAATTTACACCAGTGGGCCCCTAGACGCCGACGCCATAACAATGAATAGAAGCCCGCACTTATACACCGCTGGGCCGGCAGATAAATTCATAGGCGCAACCTATGCACCGCGCGGTGCTCAATGAGGCGAAGAATACACGTTGGGCCTGTTTGGGAAAGATCATCCGCCCCCCCTATTGGGCTACTCTATTGGGCCGAATGAGGTACGATGGGCGTTGCCAGATGGGCGAAGATGCCGTGAGCCCCGAGTTTGCCGCTGTGGGCTAAGTAGGTTGGCATGGTACGGGCACTGCGATTTCTGGCTGTCTGGGATATGAAATAGAAGCTGGATTGACTAAAATAACAGGCAAGAAATAGAAGCTGGATGAAGGTATTTTTAGATTTGACGTAGAAATGGGTGCATGCTGGAATACATGAATGAAAATCATCAATCCAGCTTCCATTTAAGCAAAAAAAGCATTTTCGTAAATCCAGCTTCTATTTCATCAGTACTATTCGTCAGTAGACCAGTTGTCGTTAGACCAATTGTCCGGAGACGAGTTGTCGTTAGACGAGTTGTCGGTAGACCAGTTGTCGTGGAACCCTTAAAATGTTATATAATCACAAAAATCACATCAGGCCGTTCATGATAACGTAAATACGCTGGTGACGTCACTTTGTTTGCATGTGCCAATAAGTGAGTAATTTAATATCGGTGAAGCGTCAAAACACTGACATATAATAATACTCAGAAATAAAATACGCGTATGGTACGCGTATTTTATTCTTTGAAAGGTACGCACGTATTATACGCGTACCTTATATAAGGTACGCGTACGCATCGAACTATGAGAGCGACCATCAAAAGGGCGACCGATCAAAAGAGCGACCATCAAAATGGCGACCTATCTAAAGGGCGACAATCATAAGGGCGACCTATTTGCTGAAATCTCAACCATATCGACAATGAATAATTTTTTTATTAAATAATATTACAATAAAAACACAGAAACTAAATTAAATTCTCTGCATTAATTTTTAATGAAACTGAAGATTAGAAGTGATTGTAATGAAAGTCTCTGCAAAAGTCTCTGCATTAGTTTTGACAGATAGACCTACCATAGGCATCGGCTAACTAAACCTCAGTCGGTAGCCTATTTCTCTTACATATTATAGCCTACCGCCTTTCATCCACCATTTTCATTGAACCACTGAGAACGTTCGATGTTGACACTTTAGACTGCCCAACATTAGTAAACAAACGGCTTGTTTGCGTATTTTTCTTAGATCTACCGTCTTTCACAGAGCGTAGGCCTATTTATTTAACCACTCGGATTGTACACAGCGCGAACGTTCGATGTTCGCCCTTATGATTGTCGTTAGACCTGGGAGTCGACCCCAATAAGTCGACCCCAGTCGACTTGGTCATCCCAAGTCGGGTCGGGTCGTTTCTGCTCACCGCAACTGACCCCAAGTCGAATTTTGTAGAGAGAAGTCACTTCAAGTTGTTTTTATCACAAGTCGACTTAAACCGACTTGCGACACAAACATATAGTTCAATATGTCACTTCAAACCAATGATCGTGAGACCAGGACATTTAAGCAGCTTTTGTGATGTGTTTACAAGAATGAATGAGGCCGGTGTCACGAAATAAAGTCTCCTCCCGAAACGAAGTCTCCCCCCGAAACAAAGTCTCCCCCTGGCTGAAAATCTGTTTTGGAAGAAATTTTTCTTGTGTAAAAGTATACAAATGTTCGTGTTAAATAACGTGTTATCGTGTTAGCAACGTAAACAAACGGTTTGATATGCTCATCTATTAATTTTATGCGATTGTAGCCGATTTCACGATCAACAGGGGAGACTTTGTTTCGTGGACGGAGGAAATATTCTCTCCCCCCGGAGACTTTATTTCGGAATATAGTCTCCGGGGGGCGAATTTATTCTAGAACAGATCCTCCGGGGGAGAATCTATTTCGAAATAAAGTCTCCGGGGGGAGACTTTTAGGGGGGAGACTCTGTCGCGCGACACCGGCCTTTGCTAAACAGAGACTTTGCCATCTGATTATTTTACCGGAAGGCTATCATGCAGACTGCCGTCTGCCGATCTATTCCTATAATTTGTTATTCTATGCTAAAACGTTACGCTTAGGCATGGTGAAACAAAATGTTACTAAAATATTAGCACGTGTGCTTATTACGACATGAACATGAGCAAATAGCCTAGTGAACTTCTAGTGGTCAGTGATCTACAAGGCCTATAATAAATCGATAGTTTTGCTATACTTTGGTAGGCCTATGATAGCCTTCCGGTAAAATAATCTGCAGTTGTCTGCAGACGGAAAAACTATTGTATGCGAGCCAATTGGACATTGAAAGACTTTACCGTCAGTGAGTAGGCCTATATAATAGGCTACTATAGTAGTAGTCTACTGCCCGAGAAGATGCACTTGCAATGCTATTTGAATGATGTCAGTGGCTACGCCATTCAGTGCAACCAGCCCGCGGTTCCACATTTTATCTTAGACCTTGTAACAATAAAACAAAATAATAATGAGTGTAATCTGAATAATCAAAGACTATGGACAAGCTAAATTCACAGGCCTAATAATTTGCCGTCGCTTTGTCTAGGCTAGCTACTATACTAGATGGCCCACACCATGACAAAACTATTCAAACTAAAACTCAAGCAGTCTGAAATGGGCTTAAATTAATAAAACTTTAACAAATGCATGCATCAATTAATTGTTGAGTCTTCATTACTCATTCGTAGGCCTAGGTCTAGGCCTATATGAAAGTAATGCTTGCCATAACAATTTGGCTTGAATTCTTGTATTAGTAGCCGTACATAGACCTAGGCTAATGGCTATTACCATGTCAGAAGTCGACTTCAAGTCGGAAGTCGGTTGGTTTTCTGCCAAGTCGAGTCAAGTCGTTTTGATTCCAAGAAGTCGACTTCAAGTCGACCTCAAGTCACTTTAGGGTCAAGTGGGGTCAGATTAGCTGACCAAAGTCACTCCCAGGTCTAATTGTCGCCCTTTAGATCGGTCGCTCTTTTGATGGTCGCTCTTTTGATGGTCGCTCTTTTGATCAGTCGCCTTAAAAATCGGCGCCCTATAGAAGTCGCTCTTTTGATGGTCGCCCTATCGAAGTCGCCTTATCGATAGTGAACCTGAAGTTAGAACATTCATAGACATTTCGGAAGTACCAAAAACACCCAGAATTATAGTGTTCTATTTCCATTTTGACAGTATGTTTAGGCTACGGACTAGCTTGTTCTATGTCCCACGTGAAACGCGGCCGACCCTATTTTTAGCCTGGGCATTGAGAGCTGTGTTGTTCTATCTCTTGATATAACTCCGAAATTGAATTTTTTTTAAAAATAAACAACAAAAATAACATAGGCAACATTGTGGCTGAAAAATGCTGGTTCTCCCAGAGCTATTTATTGATAGCTTACTCGCTACTTGAATGTATCATTTTCAAGTACAAAGATAGCCTACTTCTGCCGTTTTCTCGAAAACAACATTCTTTCAGTTAGAACAACCTGATCCTCGGCCGACGAACTGAAAATTCTTTAGAAACCGAGTAAATATAACCAAACGCTGTTTGAGTCAGCTTAGACTTTCAAACATAAATGTCAGAAATATTTTGCGTACAAACTGAACAGTTTCTCGACACTCGACCCGACTCTGTTTTGATTGAATAGTCAACCATTTTTATACCTAAATTCTGTTAACGACTTAAGCCCATCTTTTTGTATCTTTCATATTATTGGTGTCCTCGACAAAATTCAGGAAAGGGTATAACTTGTAGCAGCATTCGCTATCTTCTATCTACACGGTGTTCGGTAAAACCGAACTATTGCTGCAATAATTGATGTAGCCTAGGCCCTAATAATTTGCACATTAAAAAAACATGGAAAAACTTCGGTTTACAGGACATGAATCAGTTAACTATTATTTGTTAGTTATAACGTGTTCAAAATTCTCTCCACAAACGCACAAAGACGAACTCGCCACTGACTAATTGCTGAATCGATTACAGCTTGATCAAATTCGTTTTGTGCTTGTATTATACTCTGACGCAGTTCTCCGACATCGCAAACCTTTGTCTTGTAAATCTTTTCTTGCATCACATGCCAGATTTTATAGTCCACCGGATTAAGGCCTGGGCTATTTGGAGTCCAAAGTTCAGGGGGTATGAAATCGGGAGTCATGTTTGTGAGAAGTTCAATAGTCCTCTTCACTGAACGCCATTTTGCTACGGATTTCTGATTACAAATGACGTCATGGTGACCTCAGTTTTTAATTGGTACTGCATGATATCTACAGGGTGTCCAATAAGTTCGTGAACGATTTTGCTAGCTTATTACAAAAAATATACACAACAAAAATCAATAATTATTGTACCATTTAATAGGCAATAGTGTTGTCTTTGCTGGCTATAACAGCTTTCATTCGTCTGGGTAAAGATTCGATGAGGTTTTACAAAGTTTCAACCGATATCGAATTCCATGTTTTCGCAAACGACGTTTTAGCTGAGGAGGAGTATTTGGTTCAGGATCTTTGTAGACACTGCCTGAGAGTATACTCCAGAGATTTTCAATCGGTGAGAGATCAGGAGAGTTTGGAGACCAGTTTCCAATGTAGTTAGGAATATTTTCGTTCAGCCATGCTCGCGAAATAGCAGATGTATGTGCTCGCGAATAACAACCGGTTTTTCCTCTGAGCGTCTGTTAGCAATGGCGCCTTTCTGCGTTTCTAACTTCTCCACTTAAACTCCCCTTTCATGTAATTTCTGATTGTTTCTTTGTTGTCCTTAAGTCCACCTGTTTTGAGAGATTTTTCTATCTGTCTCAATCCAGGTCCTCGTCTGTACTTCGCCTTTTTGATTATTTTAATAGAAGCCTGTGTCAAAATCTTTGGTCTACCGCATCGTGCATGATCGCCTAACTCTCTTGCTTGCTTCCTTCAATCCATTTTGCTACCCAACCTTTCGATCATCCTAATTTATCGCCTATAATAGAATATGAATATCCTTCTTCATCAAGAATAGCAGCTTTCGAGCGTAACTGAACGTCTGCTATTTTCCCCATTTTCCCCAAATTTGTTTACGAAAAACGATCCGAACTGCATAAAATTTGCTAAAAATAGCCCTTCCGCATAAATTGATGACGTCATTTCCTCGCTGCAAAAAAACTAACACTTTTTACACTTTTTGGTTTCGGGACATAAAGCTCTTTCAAATGACATAAACATTATTAATGTTTGTTGCAAAGTTTTTATGCTATCTGCAAGCAAAATCGTTTACGAACTTATTGGACACCCTATATATTATAAGGCGAAGTAGATTCTGTGGCTATGTCACGTTGGGCGCAAATCTCTCGCGGTCAAAGGCTTTTAATCTAAATATATTTTTATTTCACGAAATAATTTGTTTAATCTTCGTATGCGAATCTGGAAGTCAACGTGACTATTGTCAGCTCTCAATTCACTTTAAAACCCGAGTTACAGACATTTTAAATTTCGATGTGGTAGTTAGCGCTTATACAGATATTTTAAGAAGCGATATAACCTTGCGCCGCCATTATTTAGCAAACAGTTGCATGACGTCATTCTTGACGCTCACAGTATTAATCAAGTTATTAATCATCATCATTATCATCATCATCATCATCGTCCGTGGGTTCAACACCCGTTGGTGTCAATCGCAAGTTTCACTGTTTTTCTCCATGTACTCTTCTCCTGTGCTATTAGGCTGAGTCCGTGTATATCCATCCACACCAATCCCTTACATCGTCCAACCATTCTCTACTTGGTCTTACTCTGATTCCCGTACCGTCGATCATTCCGAATATAGTCTGTTTTACTAGTCGGTTGTTGTTCATCCGGCAAACATGTCCGAAGAAATTGAGCTTCCTTTCCATTATTTGCTGTATGATGTTTCTGGTGTTTTTCACTCTTCTGCGTAGCCTACTTCCTTGTTTGTTATCTTCTGCTGCCATCTGATGCGGAGTGTCCTTATGTAGCACCTCATCTCGAATGCTAATAGTTTGTCTTTGTCATGTTTGCGTAGCGTCCATGTTTCACATGCATATAACAGTACACTGAATATGCATGTTTTGATGAGCTTTATCTTTGTCTGTATACTAATTAGGGCTGTTGATTTAATCGCGTTAACGCGTGCGATTAACGCGTTAAAAAAATTTGCGATTAAATATTTTAACGCATTAATCGTACGCGTTATTGGATCTCATTAAAATGGAATCAGAGGCAGAAAAACTCGCTTCAAACGGGCGGCTCATACTTAAAGCTAGTGATACATCCTTTGGCAGATATTCCAAAAAATAATTTGGGTATTATCGTAGCAATTCTCTGCTCAATTTTCGCCTGCATGCGAACTAAAACATGCGTTAAACGCTAACGATGAGCCGTCGATATCGGTTGCATCGCATCGTCCAGTCCACTAAGGTTGTTTCCTCTTTCCTCACCCCGTCAGACGTTAGACTAGGTTGGTTGAACTCCATGAGATGGCAAGACCAATGGATTTATACAATTGGCTGAATAAATAATTAATTTTGATAGTCACATTTAGGCCTATAGGCATTTTAATTAAAGGTGGCTCAATCAAAAATTATTAACGGATTTTGAACAGTAGCCTTAAATTATACTGTTGACTGATTTGGACACTGTTTCAATTCTGTATGTCATACAAAACTGTTCAATAAACTAAATGCAAAAATTCAATAGGCCTAAGCCAAAGGTTATTAAATATGTTTGCAATAGAAAGAATGCATTCAGTTATTAAAACATTATGCCTCAGGGGTCTTTAGAAAATAGCTAGATTAATATATTTGAAGGAAATGTATTGCGATTAATTTGCAGTTAATTTCGATTAAAAAAATTAATCGCGCGATTAATTTCGATTAAAAATTTTAATCGAACAGCAGCCCTAATACTAATCTCTCGGCTCCTCCAGATACTTCCAAAGCCCGCCATTGCTCCTGCTGCTTTCGCTATTCTTCTTTTTATCTCCTTCCCACAGTCGTTGTCCCAAGTCTGCAGGCTTCCCAAATATACAAATTCCTCTACGTTCTCTAGGCTCTCCCCGTCCACCTCCACCGCCTTCGTACTCTCTCTCCTCCCAAATGTCATTGTCTTTGTCTTGCTGATGTTGATTCTTAGACCTGCCGCTTTCCCTTCCTTTTGCAAGGTTTCCACATTTTCCTGTATGTTTTTAATGTCTTCTTCTATCAGATCTACGTCATCTGTGAATATCAGGTTGTTTACTCTGGTGACATGAATTGCGATTCCTGTTCTCTTGTTTTTGATTTTCTCCATCACTCTTTCCAAGTATGTGATGAATTCTGTCGGTGAGATGGGATCTCCTTGCTTTGTGCCTATTGAGATGTTGAACCACTCACCAATCTCTCCGCTCACTCTGACCGCCGATTTCGCCTCTTCGCACGCATATTTAATCATCTGTGTCAGTCTTCTTCCCACTCCAAAAGATTTGAGCACCGCTTGTAGTACATCATGTCTCACCGAATCGAACGCTTTCTGGAAATCTACGAAGCAGTTATGCACCAGCTTTCCTTTTCTTTTCGCTTTTTCAGCTATCAGTCTCAGGATCAATATCTGTTGTATTGTGTTTCGGTCTTTTCTAAATCCTGCTTGTTCCTCCGATAGGTGCTCCTCCACCTGTGGTTTTAGTCGTTCTAGGAGGATCATCATTAGCGCCTTGCTCATGTGGTTCATCAATGCTATTGTTCTATAGTTGCTACACTCTGATAGGTTTCCTTTCTTTGGGATGGTTACTATAATCGAGCGTGTCCACTCTTCTGGAATCTTTCCCTCTCTCCATGCCTGGCTGCAGATGTTGTGTATTCTTTTGATTAGTGTTTCTCCTCCCGCTTTTATGGCTTCTCCTGTGATTCGATCCGTTCCTGGCGCCTTATAGCTTTTTAATTTGTTCACGGCCACTTCTACCTCCGCTAGAAGTATATCATCCTCCTCATCATCCTCGGATGGGGGTGTTATCTCTTCAAGTTCTTTAATGATCTCGTCGCTGCTGTTCTCGCCTTCCTGATATAGTTCACTGCAGCATTCGGTCCATCTCTTCTTTATTTCTTCGTTATCCTGTAAGATGTTTCCGTTCTTGTCTGCTATTACCGTCCGCCTTGGTTTCAATTTTCTATTCAGTTTCTTTATTAGTTGGTACGTTTGTCTACATCTGCTGTTCCCTGATAGTTCTTCTATGGCCTTGTGCTGTTCTTTCAGCCAGCTTTCCTTGTCTATTCGTGCTGCTCTTCTGACCCTGTTGCATTGACTTCTGTACTCTAGGGCTCTCTCGTCTGATTCCATTCGTTTCTGTTTCAATTCCCGCTTCTGCCTGGCCAGTTCCAGTGTGTGGTTGGTGATCCAGGGTTTGTTCCATTTTTCTATCTTTGGTATTGTGGCCTCCATGGCTTGTTGTATGGCTCTATTCAGGGTATTAATTTTGATGTTCAAATCTTCCTCCTCTCCTTTCTTGTCCTGGGTTTCAAGCTTTATCTCTAGTTCTCTGCAGTATGCTTCCTGTACTTCCCTGTCCCTCAGTGCCTCCATATCCAATTGCGGCTCGTATTTCTTCCGTTTTCCCTGTCTCTTTAGTCGCGCCTCAAATTTAGCCATTACCAAGCTATGATCTGATGAGATGTCTGCTCCCTGGTATGTTCTGCAGTTTCGTATTGCTGTCTTCCATCTCCTCTCCACCAATATCAGGTCTATCATATTTGTGTGTTTCCCATCTGGGGCCAGCCACGTCCATTTCCTGCAATCTCTTTGTTCAAACCTTGTTTTGGTGACGTATAAGTCATGTTTTGTGGCGAACTCAAGGAGTCTCTCTCCTCTTTCGTTCCTTTCTCCGTATCCATATCTTCCCATGATTGTTCCCAGCCTCTGTTGTCTTTTCCAACCTTTGCATTCCAATCACCCATAATTATCTTTATGTCTTTCTTCGGCAGCTCCTTTAGCGTTTTCTCTAGACTTTCGTAGAAATCTTCTATGCATTCTTCTGTACTATCCGCGGTAGGTGCGTATATCTGGACCACTGCGATGTTGAGTGGTGATCCTCGGAACCTTGCTGCGATGATCCTACCGCTCACTGGGTTGTAGCCCAGCAGCGCTTCCTTGGCTTTTCTGTTGAGTAGGAAACCCACTCCCTTGCGGTGAATTTTCTCCTCGCCCGACCATATGACCTCGCCTCCATTCATCTTCCCGGTTCCAGTCCATCTCATTTCCGATATTCTCAAGATGTCACAATTGTAGGGCTCAATCTCCTTCCTTATCAGTTCCAATTTTCCGCTGCTGCTTAGCGTCTGCACATTCCACGTGCCGATCTTCAGAATGTCTTTGGCTACTTTTATCTTTCCAGTATCCAATTTTTCGACCCAGCCCCGGTCACCCAGCTGAGGACGCGGACCTTGTTCATCCGGGCGACGTCCGAGCCGGCATCCTTTCTCTTGTGTGTGTGACTTCATGCGATTGATTTCTGTCGTGTTTTTCTTTTTACGGCTGGTAGTATCTGCACCCTACCAACCAACCCTTCTCCTTGTTCCAGGCTTGGGACTGGCTCAGGTTGCCCCGTGGCGGAATAGGCGCTCTTAGTGCATAAACCATAGACTAGACTAGAGAAAGGAGAATGTTAATGTGGGTGGATGTATGTGTATGCGTTTGTCCATAATTATACGCCTACAGTTTCACAGCTATTGGTCACCAGAACGACCCAGTGAAGGGGTTGGTGAATCTAGAGCGAACCACGGAGGCCTGCGCGAAGGCGATATTCGCGCAGTTTCGGAGCTTTACACATCAAACCCCTTGCAACTAGAGATAAAATGCGACCAGGACCGTCACGCCCACAGTCAGCATACACACCCCGCCACGCAGAGACGAGTCGGATTTGGTTGTGGGAGAGGGTTAACAAAAAATTGTGCAAGGGCTAACCGCACAGGAGAGGAGTCTGGGTGGGACCGGGTCAGAGTGCCGGGAGGGCGTAGCGGTTGGAGGTGGGACCGGGCCGTGGGTGATGCGAGTGATGCGGGGTAGGAGCGGTGAGCGGTGTATGCATGGATGCGGAAGGGGTGGAACGAGGGCTGGAGTTAGAGCGGTGAGCAGGATGGGAGCAAAGCGGGGCGGTGTGTGGGTGCGGAAGAGGTGGGACGGGGGAGTGGTGAGCAGGGTGGGAGCGGTGAGCACGGTGGGAGCGGGGTGGCGTGGTGGGGGGGGGCGAAAACTCTAAATTTTCCGGGCAACGCCGGGTATCACGTCTAGTAGCACATAATTATAAAAAAAATGGTTGAGTCTATTAAAAGTAAAGTAAAGTCCCATCCCGTTCCATGAGGAACACAGGGAGGCGCTCATCTCCTTTTCCATAGCCCTGAGCCAGCAATGGACGAATCCCAAGGTCCTGGACACGGGGCCAGTGTATCGCAGGACTTGCTGTTTACTTCCCGGTTTACGCCGGTACCAAATTATACTGCTTGGTGACAGAGGCACGTGTGCGTGAACAACTTGCCCAAGGTCGTTACCCGGAGTCGAACCCGCAACCTTCCGCTCCGTGAGCGGACGCGTTGCCGGTCCGCCACCAGGTCGCACACCTGAGTCTATTGCTGGGAATAAAATAGTTTTATTCTCCATAATAGTATTTCTTACATTTTTGATGTTAATTTCTCTATTTGTGGCGCCGCAGACTGAAATGAGCATTAAGTCGGAGATTACACATCAGAGATATTAGGGAAATAGTATGTTTGTGATTTTTTTTTAAAAATTTAAATTTAACTTTTAAAAAAATTCTTGAAATTTTTTCCCTTTTTTTAAAAAGCAAGTTGCTAAGCTATTTTAATGCTCTTTATATGCCTATAATTTTTTTAATTAATTAAATTAATGAAATTATTAATTTAATTAAATCACTTATTTCCTTATATCTTCGGTTTGAATTAAGCTAGAGCAATAATTTTTGTGTCATTTTGATGCCTGAGGCAAGGCCTTTGAGATGATGTATTCAATTGTATTGTATCAAACTCAATATCTTGGAAAATCACCTTAATGCTCATTTCGGTCTGGGGCGCCACATTTATTGTAGAGGTTCGGTTTTTTCCCGAACACCGTGTAGTCTCTACCAAGTCGCTCATGGAGTAGAAAATCAAGACAAAGACACCTTTCATCAAATATAGCAATTTATTCTTCGTTGCATCTCTTTTTTTGTATATAAACTGCAGCTATTGGTAATGATTTTAAATTTAACTTTTCTTCGTCATAATCTTTTCCATCATCATCATCATCATCATCATCATCATCATCATCATCATCATCATCATCATCATCATCATCATCATCATCATCATCATCATCATCATCATCATCTTCATCATCATCATCATCATCATCATCATCTGCCTCGCCTATCGTCACAATCACCGAACCCGGATGAAGGGGCATAATGCTAACCATCATTGCCACAACATGACGTCTTTTAAAGAGAACTACACTGTGTCCGGGAAAAAGGAACCTATTTTCTAAATTTCAAAATAAATAGTAAATATTCATCGATTGTCTCAATTCAAACACCATTTTAATCCTGACATATTTGTCTAACATGGGTGAAAATATAAAAGTTCCAGTCCAAAAATTGACGTCATGATGGCGTCATTTGCACAAAAAGTCAAATTTAAGAGATAAATGCGCAAAATCATCCAAAATTTCTATATTTTTATGATTTAAATTATCAATATTAAATGTAGGTTTAATTTTATTTTTATATCTGAATTATATCAGACTGCAATTTGCAATGTGGTCAAAGTGTACACCTACCTTTGGCCTCAACGTAAGCTTGAAAACGGTCGCGCTAATAGCCAACAGCAGCATCGATAACAGTGGCGTAACAATAGGGTAGACTGGGGGCCCCGAGTGTAGAGGCCCAGGGCCCAGAGGGCCCCCGAGTTTGTAAGACTCTGAAAAATATGTTAAATAAATATTGTAGTAGACTAAGTGGACGATACCGTGTCAGACTCTCAGTACGGTTACCCGAGAACCCGTCAAGTTCCGTCAACCCGACACGACGCGTCGAGTCGGAGACGCCGAGCTCCAGCAGTGCACAGAACTAATGTTTAATTAGTGATAACTTTCCGGTCCCGGAAATGACGTCATTGCATTTGCATGGTGTTGACATGATTTTAGAGAAACTTATTTCAGTTAAATAAATTGCGCATGAGCATCTCATAGTTTGAGAAATGTATCCATCTGATAAGCGGCCTCGTACTTACGCCTCTGGTGCTAACAAAAGACGCGACAAGAAGCAGAAGTTGGAAAATGCCGTTGCCAGCACTGCAAAGATGGATAACTAGCATTGTTAGGAACTTACAGTTTACTGTAATTTGTACTTGTATCTTGTTCAATGTTCATATACATCAGCATTTCAGTAAATTAATAAGTAATAATACATTTCAATAAGTACCGTAGGGAGAGGGCCCCACCTTCATATTTTGTCTAGGGGCCCCCGAGTTCCTAGTTACGCCACTGATCGATAACCAGCTTATCAAAATCCTCCTAGGCATTAACCTTAACAATTCGCTCAGGAAGTTCTTCAGTGTCTCAGAGTCTCTTATCCTTGTGTTGAACACCTTCTCCTCCATCAGTCTCTAGGTCTTATTATCAGCGGGATTAGGCGGCGGCCGTTTAGCGGCCAAGGATTAAGAGGAATGAAATCCGAGTCTCCTTAGTCAACAGTTCAACATATTGACGAACTCAGTGAGATGAAGCACCATTTTGTTGAAATGTGTAGGCTATTGTTCCGAACATTCCCGAATGTCAGGCATCAATTTTATATGGAGCAGACAATCCCTGTAATAAGCTGCATTTATTTTCACTCTTGGTTCCATTAAATGGATTTCCGTTTTACCAGAAGCCAATATAGCCTACCAACCGAAACCATGCATGACTGGCCGTCTAAATGAACTTTAATGCAAATGACGTCATTACGACGTCACCGTTGAGACTAAAACTTTTATATTTTCACCAATGTTAGACAAATATGTCAGGAATAAAATGGTGTTTGACTTGTAAAAATCGATGAATATTTACTATTTATTTACTATTTATTTTCATGTTTACCAAATGGGTCCCTTTTCCGGACACAGTGTAGATATAAATAATACGCTGCTGGAAATTGAAATGAAAAAGAAATTAGTGTCAAGAGCTTGTGAATGCAATGATCACAATATGCTGGGAGTTCTGTAAGAGCTGAAAGGAAAAAATCGTCATTCAAACCCTAAACCCCGCAGCTCTAATTTAATAGAGGACATTAATGTGATCATAGTTTAAAATAGAGGACATTAATGCGATCATAGGAGAAGAGATGGAGAGACATGATCCAACAGGACATGGAACTACTTGATCTGAAAAAGGAAGACGCTGGAGACAGAACGACATGGAGACAAAGAATCCGAGTGGCTGACCCCTCCTCAGCGAGGGATTAATCCTAGCCAGAAGAAAAAGAAGAATTAATGTGATCATAGGAACATTTTTGACATCATACAAGGGATTCCCAGTTCATCTATTATCCTCCGGTAGATTTTTGATCTGAGTTATTAAAATAAACGTTCGTTACGTCCGATATAAATATAAACTTACTTTCTTTACAGTCGATGTGTAAAGTAAAGGCCAACTCAATTAACTGCTTGGCTCTATAGTACTAGCCACTATTTGCCAATAACTCAACACTACTGTTTTCGATCGTCGTCTGTCGTCCAATATCTCGATACCTGTGAATAAAAGCCTCTTAAGATCAAGAGTCCTTAGCAACGACATTGTCCATAGCAACTGCTTGACTTTATCAACTAGGCCCCTATCTATTCTCATGTTTTTGCACTTAGGCTATTTCTATGATGCGAGTACCAAAGAGTTTGCGTTATTGACCTGTAGGCCTCTCCTTCAACTGATAAGAATGCATAGTCTACAGTGGAATGGCGGTTGAAACGGATCGTGATAGGCAAGCTTATAGATTATTATATTAATCACGTCCACAATTCGAAGGTACACTGACGAAGGCAAAGCAAGTACCGGTACTTTGATTTTATTATTCCATATCACTACTCAAGTTGTCCCAAATAGGCAGCCATAAAACGAGGTATGCCATACTGTAAATGTTTAATTTAATATGCTCATCATATGAGGGTGGGCAGTGAACTGTTCCAAGGGGGGGGGGGGCGGCAAAATCTTAGATCTTGGGACAGGGGAAAAAAATTTCGTTGTTGGTCGCCAAAAAAGTTGATGACTTTTTTAGTCATCGGTCTTTGGCTGAGGAAAAAAGTACTTTTCATCCGACGACAAAAAGTTGATGACTTTTTGTTTTTTGTTTCAGTTCTCCAGTTGAAAACCGAATGGGGGGGGGGCACGTCCCATCAATTTTCTGAATTGGGGGGCAATATACCATGACACCAGTATTCGTATTACTAATTTCAAACCGAATGGGGGCCACGTCCCATGGCATTTTGCCCCCACCCCTGGATCCGCCTCTGAGGGTGCCTCCGGGTGGGAGAGGTCAATGCTCTCCTCGCCGCCTAAATCGACCAGCTGTGGCAGCTGTCCATTTTGATAAGAGCCATGGCCCATGCAAATAATTGACAGACTTAGGCCTACGCTGAAACCACACTACGCTCAGCTGAATTTTAATATTGGAATAATTGTAAGACCTGAGGTAGCCTATATTATAGGCTTATCGTGTTGGTTTACCACAATCTTCATGTCATCTTCATGCCTCGTAACTACAGAACTCTAAATAAATTTCGAATTAAGCGTTGTAAGTGGTACAGAACAAATACTAAAATCTCACTTTATGTATGAACATGCACTGTGCAATAGGAGCAAAGAAAATCTAAAAGGTTATAGGCCTACTGAGCGAAGCCTGCCTTTCGTGATTAGGTCCTTTATTCATACATGATTGTGTCTGTTAGACTGCTACGTAACTAGTAGGCCGCATCTCGCGGAGAAACTCTCAAAGTAGATACATGTAGGCCTGCATGTGGTCTGTTAAAAACAGGCTAAGCCTAATAGCGCAGAATAACACAAAACTTCACAACATAACTAAAGCAATGTTGGCAATTCGTCAAGGGGTTTAATATATAGCCTAATCTCCACAGAAAATATAACAAAAGCCACCAACTGTTCGGTAAAAATGCTTAATAGGCCTAGCAGTTTGTTCTTCAGCAGCTGTTTTATTGTTTAAACATAAATGTAGAAGCTCTGGTATTTTCCCAAGTCATAGGCCTATGGCGTATCAGCAAGGCAGGCTAAACTTTTCTATTGTCGGCAAGGCCGTAGATAGGTTTTTATTTCGGGTGGGGGGTGTTTTCCCGACTTTTTCTTTTAGCGACATTTTATTACGACCTTCCTTTAGTCATCGTCTGCTTTTCTTACCTTTTTGCCTCCTAATACGTTCACGGCGGTCCAAAAACAACTATTTTCCGCGATTTTACATTAGGTTACACGCTGTAGTTCCTACATCATGTTCTAGTAAATGCATAATTTCATTTTTCATTAGGCCCTATTTCATTTCGGGGGTATTCAAACACGCAAAACACTCCTAGCTACGGCCTTGAATGTTGGTGTGTAATTTGGAAATTGAATACTTACGCAAGAACTCTCCAGCCATCAACTAGCCTATGTAGGCTTATGTATAACTAGCTGAGGTGCCCGGCGTCGCCCGGAAAATTTAGGATTGGACCAGCTCCGGCCACAACCCAACCACCACACCTCCACCCCACCTCCACCCCAAACCCCCACCCACCCCGTACACCCCACCCCTCCATCCGCCCCGCTTCACCCCTCCACGCCGCCTCCACCCCATCTTAACCACGCCACCACCTTCACCACCACCTCCACTTCTCGCCCCCCAACCCCACCCCGCGTACACCCCACCCCTCCACCCGCCCACGCTTCAACCCCCACCCACGCCGTACACCCCGCCCCCGCTTCACACCTCCACCCTAAACCCCACTTCCACTCCACCATCACTCCACCCCACCTCCACCCCCAAACCCCGCCTCATCCCACCCCCTCCACCTACCACCTCCACCCCACCCTCACCCCTACCCTCCACCCCAACACCCAAACCCCCAGCCCAAGCCAGCTCCCACCCCACCAACACCCTCCACCAACCCACCAACCTCCCACCCCATCCCCGCCCAAAAGCCCCACAACACTCCGACCTCCAATGGTACGCCATCGGTGAAATTTAGGTTTTCCGGAAAATTTTCCCTCCCACCTCCACACCTACCCCAAACTCACCCACCCGACAACACCTCACCACACTCCGAACTCTCCACCGGTACGCCACCCGTGAAATTTGGGTTTCGGGGAAAAAATTCTTCACCCCCACGACCTCCTCCCCACCCCAACTCCACAACACGCCACCACTAACTCCGACCTCCACCGGTAGGCCTGTGCGCAAATTGACTATAATTATAGTAGGACTTTACAGCAAAGCGGATTAGAAGATCATTTACATCAGCTGCGTTTACATAATGGCCATGCAGGCGTTTAAAAAGGTGTTTAATAAACTTAGGGTTTTCGCCCCCACCGTGGCCCCCATGGTGGGGAGATTCGCCAACCACTCCACTGGGTGGTTCCGATGGCCCTCTGTCTAGGTGCAAAGCTTTAAATCAATACCTGCATTTTACGGGGGAAAATATGGGAGGTTTCGCCCTCCCCCACCATGGCCCCCATGGTGTAAAAAATCGCCAACCCCTCCACTGGGTGTCCGACGCCGAGACGGACAGAGTAGTGAAGGTTTGGAGTGAAAAGGTCAAAAACTGTTGAAATGCATTCCGGTCAAACACACACACACACACACACACACAGACAGAATCTTCTCTTTATTTATATAGATATTCGTTTAATGAGCTAAAAACAAGTTGGCAACTCAGGTCATTGAGACAGACAAAAATTACATTGAAATGATAATAATAAAAAAATTATTAAAGAAGCGATCAGTTTTGGAAGCGAATTGAATCGATAGTTAGACTATCATGGTTTAGTAATAGGCCTACATCTAGCCTATGTTTGAATAGAAGTCTAGACAAAGTTCCGGTCATCTTGCTCGGAAGTTAAAAATTGTGCACACGGGCCATAGACCTGGACGACGGTTGTTCTTTGGCGTGAAAAGACCTCGAAGGGGCCATTGCCGGAATGCCCCTGGATCCGCCCCTGGGCACTATAGGCCTAAGTATAGGCCCTAATGGAGGATATTAAGAGATGTCTGAATCACTCTTGACTTTGACACCAAACGACGGTAGGCCTACCTGTGACGGGTCTATCTAGCTGGATCGCTACTGGATGTCGTACATCAATACGTCTATTCAGAATAACAAGGACGTACTCTCAGGAGCACGACACAACAAATCCTTATGCTGAAACTTATAGCAGAGAAGGCGAGGCGGAAAACCAAAAATGTCTACAACTGCTTTGTGGATTTTAAAAAAGCTTTTGACAGTGTAGATCAGGAAATCAGCTGGGCCACACTGCAGTCATACGGAGTAGATGACAAACTGGTGGATTTGCTTCGAGATATCAATGGAACGTCACAAGCAGCGGTGAGAATGGACGGAGAAATAGGACAGTGGTTCAGAACCAACAGAGGGACCAGACAAGGAGACCCAATATCACCAACAGTGTTCATAGCAGACCTCGAAAGAGCAATGGATAAGATCAGGGAAAGAGAGAGTGGAATAGCAGTACACGGCATCCGAATCAACAACTTAAGGTTTGCAGACGATGTGGACCTCATAGAGGAAGACAAAACAGAACTGAAATACTCGCTAGAACTACTAAACGAAGAAGCAAAATAATTTGGACTTTCCATCAATATTAAGAAAACGAAAACCATGATATTCGGACTAAAGACCAGCGAACCTATTGTAAAAGTAGAAGACGTCGAAATAGAAAACGTGGAAAGCTTCACCTACCTAGGCAGCAACTTCACATTCGATTTGGATGGCGAAACAGAAGTCAGGACCCGCCTAGCAAGAGCATACACAGCACTCAAATCGCTGGACAAAATATGGAGGAGCAGTACCATCAAGATGACGAAAAAAATGAAGGTCCTCAATACCACGATCTTCAGCACAGCGCTTTATGGCTGCGAGACATGGGTATACACCGCCTCGATAAAAAGAAGGATCCTCGCATTTGAGAACAAATGCTACATAAAGATCCTAAGAATAAAATGGACGCAGAAAATAACCAACGAAGAGATATTTCAGAGAGTGGACAGATCAGAGACAATCTTACAAAAAGCCATGAGGCGTAAACTGGGGCTTTTCGGCCATATCGCCAGAATGACGGATGACAGAAAACTTAAGACTCTTGTTTTTGGAATAATGGACGGAACTAATAAGAGAGGCAGACCGCATCGGGAATGGAAGGATGACATAGATGACTGGTGTGATGACTCACTACAAAAGCTGTTCCACCTGGCCCAGGACAGAGACTATTGGAAGAAGAAGACGAAGTTGACATCGGACACCTACGAGCATACGGCTCATGGCGAATGATGATGATGATGATGATGACTCTCATAAAATATAAATATACGATACGTCCTTGTCATTCTGAATAGAGGTCACACTCACAGCCACCTGTCCGAATGCGAACTGGATAGTGGACACGAACACTAGGAGCATTCGGTGAATAGGCCAAAGTAACAATGTTAGATCTTATAGGCTACATGTTTCTAGTAGGCCTACCATAGCTAGCTTATCTTAGTTTGGTAATAAACTTAGGCCTAGCAGTTCATTACGCCTCTGTTGTCGGCCTACATACGCATAGGCGTACGGGAGATTTCAGCAGTTGGGGGGGGGGCGGGGGGTATAGATTGAACTTCTGCCCGAAAATATATCCGGAAAAAGTTGACGACCTTTTTTGTCGTCCAGGGGCTGTGTTTGCCCGAAAAACCAGACGACCTTTTTTGTCGTCCAGGGGCTGTGTTTGCCCGAAAAACCAGACGACCTTTTTTGTCGTCCAGGGCCTGTGTTTGCCCGAAAAACCAGACGACCTTTTTTGTCGTCCAGGGCCTGTGGTTGCCCGAAAAACCAGACGACCTTTTTTGTCGTCCAGGGCCTGTGGTTGCCCGAAAAACCAGACGACCTTTTTTGTCGTCCAGGGGCTGTGTTTGCCCGAAAAACCAGACGACCTTTTTTGTCGTCCAGGGGCTGTGTTTGCCCGAAAAACCAGACGACCTTTTTTGTCGTCCAGGGCCTGTGGTTGCCCGAAAAACCAGACGACCTTTTTTGTCGTCCAGGGGCTGTGTTTGCCCGAAAAACCAGACGACCTTTTTTGTCGTCCAGGGGCTGTGTTTGCCCGAAAAACCAGACGACCTTTTTTGTCGTCCAGGGCCTGTGGTTGCCCGAAAAACCAGACGACCTTTTTTGTCGTCCAGGGCTGTGTTTGCCCGAAAAACCAGACTTTCCCGAAAGTTGGGGGCATTAATTTTGCCACCTGGACACCCGCCTCGTACGCCTATGTACATACGTTACATGGTGTCAGAATCGGGATAACGATCATGATTGTAGGCTACTTCGTAAATTTTTCTCCAGACCTATAGTCTATAGACATCCTGGCAAATACAATCTGCTCCCTATAGACCGCATGCATTTGAATTTTTGTAGAAACCAGTAAAAGCAATAAAAAATCATAACACGGATGCTGTCTATTAGGCTTTTTGCTCTCTCTGTGTTTGTTAACTGTCGCGTTATGATGACCGTTATTTTGCCAATAATACGAATATGTATAGCCTAGGCTTATAGCCTATGTGTAGAGTAATGGTCAACTCAGTTAAAAGGTGCAATTGTAAAATCTTAGCCACAGTCCATGGCTAAGATTGCGAACAGTTGAGTCAGTTGGCTGTCTTCAACTGACTCAACTGTTCGCAATCGTTGTCGGTTGTCAAATGGTTCGTTACCTGTGAATCAGTCTATTGACAAAAGGGTAAGCCTACTTATATTAACAACCACCGTGACCTTAGTCCAGAGTAACCTAATCGCTTGACTTCTTCAAATACAGATTTTCATATTTATTGCACCTATATTTTTATCATTCAGGTAGAGCACTCAGAGCAGTCTTGTTCTCATTTTGACAACCAAAGTGTGTTTTATTGGCTTGAATTCGTAAAATTACTAGGCTATATAAATTGAAGCCGTTGTAAACCTTTCAGTGAACGGTGTACAGCTGCATGGTGACCCGTCATAATAGCCCCGTCAAAACAGCCCCGTCAAAACAGCCCCGTCATAATCGCCCAGCGACAAAATAGCCCCGTCATAATCGCCCAAGGACAAAACAGCCCAGAAAAATTCAGTTCCCGACAAAATAGCCCCGTCAAAATAGCCCCGTCAAAATAGCCCCGTTAAAACAGCCCGTGTAAACAGTTCCGCGAAAACAGTCCAGTCATAGACGACACGGACAACTATTTCAGATATATAAAAACATTCATCCAGCTTCCATTTCTTGAGCTTTTTATCATTCATCAACCTTCTATTTAAGATCTATAAAACCTTCATCCAGCTACCATTAAATTTTCTGAAGCGTTTTATCTGGATCAATTTTTTTAAAAGGATCTAATTATTAATCGGAGCTGGATGAAGGTTTTATAGATCTTAAATAGAAGCTGGACGAATGATAAAACGCTTAAGAAATGGAAGCGGGAAGAAGGTATTTATATTTCAAATAGAAGCTGGATGGATGATCAAACGCTTGAGAAACCGAAGCTGGATGAAAGTTTTATAGATCTGAAATACAGGCTGGATTGACGATTTTAAATAGAAGCTGGATGTATGATAAAACGCGAAGTTCGTTTACTAACGCGATCATTTCCGGAAGTCATCTTAAACTTTAGGCTACAAACATTATTTTCATCAATTCGGCGAAAGGACTGCTTCCTTAAAAAGACGTTAATTTCGTCGGTCTATTTTTTCACAAAAATCGTGTTATTCCGCGACTTTGTCGGTCCCCGACAAAATAGCCCCGGGCTGTTCTGACGGGGCTATTTTGACGGGGGCTGTTTTGTCGCTGGGCGATTTTGACGGGGCTGTTTTGTCGTTGGGCGATTATGACGAGGCTGTTTTGGCGGGGCTGTTTTGACCGGGCTATTATGACGGGGTGCCCAGCTGCATATATAACAATGTAATTATAAGCCGTTTTCATTGATAAAGTGCAAGAGCGGTTGAAGCGGATCATGGCGGATGTTTTATTAGCAACGTCCACAATTCGAAAGCAGACAAACTAAGGCACAGCAAGTAGTTCGATTTTTATCATGCTTTATAACTCGTTTAAGCTAACCCAAAGAAGCAGCCTTAAAACCGAATTGCTAAAAATTTCAGTTTAATTGGCTCATTACATGAGGATGGGAGGCCAATCCTCCTCCTCGCCGACTAAACTGAAAGAGGACGTGTCATGACTACCGTACGTATGCTACTCAAATTATGGTTGATTTCAATTGGAGAGCATAGATCAAGGCCTACAAGGCAAATTATCTATCAGCAACCTTCAGCCGTAACGAAAATTAGAATCCGGACCTAGATCATTGTTGATGGCCATGGACGATGAACCCCTAAAGATTCAGCACTGATGTTGGTGTCTAATTGAAAAGAATTTCCTTGCTTGGTCGGTTGTGCTGGTGATAGGTGTCTCTTGGAGTGTTGGCTCTGGAATGACTATCCTTGACGATTCGCTACCTTTCTAGAACTTCTTCTCATACATTCCTCTTAAAACAAGGTAGCCTACTGTTTTACTTGATCTTGCTGTGTTTGGGAGCGCCTCTAAGTAGTCCTCTTTGAAGAGGCGCTATACAAATTAATTTAGTCAATGAATGAATGTTCATTGGCATACAGAAAAGTTTCAGTAAAATGATGGGAAGAATGAATATCTAGTGAATCTCACATGTCACACGTGGTTCATTTCAGTCAACAGGTCACGTTGTCAGCAAACGGATTTTTATTGGAAATTTTGAATTGCCCATAATATTATAATATGATTCATTTTATTTCCCGCGTTTGCTATAGCGCCCTTCACGCTCTCTACTCAGAGGCGCTCCCGACATCAGCGAAGGCACTGCATCAAAGTTTCACGTCAAAGCGCACGAGCAATTGCGAGGGAAGGACTTGCTCAAGGTCCCTACACGACAGCTTGAGGTGGATTCGAACCTGGAATTCTCCGGCTCCAGTTTAGGGCACCAAACCCAACACTACATCACCGCGCCACACACTGGACAACATTTCATTCAAACTTAACGATAGTTTCCCGGTAGATTAAACGAGGATGGGGAAATTCTGCCGTGAGTAAAACACCTTTGTGAATTTCTATAAATGAGGACATGTCGGATAATTTTTAAAAGGTGTCCTAAACAAGTTACTAGACTGTGCAACTCACAAATGAAACGGTAGAATCAGTGGCGTTGCAACGGCGTGGTTTGAACCACCCAACTCTAAGCAAAATAATTATGACCCACACAATTTGATCAATTCAGTTGAGTTTTCATTCAGGTGAGGGTGAGACGTAGTAACCGAGTCATTAAACACTTTTCATAACCAAAAAACTTTCTAAGGGCTGGCTACGCCACTGGGTACAATAGCAATCACTTAAACTCTGATAAATTTAACTATAATGTATATAGGCCTATAGACTACTGAAAACTATTTAGCCTACCATTCGTTTACTCCCCATTTTTTAATAGTTTGCAGTGCTCAGTCATCGCAGACCTATCCTTTTAAATGTTTGTGAAGCAGGTGCCACCGTAGTGCTTAGGCTACTGCTAAGATTAATAATTATGAGAAACAATTTTCAGTTGTGATCGTTCGTACATGGGCGCCCGCAAATAGGGGCAAGGGGGCACTTGCCCCCCCCGGAAAAGTGAAACTTATTTTTCTAACTACTACTTTTGGGTTTTTGACAAATTTCTTCGCATTAAAGCACTTATGATTTGAACGATACACACATTGAAAGCCATAAATTTAGGCTATCATTAGAAATCTCTGTAGAAATAAACATGCTCTTAAATTGTCTGCCTTGTATTATCAACATCTTCTTAAAAGCTGGAACCGTGACCATTGGCTGTTAACCCTCCGGCAGGTGCCCTTGCAAATAGTATTTTTCTATCGATTATGCCCTACTTGATTGGAATCTCGCTGTCATGTAACCTTTCACAACTGCACAAAATTAAGTACCAATACCAATGCCAAAATTTTAGAAATTATTATTACAATATAGAAGTAGCTAGATCGAGGAATACTTGCACCTTGAAAACTGACGCCTATATTTTTTTCATTTATTCATTCATTCAATGGACTTATAATATTACAGCACCGCTTCAGGAACCCTCTTTTAACATCTACTTTTTTATTTTTAACAAATTTCTTCGCACTAAAGAAACTATTCATATTAAAGCTGATACACAAAATGAAATTGAAAAATTTGCATTAAGAAACCTCATTGAAAAATACTCGTGCTCTTAATTTCCAGCGTTGCGTTTTTCAAGCTCATGGACAGTGCTAAAACATTTACGGTAACTGTGATCATGGAAAAATTTTGCCCCCCCCTGCAAAAAAATTCTGCGGGCGCCCATGCGTTCGTACTGATGAAAAGAAGACGCAGATTTTGTAGTCTACGATTAAGATGTGCCTCTTCACATCTCCGATGTGTATCTGGTCTGGGTGGCGGTCAAAGCACACAAATCGTGGCGCCACGTAGGGAATGGTGTGATAGCGTCTAGAAACGATAGACGCAACGCACGACTATAAACGACAACTAGCCTACTCCCGTAAACTAACATAACTTTAAGCACATATTAAACAAGATAATAGACTAATAAATAATAAGATCTTTGGTAATAATGCGTGGCAGGTGTCACGACTACTGGTTCACCGACAACTGGTTCAACGATAACTGGTTCACGGACAATACGTTCACCGACAACTGGTTCACGACAATTGGTACACGACAATATTATTGGCTCTCCGGCAAATGGTGAATGCGAGCTGGATGAAGGTTCCTTATAGGTGAAATAGAAGCTGGATTGACGAAAATAACGCTTGAGAAATGGAAGCTGGATGCATGTTCAAATATATGAATGAAAATCATCAATCCAGCTTACATAATTTATCAAGCAGTCTATTCATTAATCCAACCCCTATTTCAGATATAAAACACCATTAACCAGCTTCCATTTCATGAGCGTTTCTCATCAATCCAGCTCTAATTTAAGCAAGAACATTTTCATCAATACAGTTCCAGTTTAAGCACGAACATTTTCACCAATCCAGCTTCAATTTAAGCAAGAAAATTTTCATCAATCCAGCTCCAGTTTGGGCAAAAATATTGTCATCAATCCAGCTCCAATAATATTGTCGTGTAAAATTGTCGTGAACAGCTGTCGGTCAACGAATTGTCCATAAACCAGTTGTCGTGGAAACTGCATGACCAACGTCTGATGCTCCAGACTGGATGGGGTTGCCGAATTGTGGCAAGTTGCGTAGAATGCGTAATAATTTTTTGGCATACGTAATATATGGATTGGATGGGCTCTGTGAAACATTCTAGCACTAACAACGGTGCAAACGATTAGAAACATGAGACTTAGATTGGAAACCACCCACACAAAATTCGATAGATAGATCATGATTTAGCTTAACTACAATACAAAACGGAAAGACAATTCTCGATCAACATGGAAAGACAGAAAATCCTGTCTGATTCTAGCACCGCAATTTACTTGTGAAGTCACTACTTGTCTTCAGTGCGATCCAACCGATTCTCAAATCCCAGAGAAATATCGTAGGCAGCCACGGTCGGCAGCAGGTTCCTCTGACCTACACCCAAAACGCCGTGGTTTAGAGTCCGCGACGCTCGCAGAAGCCGGGCATCAAACTCATTTCCGCCTGCAACACCACCCACGAAAAGTTCGAGGATGTTCTGGTTGTAAGAGAAGTTTCTATGTCGTAGGACAACATCAAACTTTGGAGCAATAATAGTAAGAGGAATAAGCTTGATGACTATTTCAGTTTTCCGGACACCTTTACAGCACTTTCCGGAGGCGCAACAACAGTCGTGGCTGGGTGGAGAACGGACTTTTTCGTGCGTAGTGTTGGTAACTCATTGGGCTCCTTAATGGCAAGTTCCTGGTTGGAGAGTTTCAGCAGCTCTGGCTTTCCGTGAAGCTTCATGTGGACGCGAAGATTGTTAGTACGATTGGACGTCTTGCCACACACAGGACAGGCGAACAATGGCTTCGCCGCGTGAACCGTCTTGATGTGCCTCGCCAGACCTCCCTTATCAGGAAAGGAATTATTACAGAGATGGCAGATAAAAGGCCTCTGACCGAGGTGGCGACTTTCATGTGCCGTTAGTCGATCCTTCGTCTTGAAGCTCTTGCCGCACTTTGCACACATGAACGGACTGGACGTGAGATGGACCCGACGATGCACATACATCGACGTGTACGTGTTAAATCGTTTGCCGCACGTGCTGCAAGCGTGCAGTCGTGCATCGCTGTGAATGGAGCAGTGCGCCTCCAGATGGCTGTGGCACCTAAACCGCTGCCCGCAAACATCGCAGATGAACCGCTCCCCGTCCGAAGTGTGTCGACGACGGTGACCCCGGAGCCCGTCCGGCGTCTTGTACGACTTGTGACACACGTCGCAAGCGTACACAACGTTATTCGTGTGTGTCTCCTCGTGGGTCCGCAACTCCGAGCGAGCAGCGAACGACTTGCCGCAGAAGGAGCAGGTGAAAGGGCGCTCACCGGTGTGCAGCTTCTTATGCAGGCGAAGGCTGTTCTCGTAGGGGAAGGTTTTGCCGCAGATGGCGCACGAAAAGGGTTTCGACACTTTGTGTACGGCTCGGACGTGGAACTTCAGATCCCAGGAGGTCAGATAGGACTTATCGCAGATTGTACACTTGTACGGTCGCTCCCTACCGTGCCGTAGCATGTGCAGCTTCATGCTGTTCACAGAATTGAAGCTGTACCCGCAGATCTTGCACTGGTATTGTAGGCCGTCGCCGTGCATGGCGCGCTTGTGGCGGTTCAGAGTGCTACTGGCAATGTAACACTTCTCGCACTTGTCGCACTTGTACTGTTTGGGGTCGTGGTGGTGCAACATGTGTTTGCGAAGGGCGCCTTTCGTTGGGCACATGCGGTTGCAGAGAACGCATTTGAGATCGGTGTCAGCGTGCTCTGTGCTGCGATGCTCGGCCAGTGTACGGATGTCGGTAAACGTCGCGTTACAGACTACGCAGAGATTCTCGTGCTTTTCGCGGGTATGTTCTTGTAGGAGCTCCAATGTTATGAACCTGAAGGAAAAATCGAGTCTGTGAATAGCGCGATTCTACAATCTACATAAAAAGAGTAATAGAACAAGAAAGTACAGCGCTGAGAGGGGGCTAGTGCAAGCTAACTGCAACATAGAACTTCATGCTAAGTTGTGGACGTGTCAACTACATAACATGACATGTGTAAAAATTAAATTAATCAATCAATAAGTAAAGATTAAATTAATCAATCAATCAATCAATTCATCAGAATATTATAGCGCCGCTTCAAGATACCTACTCAGAGGCAATTTGGAGCAATAATAGTAATAAATAAGTTTGATGGCTAATTATGATTGGGCAAATGTCAATATTAGACACACTACAACTCTTTGATGTGTACTGGTGCAGTATAGTCCTTTATGTGCTATGGGGTCCCGTTTGCAAAATGGTGTTGGGGGAGTTTCTCACTTCCAATCAGTCAGTGGGTCCCTGGACATGAAAAATCACCGAGGTGCTTGTCTGCCATGATGTCACGAATGACGTAATCGGCAAATCCAATATGGCCGCCGCCGGCCATATTGGAAAATTCATCTTCTTTATTTCTTGCAGTATATGCACGTGTAATACCTCTAATGGTACTGATTCGGGCATGTAGAATTCATTTCTGATATTGTTTTTGTCATCAGGGGTCATCTTGAGGTCATAAAGTCATTGTCAAGGTCATTTTTTCATCTTTTTCATTTCCTTCAGCTTATGCACGTGTAATACCTCCAGTTGGTACTAATTCAGGTATGTAGAATTCATTTCTGATATTGTTTTTGTCATCAGAGGTCATCTTAAGGTCATAGAGGTCATGTCAAGGTCACTCAGTTTCATATTTTTTTATTTATTACAACATATATGCATGTGTAATACCTCTAATGTTACTGATTCGGATATGTAGAATTCATTTCTGACATTGTTTTTGTCATCAGGGGTCATCTGAAGGTTATGATGTCATGGTCAAGGTCATATTATGTCGATTATAACTCAATTGAACATAGCGTCGAAACAGGTGTTATAACTTTAATTGAACAAATTTGGCTAGCTTATTATGACATGTTAAAAGTCAATGCTGCTTTGTGTCATACTTTTTTTCAGTGCATCAATGAAGTTTGTCTTTAAAATATAACCATTAAGATTGTTTGGATGTGTGCAAGCAAGTTTTCATCGTACATGTTTGCAGGATGAGTTTTTGTCTTTCCATCACAAAATATGACGTAGGATTTGCAGCAGCATGGCAACCAAAGCGTCGATTGTCACGCTTGCCTGCACAGTTGCACATTGTGAGCATAATTCGTGACAAAAGATGCAGACATTGTAATGGAAGCAGTGCACCAAAGTGTTCCTTGCACCCGCGATTTAATGGCTCTATAGTTTTGCTTTATGTTCATTGTGTGTTGCAAGTGGTTGGCATGGTGCACCAGGAGGGCCCGTCGCTGTAACTATGTGGCCTCTGATCCACTGCTTGTAGGAGGGAGTGCATCACTTCCGAACGTAGTGTATGCGATATAGTTGTCTAATCTCATCTGGTCAAACGTCTCACATGTTGTAATTGACCTTGGCTCTGCCCAGACACGTATCAAGTACATGTACTTCTCCACTAATGCTGCATCTTGCTCTGTCTCTCCAAAGCTTGTTAGATACTGTAGCCTTGTGTACAGGGTTGCAAGCAATGGCTGCAACGGCTGCGTGTCTGAATCCCACCTTGGACGTAGGCCTGCAGGTCAACAGCATAAGATTGAATATGGACAGCCATATAGCTGTCAGCAGGGAACCTGGATCGGGGGTGAAGATTATGCAAAGGGACCCACGAGGATCTAGTTGACCCGTAAGCTACCATGAAGAGGAGGTCAAGCAGAAAGGAAGCAAGCCAGTCAAGTGCATTTCCAGAGAGGCCGAAGGAAATCGATAAACGCTTGCATCTACAAGGTGCCGGATAGCACTGTATAGATCATACAAGAGAATGTCGTGATCAGCACTGTCAAATTCAGCTCGCACGTCAAATTAAACAGCGCAATGCAGTGAGAGGAGATCTTGGATCTATCGATAACACCGTAGGGCGTAGGCCCTATAGGTGTAAGAGAAAAGGCGGATAAGTAATGTTTCTGTGGAATGGCGCTTGCGAAAACATGCGGCTGAAAGGAGCCGGGTAGGTCCGGGTCTGAGGACCGGCATCGATTTTCGAGACCTGCTGTTGCCGGGTTTCAGCCGGGTCGCAAAACAGGCCGTCAGATGCCAAAAGTAGGCAAAAATGGTAGGTTTTTCGGTTATTTTGGGCAAATGGCTATAGAAAAAACGTCGTCCGAAAAATTTATGGGCTCGTCCGCCAAAGTGAGACCCGGCAACTTTTCCAAACCACTTTCAGCCCCTTACATGCCTGGATATTGGGGAAGGTTATTTTTCAAGATAATGCATATGCTATGCAGCAACAATCCTCTCAAGAATTGACTGAGGTTTAGGATGATAGACTGTAGGTCGTATGTAAAAAGGTTGGTGGAGGACTACTATCCGTGGATTCACGGACTGTATCGTTAAATGCTGTCAAGAGGTCATGGGCTCATCGAGTGCTGAATAATCTTGAACTCCCAGTAGCTTCCCTACTTTTCAAGGTACTGACAGTGCATTTATCGGACTTATCCACGATGATTGCTTGGCAGGTGATTTGGTTTGTCTGTAGCGCCTCTCCAGGTGTTGGGCATGTCCACTATATCCTCGTGGGTCCTTTTGCACAATCTACACCACCGATCCGGGTTCCCTGCTGACAGCTATGGCTGTCCATATTCAATCTTATGCTGTTGACCTGCAGGCCTACGTCCAAGGTGGGATCCAGACACGCAGCTGTCACAGCCATTGCTTGCAACCCTGTACACAAGGCTACAGTATCTAACAAGCTTTGGAGAGACAGAGCAAGATGCAGCATTAGTAGAAAGTACTTGTAGTTGGTACGTGTCTAGGTATAGAGCCAAGGTCAATTAGAACATGTGAGATGTTCGACCAGATGATATTAGACAACTAGGTCACATACACCTTCGGAATTGATGCACTCCCTCCTACAAGCAGTAGATCAGAGAACCTTAGAGGCCACATAGTTATAGCGAGGGGCCCTCCTGGTGCACCATGCCAACCACTTGCAACACACAATGAACATGACCTCATAACCTTCAGATGACCCCTGATGACAAAAACAATGTCAGAAATGAATTCTACATATCCGAATCAGTAACATTAGAGGTATTACACATGTATATATGTTGTAATAAATGAAAAATATGAAAATGAGTGACCTTGACATGACCTCTATGACCTTAAGATGACCTCTGATGACAAAAACAATATCAGAAATGAATTCTACATACCTGAATTAGTACCATTGGAGGTATTACACGTGCATAAGCTGAAGGAAATGAAAAAGATGAAAAAATGACCTTGACAATGACTTTGTGACCTCAAGATGACCCCTGATGACAAAAACAATATCAGAAATGAATTCTACATACCCGAATCAGTACCATTAGAGGTATTACACGTGCATATACTGCAAGAAATAAAGAAGATGAATTTTCCAATATGGCCGGCGGCGGCCATATTGGATTTGCCGATTACGTCATTCGTGACGTCATGGCAGACAAGCACCTCGGTGATTTTTCATGTCCAGGGACCCACTGACTGATTGGAAGTGAGAAACTCCCCCAACACCATTTTGCAAACGGGACCTCATGGCACATAATGGACTAGTATGTTTGTTTCGTGTCACGACAACTGGTTCACCGACAACTGGTTCAACGACAATTGGTCCACGGACAATTCGTTCACCGACAACTGGTTCACGACCATTGGTACACGGAAATATTATTGGCTCACCGGCAAATGGTGAATCTAAAATGGATGAAGGCTCCTTAAAGGTGAAGTAGAAGCTGGATTGACAAAAATAACTATTGAGAAATGCAAGCCGGATTAATTATAAAGGGCTTGAGAAATGGAAGCGGGATGCATGTTGAAATACATGAATGAAAATCATCCATCCAGCTTCCATTTATTAAGCATTCTATTCATTAATCCAGCCTCTACTTCAGACATAAAAATACCATTATCCAGCTTTCAGTTCACCGGCGTTTTTTATCAATCCAGTTCCAATTTAGACAAGAACATTTTCATCAATTCAGCTCCAGTTTAAGCATGAACACTTTAACCAATCCAGCTCCAATTTCAGCATGAATATTTTCACCAATCCAGCTCCAGTTTGAGCAAGAATATTTTCATCAATCCAGATCCAATAATATTGTCGTGTAACATTTGTCGTTACCAGCTGTCGGCGAACAAATTGTCCGTGAACCAGTTGTTGTTGAACCAGTTGTCGGTGAACCAGTTGTCGTGGAACCGTTTTGTTCATATAGTCAAGTCAACTAATTAATAATTATAGATCAAACTTAACTATGTATTAAACTTAACTATATTATCATCTTCACTCCGAATAATGCTTAAACTTGTCACCACTCTCACTGGATTGTTGTAAATAAGACTGTAGTATTAAACAAGCCTTCATAATTCACAAGACATCAAGTCAGCTGGTGAGGGAAATGATTTCGTTTTAATAGCATCACATAAACTGAAAAAACTTGCAGAGATAGTGTCATGCCCTATAATAAGATCTTCATCCGTTCATTCACTCACATTCACTGAATTCATCCATCAAATCATTTCTATCATTCAGTCAGTTGACCATCCATTCAGTCTTCAATCATTAAGATCATTATCTGCAATAAAAAATTCAAATCAATCACGCTTGCACTAGCCCACCAGATGATGCTAATCATAATTAGTTGAAAAAGTCTCTTCGTTTTTTTGCTGTTGTAACATCCGGTTCCCTCACTTCAAATGTCCGTGCCACGTTTTTCCGTTTACTTTTTATTTTTATGCAACCTTGTCCACTTACAGTACAAATTTTTTTCTTTAATTTATTATCGTCTGGAATCCCTTACATTGTCTCCATACTTTCAAGGATTCAGCTAATTTATGTAACTGTTTAACTGTTTCAACGTCTTCCTAAGTAGCACAGTAAAATAAATGAAATTTATAGAAAAGATTTGATATCAAGTAAAAAGCTTAAGTACAATTTTTCACTCAGCACATTTTAAAGACAATACTTGCAAAGTTTAGGTTATAATTGTAGATGTTTATTATGTCAGCATGGACTATGAGAACTTATGTTTACAATTTAAATTTCAAAACATTTCAATACTTTTAATTTCTGAATCTCTTATTAAACCAAAAATAAAAGAAAATAACTAATGTTGTGGATCAATGTAAGCCTATTTAGTGTTCACTAATAAAGCTGGATTGTTTGCTGATTAAAATCAAATTGCATATAAAACAGAGTTTTTAATTTCAAAATGCAACACAAGATGTAGCAAAGTCAATTTATTTTCGTCTTCAGTTTCATTTGGTTTTTCATTTTAAAAGCATGTTTTAGTCTGTTTTTTAAATTCAGTTTTTACCGTTTTTAACACCCATGCTTACACCAGCCCACCAGACAGTGCTAATCAATCCACTCACCTTTTACTGCACGACTGGCAGGACACAAGGTCTTCGTTAACTGCGTGCACCAGTCTCAGGTGACTCTTGACTTTGCGGGATGTTGGGAACTGCTCCGGACACTGAGGGCACTCGATGAAACGCGGGTGGACCTGAGCAACATGACGCTTGAGCTCATTGGCATAGACAAAAGACTTGTCACAAGAGCTACAGGTATGCGACGGTACGACGACTTTGTGACGTCTCATGTGACCGCGGTACTGACCGACGTCGACCGTCACAAAGTCACAGATGTCACAACTGTAGCACTTCTTGGAGACGTCACGAGTCTTGTTTTCGGTGGTTGGTACATAGTCAACGTCTTTTGATGGTGGTACAGTTTGCGATGAGAGATTTTCAAGGACCTCGTGGACTACAACAAATGCATGTAATAAACTAATTTATAATCCAAAATAATGGATATAATAGTTCAGTGAAATTGCATTAGACACTCTTCAAACAGCTTCTTCAACACATTTGTGGTGCATTTAGTTACGTTACCCAGATGGATACATACAGGTAATTCCCAACTTATGATGATGATGATTTCTCCGCCTGAAGGCAGGTTCGTTGGCTTTACGCCTCTGCGAATGAAGATGAATGATTTGGTTTCCGCATTGCCTCCCTCACAGACAACTGTGGGTGAGCAACTTTTCCACACAGGTCGCTACACTGGATTTGAACCTGCGACCCTTTGGTCACAAGGCGTCGAACTTATCGCTTCACCACTGCATTCCCACCATCGACTTACAATAACACTTATTGTCAATACTCGTTAATAACACACCTGGCATCACAATGATTGATTCCAGTAGCCTTACCTGGCTCAATGGTGATGGTAGGACCTGAACATGATCCAACTTCATCCTTTATAGGCACACTCTCAAGTAGCTCACCCACTTTCTCCAATTCCTGAAGATCATTCGTCGCCTCAACTTGTGGCTTCACGGCATCTTTGCAACGAAGAAACAAGACACACTACAGAAATTTATATATGAGATGAATGAGGTGGTGTTCCCATTGCCAGACAATTGTGGGTGAGCAACTTGTCCACACAAGTCGTTACACTGTGACTTTAGGTGGATTCGAACCTGCGACCCTCCGGTCACAAAGCGCCTAACTTACCGCTACACCACATCATCCCATTATCAAGTTACAATGACACGAATTGTCAATAGTCGTTAATAACACACCTGGCATCATAAGGATTAATTCTGGTAGCCTTATCTGGCTCAATGGTGATCATAGGACCTGAACATGATTCAACTTCGTCCTTTACAGCCACTTTGTTCAATTCCTGAAGATCAGTCGTCGCCTCATCTTGCGGCTTTACGACATCTTTCCAATGAAGAAACAAGATACACTACAGAAATTTATATAGCACCTCTTCAAGGCCACTAGTTGGAAGTCGTCTCAATCTCAGAATGGCAAAAAGGGACCTCTTTGGACTCACTACAAATGTTATGCATTAATATGAGTAAAAACATTGACAAATCGCAACATGGTACAGTGAAACACACACAAAATTAAACTAAAAGAGAATAAGAGTAAAAGCAAGCAATCAGTAACTGAAATTGAATTCAATAATAATGTTAGCCAAGGTACATGCCACATATACCATCTCTCCCAGTAAAAACATAACTATTAGCCAAGACCCATATGGGAAATCATTAATAATAATAATAATATTAATATTTTCTAAGGCGCCGTAAAAAACACAGCAGATGCCATTACACAAGTACCTCGACAAACAATGTCAAACATAAGCACACAGTTAGAGATACGCCTTAAAAACGAACATGTGCACTACATTACTATTAGACAAAGAAAATTGCAGAAAAGTTTTAATACCATTCAGCTCTTTGGTTTTCACTTCATCAACAACGACTACCTCTTCATCACTGCTGCACTTTCTTCGTCTGACTCTCCGCTGTTTCTTAGATGTTCCTGGTTGAGTGAGAGACGTCGGTAGAACATCTCGGTCTACACTAGCTGGAACGAAAGTTGTAGGGATGGCGCCAACCGCCTCCAAAATAACCACGTCAAGCTTCTGAAATATTGAATGTACATCAAACTTTAGGAGATGCTTGTTGCAAACTGCATGTGTACTACTGAATATTACTTCTCTAAAAAACTCTTCGGCTATTACGAATTTACGGTATCATAATCACAATATAATCAAATCAGATGTAATATGAATATTAGGGTGGAGTGAAAACGGCAAAAAAAATTTTTTTTTTGAATTTCAAGTAGCTAGATATGTCAAAAGGTGCCAATAGATCAATAGAACACTGTGTAAAAATTAAAAAATTTTTGATAAATGTTTTGATCGCCCGCCGCAACTTTTTATTTTGCAATAGGCCTACCAAGGCGCGACATCAGCAGAACGATACAGGAAGATTAGTGTCTACACTCTACACAGAGTCTACACTCTACAGTCTACACACTGTATATATTGTACAGGGTGGGCCATAAAATTTAATGATCCCCATCCTATGGTTTTCCCCCATAATTTTATCGTGGCCAAAAGTAACCCAAGCTCTAACCCTAACAGAAAACAATAGCTCTAACCCTAACAGAAACCTTAACCCTAGCTGTAACCCTAAGAGAAACCCTATCTCTAGCTCTAACCCTAACAGAAACCCTAACCCTAGCTCTAACCCTAACAGAAACCCTAGCTCTAAACCTAACAGAAACCCTAACCCAAGCTCTAACCCTAGGAGAAACTCCAACCGTAGCTCTAACCCTAACAGAAACCCTAACCCTAGCTCTAACCTTAACAGAAACCCTAAATTTTGCTCTAAACCTAACATGGATAGGGTTTCTGTTAAGGTTAGAGCTAAGGTTAGGGTTTCTATTAGGGTTAAAGCTAGAATTAGGGTTTTCGTTAGAATTAGAGTTACGGTTAGAGTTTCTGATAGGGCTAGAGCTAGGGTTAGGATTTCTGTTAGGGTTAGAGCTAGGGTTAGGGTTTCTGTTAAGGTTAGAGCTAGGGTTAGGGTTTTTGCCAGGGTTAGGGCTAGGTTTAGAGTTTCTGTTAGGGTTAGAGCGAGGATTAGGGTTTCTTTTAGGGTTAGAGCTAGGGTTAGGGATTCTGTTAGGATTAGAGCTTGGGTTAGGGTTTCTATTAGGGTTAGAGCTAGGGTTAGGGTTCCTGTTAGGGTTAGGGCTAGGGTTAGAGTTTCTCTTAGAGTTAGAGCTATGGTTTGGGTTTTTGTTATGGTTATAGCTAGGGTTAGGTTTTCTGTTAGGGTTACAGCTAGAGATAGGGTTTCTGTTATGGTTACAGCTAGGGTTAGGGTTTCTGTTAGGGTTACAGCTATTGTTTTGGTTTCTGTTAGGGTTAGAGCTAGGGCTAGGGTTTCTGTCAGGGTTAGAGCTAGGTTTAGAGTTTCTGTTAGGATTTGAGCTAGGGTTAGGGTTTTTCTATTAGGGTTAGAGCTAGGGTTAGGGATTCTGTTAGGATTTGAGCTAGGGTTAGGGTTTCTATTAGGGTTAGAGCTAGAGATAGGGTTTCTGTTATGGTTACAGCTAGGGTTAGGGTTTCTCTTAGGGTTAGAGCTTGGGTTAGGGTTTCTGTTAGGGTTAGAGCTAGGGTTAGGGTTTCTCTTAGAGTGGGCTTTTGTTATCGTTATAGCTATAGGGTTAGGGTTTCTCTTAGGGTTACAGCTAGAGATAGGGTTTCTGTTAGGGTTACAGCTAGGGTTAGAGTTTCTGTTAGGGTTAGAGCTATTGTTTTGGTTTCTGTTAGGGTTAGAGCTTAATTGGGTTACTTTTGGCCATGATAAAATTATGGGGGGAAAACCATAGGATGGAGATCATTTATGGCCCACTCTGTGCAATATTTACAGTGTGTAGACTGTAGAGTGTAGACTCTGTGTAGGCCTATAGTGTGGACACTAATCTACCTATATCGTTCTGCTGATGTCGCTTGGTAGGCCTATTGCAAAATAAAAAGTTGCGGCGGGCGATCAAAACATTTATCAAAAATTTTGTAATTTTTACACAGTGTTCTATTGATCTATTGGCACCTTTTGACATATCTAGCTACTTGAAATTCAGGAAAAAATTTTTTCACTCCACCCTAATGAATATTTCTAAAGTGCTTCTCACAGCAGAGCTATTCAGAAGCACTCTCAGCATGACCGAAAAGAAAAAAGTCTTTGCAGGTGAATTTCACACCCGAATGCTGCAAATAAATGTCGTAGGTTGCTAAGCGACGTAATCAGAAAGAGATGTTCCTGGAACTGTTCCACCTCGCGAGTGAAGTTGCTCATTCGTAAATGCAGGGATTTTAGGGGAGGACTACTACTACTACTACCGTACAACTACTAACTTGGTGTGGTACTGATAAATTTTAAATATTTACATTACATTACCAAAGCCACTGAGTGGTCATTTATGTGTGTATGTGTTTGTATGTGCACTTGTTATAGCGCCTCTTCAAGCTCACTATTCAGAGGCGCTCCCGACTGCAGGGCGGACACTGCATTTCACAATATTTATTTATATCCAACAAGGAAGAGCAGAAACCTCAAACTATCGGGCAACGATTTGAATCTCTGAATTTAGAGCAGGTTAACCAGCAGATCATCTATTAATCACAACACATATTTTAAAAATTAAATCGAAATATTTCTATAAATCTTAATACCTCTGCATTGTCAATACTGAAAGTTAAACATCCGGAAATCAGGACGAAATCTACGAAGTGCAGCTTCTGCCGACAAACTTTAGTAACAGCATCAATTAGTGACAGTCTCAGATCTCCCGATTGCTCTGAGTTTCTTTCGTTCATTGTCCAGCCGTCGTTCTTCAATCACTTTGCACTAAAACCGAACAAATTAGGAAAAATTTGTATTTTAGTGTTGTAAAATATTCGTCATTGCATGGGTTTCAGCGTTGGTTAAATACACGTCGGATGATGAAAAAACTCTAGCTAAATAGAAGTCGAATTTGTGAACAAAATTTTACTTAAATAGAAGTGGGAATTATGAAAACAATCTTGCTGAAATAGCAGCTGGATTGATGAGCTATTAATTTATAATTAAAGATAAGTTCAATTGATGAAAAAAATTTGCTGCCCACGTAGCAGGTTTGATTAAAGAAATTCTTAAAGAGAAGCTGTATCAATGAGAAAGATTATTGCCAAACTAGAAGTTGAATTGATTTACAGTAATAACATTGCAACGAGCGAATAATTCATGATGCCTATAAATAACATTCACCAAATTGCTCACACTGCCACTGCAAGAGGGTCAACCCGAGTCCCATATTGGGAGAGAGGCATGAAAGACAACCTGGGTCAATGCGCATAGCCTATGAAATTGTGTCCCACGCTCTCTCCTCCGACTCTCTCCACCGGTCTGTCCTGACCGGCCTGCCCATGTATGCTCCACATCATGACACCTAGAAGCATCTGGGTCGCATGTCACTTGTGTCGTGGTTTTGGCGGATTTCAATCGTCTTGGTCTTTTACTGCCAGCGTATCGCCACCCATCTGGCAAACCTTCCTCCTTTTCTGTGTGAAACTCCGATGCAGTGTCAGCTCTTCATTCGGGAGCGCCTCTGAGTAGCGAGAGCTTTAAGGCGCGCTATAACAAGTGAACATACAAACATACAATGCCACCTGCGTTTGGGTTTGAATGCCCAAAGCTTCAACGCTACTCACCTTCGCATTTCAAAATGACAAAAATAATGGAGGTAGGCACAACACGATCCCGGAAATATAATGTTCCAAAAATTAATAACAATTATAATTGCACTGAAAGGTTTAATAATTTTTATAACACGCTTTGTGTTGGCTTAAATGCCGACAAAAAATAATGCCAAGAGGGTTCATATCTAAATAACAACATTAGATTAGATTGCCCTCTTGTGACTGGCAGAGACTCATTCACAATTAAAAACACAATAAATTCCATGATGTTCTCTGATGGTTATTATGATTCTGCCTGTTCGAAGTTAATGCGAGATTAAATAAGCTTACTGTTCTTCCATCAATTCTGTCTAGCTTATTGATTTTAGGCCACATCTAGAATTTTTATAGCAGAGGAAGAAAACAACTTCAATTTGATCACCTTTAAGACTCCGGTGTAAAGGTTTCAAATTACCCCCTCCTAAACATTACCCTCGCGGTAGCTTGAAACCGGTTTCAGATTACCCCCGGAAAGTAGATTTGCATCAATCATCGCATTTATTGCACTAAAAAATCAGAAAAATCATCCCGCTTCTTGTTTTGGTCTGAAGATTTTCATACGTCATCCCACTTCGTGGTTTGTTATCAATATTTTAATCGGGGAAAAAATAATAGCCTCGAAGCCATTTTTCCATGTAACTTCAGCGGCGATTTAGTATTTCAGTTACAGATGAAAATATTGATGACAAACCACGTAGTGGGATGACGGATGAAAATCTTCAGAACAAAACAAGAAGCGGGATGATTTTTCTTATATTTTTAGTGCAATAAATGCGATGATTGATGCAATTTACAGTTTTCAGAAGGGTAATGTTTAGGAGGGGGTAATTTGATACCGTTACACCGGTATTGAATAATTTACAAGAGCATATAAAAAGCAGTTTTAATATTTAATCGCTGCAATATATCACATACATTTGTGATTCTAAGTTAACGCTGTTAGTATGCTATGATAGCAACCCGTAATTATCATTTAATTTATTTTTGGGGGCGGCGGTAGAGTAATGGTTAACATGCACCAGTAGTGTAGTCCTAAAAAATGGGTCTAGGACAATACCCCCCCGGACAAAACCCCCCGGACAAAACCCCCCGGACAAAACCCCCCCGGTATAAAACCCCCCCGGACAAAACCCCCCCACTCACATGCAAACATACATACATACTTACATACATACATGCATACATACATACATACATACATACATATATACATACATGCATACACATATATACATACACATAGATACATACGTACGCACATACTCGCATATGTACATACATTCATATTCACATATGCATACATACATCCACACATATTTATATATACACAAGCATACGTAGATAGTATACATATATACAATTATACATGCATGCATATATACACATAATACATGCATGCAAATATACATGCGCACATATAGTCATACATACGTACATATATACATTACATACATACATACATACATACATACATACATACATACATACATACATACATACATACTTACATACAAACATATACACATACAAACATACACATATACATACATACATGCATACATACAAACTTCAACAGAATTATATACATGATGAACAAATAATTGTCAAATATGTGTGTATTCATGCATGAATGTTTGTGTGCATATTTGTATGTTGTATGTATGTATATATGTATGTATATATGTATGTATGTATGTATGTATGTATGTATGTATGTATGTATGTATGTATGTATGTATGTATGTTTGCATGTGAGTGGGGGGGATTTGTCCAGGGGGGTTTTATACCGGGGGGGTTTTGTCCGGGGGGGTTTTGTCCGGGGGGTTTTGTCCGGGGGTTTTGTCCGGGGGGGTATTGTCCTGTTCCCCTAAAAAATAAAGTGGGGGAACGCTCTTTATAATAATATTATTCGTAGTAGTATTATTATTAATATTCCATTATCCCTGGAAAAAAGTGGGAGAACGGTGTTCCCCCGCGTTCCCCCCAGACTACACCGCTGGTTAACACGCTGGCCAAGAGTGCAAGAGGTTCGAGCGCCCATTGGGCGGATTTGATTTGTATGCTGCTAGGTTATTAGCGCCATTATAAGTGCAAAGCTGTCCGCTCATCAGTTGGTAGTTAGGCCTTAAGTTTAATTAAGATCACTGCATAACTTGTAAATGTAAAGCGCAGTGCGTCTTGCAGGCGTTTCAAGAAAGAAAATAATATTATTATATTATACTAGCTGTACTCAGCCACGCGTTGCAGTGGCAAAAAAGACCTCCCCTCCCCTCCCCTCTCTTCCCCTCCCATCTCTTCCCCTCCCCCTTCCCCTCCCCTCTCCTCAACCTCCACTCCTTTCCTCCCTCACACCGGTGTAAAGATTTCAAGTTACCCCCTCCTAAACATTACCCCTCCTGCACACTGTAATTTGCATCAATCATCGCATTTATTGCACTAAAAATATCAGAAAAATGATCCCGCTTCTTTTTTGGGTCTGAAGATTTCCATCCGTCATCCCACTTCGTGGTTTGTTATGAATATTTTCATCAGTAACTAAAATACTAAATCGCCGCTGAAATTACATGGAGAAATGGCTTCGAGGCTATTATTTTTTCTCGATTAAAATATTGATAACAAACCACGAAGTGGGATGACGGATGAAAATCCTCATACCAAAACAAGAAGCGGGATGATTTTTCTGATTTTTTTTAGTGCAATAAATGCGATGATTGATGCAAATCTAGTTTTCAGGGGGTATTCTGAAACCGGTTTCAAGTTACCGGGGGGTAATGTTTAGGAGGGGGTAATTTGAAACCTTTACACCGGCACTTACTGACAGCGGATAGAGCCCAAGAATGTTTGAAGGCCGCTTTCGTAATAGAATTATTAAACGACTCGCTTATGACGTCACGGGACGCGAACTCATTCATGTATCGTCACTGTGTTTCGGGTGAAGACGATTCTGAAATCTGGCAGCCCTGCTGTTTTGTTGAAATTGCAAATGGCGGTCGAACAGATTGCAAAGTTCACTTTTTGTGGAAACGAATGGGTTTTTTTCGGGGAAAAAATGTTCTGACACGGTGCTATTGGAATGGAAGGTGTTGTAAAATTTTCAAAACAATCGGTGCGTAACTTTCGGCGTGATTGTGACCGCACTATTGGAAAGTTTCATTTTTATTTATATAGATTAGGCTAATATTTTCATATAGCATTCGAACTGTTCCTTTATTGATGCAGTACATTGTTTAACCAAAGTTTAAAAATTAGCATGTGATTGAGACTGTAACAATCGATCTGCAAATCAGCGGATTACGAGGTTTTCTAATTATTTGACTTTCGCAATTATTAATTATATTAGCCAAAATCTGGCTCAATGTATAGGCTATTATGAACTAATCACATTAACTAATTGCGCCAAGCATCCTTGCAAGCCTTATAAACAGCTTAGAATGGGGACATATGCAGTGATGCCACTCATAGCTTTTTCCACCAAGATCTAGGTGTTTTCGGTGTTGTCTGGATTTCTAGGTTTTTTGGGTTAAAATCTAGCCTTTTTATCGCCCGGATTTTGACCACCAAACTTTCTAAAGGCTGGCTACAATAGCAAACAATTAAACTCTTAACAGGCAACCGCTAAACTTAACTAGGCCTACTGACAACTATTTCAGCCTACCCTTCGTTTACCTCTACTTTTTAACACATAATATGTAATCTTCGTTCAATTGAGATTTGAGACAAATCAAGGTGACACACCGCACCCAGTTACATGTCAATGCATTTTAAAAATAAACAACAAAAGTAATGTGAGGATAACAATGCCATTAATGGGCGACAAAGAGAACCCTGGGAATAAAGTTTCTAACATCTTTAACTGGTAGAACAAAAGGATGCGGTCTAGGGCGCAGGCCTAAGTTATAGGTGGTGTTTGCTAGAGGTGGAAAAAGGTTCCTCAGGACATGATTGACATTTAGCATTACATTACGAAACAGCCCAGCATCATCTACGGTACCGATAACTAATTTCTCCATGTTCGGGAACATCGTGGAAAGGAATCCCAGTCGTCGCATCCGGTTCAACATTTGTTCTAGTTTAGTTCTGTCGTTGCTAATGGTGAACCCCCACCAGGCCGAGGCAACATAGAGGATCCTCGCGACAGAAGTGGCTCGAGCTACCTCGTGGAGAGCGTCAGAGGGCAGTCCGTGGGATCTAGGCATTCCAGTGCATATAGTGATCTAGAACATCCCCTCAGCAGCTCAGAAACATGTTCTGTCGCTCGCAGATTGTCTTGGATAGCAACGCCCACGATTTTCATTGATGTCACCCTGTCAACTTTGTTGATCTAGTCAGGTGGTGAGTTAATTTTCCGTCTACTTAAGCATTTCTCGCGACATTCCTGAATTAAGACGCAAGTTGTTCTGTTCATAACATGTTTGCAGCATTCGTCGTAACCTTTTAAATGTTTGTGAATCAGGTGCCTTTGTAGTCCTTACTGTTAACATTACATGTAATATGAGAAAACAATTTTCAGTGGTGATCGGAGTATTGATGAAAAGGCGATGCAGTTATAACAAAGATCTTATAGTTTGCGACTAAGATGTGCCTCTTCCCATCTCCGCTGTGTATTTGGTCTGTGTAGCGGTCAAAGCACACAAATCGTGGCGCCACGTAGGGAATGGTGTGATAGCGCCTAGCAACGATAGACGCAACGTATGACTATAAACGACAAATAAGCTTAAGCTGGAAAATGGTAGCTCACGTAAACTAACATAACTATTTTAAGCAGCATATTAAACAAGATAAGTAGCCTAGTAATAAGATCTTTGGTACTAAATATTACGTGACCATCTTCTGATGCAGTGGGCTGTCCAAATATAACGCAAGCAGAGAGGGGTCGCCGAATTTAGGCAAGTTACATAGGGTGCGTAATGCGTATGGCGGAGGAGAGGTCTCGAGTCTCTCGACAAAATGTACGTAGGCAAAAAAATTATGACCACCACAGTAGCCTATGTATAACTCTGTAGCCTATAATTAGGCTACCAGGTATGCTATTATAGTCCATTAGATACAGTCGCCCGATGACAGTTGTTTACATTACAATTAAATCCTGTTCAGATCTAAAGAGCAAACCATACCATGTAACAAATTTTTAGCTAACAAATACGATGTTTAATAAAAAATATACATGTAAATATTAAATAGTAGCCTACAGAAAAATAAATGTTTTATAGATAACTTCAGCTGTAAAATGGAAGGAAAGAGAAGCCTATTTGTACGTACGCATGTAGGTTACACAAAATGTATGAATAGCACGAGGGTAAGGATCGGGGAAAAAAATTTGGCACACGTAATAATTATATGGATGAGCCCTGTGAAACATTCTAGCACTACCAACGGTACAAATGATTAGACACACGAGACTTAGATCGGAAACCACCCACACAAAATGCGACAGTTGCAAATATTATATTAAACCGAAAACAATATTCAATCATGATTTTAGCTTAACTACAATACAAAATGGAAAGACAATTCTCGATCAACGTGGAAAGACAGAAAATCCTGTTTGATTCTAGCACCGCAATTTACTTGTGAAGTCACTAATTGTCGTTAGTGCGATCCAACCGATTCCCAAACCCCAGAGAAATGTCGTAGGTAGGCTGCAAGTTCCTCTGACCTACACCGAAAGCGCCGTTGTTTAGAGTCTGTGACGCTCGCTGAAGCCGGGCATCAAACTCATTCCCGTCTGCAACGACACCCGCGAAAAGTCAGAGAATGTTCTGGTTGTACGAGGAGTCATTGTCGGAATTAACAAGAAGATTCAGCGGACTCCCAGATGTATCGTTGCTCATTGCTTCCACATCCTGCAAAGGAGCACTTTCCGGAGGCGCAACAACAGTCGTAGACGGGTGGAGAACGGACTTTTTCGTACGTAATGTTGGTAGCTCTTTCGGGTCCGTAATGGCAAGTTCCTGGTTGGAGAGTTTCAGCAGCTCTGGCTTTCCGTGAATCTTCATGTGGACGCGAAGATTGTTAGTACGATTGCCCGTCTTTCCACACACAGGACAGGCGAACAATGGCTTCGCCGCGTGAACCGTCTTGATGTGCCTCGCCAGACCTCCCTTATCTGGAAAGGATTTATTACAGAGATGGCAGATGAACGGCCTCTGACCAAGGTGGCGACTTTCATGTGCCGTCAGCCGATCTTTCGTCGTGAAGCTTTTGCCGCACTTTGCACAGATGAACAGACTGAATGGGAGATGGACCAGACGATGCGTATACAACGCCTGGTACGTCTTAAATCGTTTCCCGCACGTGCTGCAAACGTGCAGTCGGGCATCGCTGTGAACGGAGTAGTGCGCCTCCAGATGGCTGTGGCACCTAAAGCGCTGCCCGCAAACATCGCAGATGAACCGCTCCCCGTCCAAAGTGTGTCGACGACGGTGAGCCCGGAGCCCACCCGGCGTCTTGTACGACTTGTGACACACGTCGCAAGCGTACACAACGTTATCCGTGTGTGTCTCCTCGTGGGTCCGCAACGCCGAGCGAGCAACGAACGATTTGCCGCAGAAGGAGCAGGTGAAAGGGCGCTCGCCGGTGTGCAGCCTCTTATGCAGGCGAAGGCTGTTCTCGTAGGGGAAGGTCTTGCCGCAGATGGCACACGAAAAGGGTTTCGACTCTTTGTGTACGGCTCCGACGTGGAACTTCAGATCCCAGCAGGTCAGATAGGACTTGTCGCAGATTGTACACTTGTACGGTCGCTCCACACCTTGCCGTAGTATGTGCAGCTTCATGCTGTCCCTAGAATTGAAGCTGGACCCGCAGATCTTGCACTGGTACGGTTCGCCGTCGCCGTGTATGGCGCGCTTGTGGCGGCACAGAGTGCTACTGGCAGTGAAACACTTCTCGCACTTGTCGCACTTGTACTGTTTGGGGTCGTGGTGGTAATACATGTGATTGCGAAGGGCGTCTTTCGTCGGGCAAATGCGGTGGCAGAGAACGCATTTGAGATCGGTGTCCGCGTGCTCTGTGTAGCGGTGCTCGGCCAATGTACGGAAGTCGGTAAACGTCGCGTTACAGATCACGCAGACTTTCTTGTGCTTGGCGCGGGTATGTTCTTGTAAGAGCTCTAACGTTATGAATCTAAAGGAAAAATCGAGTATGTGAATAGCGCGATTCTACATTCTACATGAAAAGAGTAATAGAACAAGAAGCTACAGCGCTGAGAGGAGGCAGACACCAGTGCAAGCTAACTGCAGCATATAACTTTATGCTAAGTTGTGGACGTGTCAACTACATAATCTGACATGTGTAAAGATTAAATTAATCAATCAATTCATCAGAATTTATATAGCGACCCTTCAAGATACTTACTCAGAGGCGTTCCCGGCGATGGTCAAGTGAAAAAAGCAATCTTCAACAGTTGGTGAAACTGTGAAAAGTTTGGGAGGTGATTACTTGAACTATTCAATTTAAACTTAACTTTAGATAAACAATTTAAACATAATAAATAATTATATTAAACTTGACTACAGACAAAACGAAACTATAGATAACACATACTGTAGCTATAGATTAGACTCAAGTTTCTTATTTTCATTGAATTCTATATTTTCTCTTTGCCGTCAACGGTGTTTTATGTTGTAGGGCGACGTCAAACTTTGGAGCAATAATAGTAAGAGGAATAAGATTTCAGTTTTCTGGACACCCTTATATCGAAGTTTTATTGGTTATAATAATAGGCTACCAATCACTTTTGTTCAATCACTTGAAAAGTTATCTTTCTCTAAACGTCAACACCCTTTGATTCCATAAGGATAAGAAGAAACTAAACTGTTGTACTCTGGCGATGCCAGTCAAAAGTGTGGAGAACGGAGGGCGATGCCTATCATTGTTGCTATGGCAGCAACTAACCTTCGTCTGTAGCGAATTATTGCGCTATTATCTATTAAACTAATTTGTTATCAATGTTAATTCTTAATTATAAGTAGGAGTTAAGATAGAGTAATTTACTGGCGTTGATTTAGATATTTAATCATATGGCGAATGAGCAATATAAATCAAAAGTCACGTGACGAGGTAACGTAGCAACGTAACGACGGTTGCCATGGTAGTTTGATCAACATTTACGGTTGAAAGTAAATAAGCGAATCAGAGACGCGTAAAACGATTGTTAACCGAAAAGTTAGACGTCAGAGGCTGTTTGAACAGGAAGAAGCGATTCCTGTGCTTGAACGTCAATGAAGAGAGACGGGTTGTTGAGGCAATCGTTTCTAAAAGTTAATATTGGCGGCCAGGATGAGTGTGGTTGGACGCTTTCGATAGCAAATTGAAGCGCTGTATGTGGACGTTTGGCTGCGAGACAGAATTCTTCTGAAGAGATTCTGGTGACTCGTTGGGAACCATTTTGTCAGGACGTGTGTGGTTGTTGAGCGTTTGAACGGTTGGTGAAGAGCGATGAGACATTGGCGTGTATCACTTTGCGTGATCGGAAACGTGTGGGTGTTCGCTGGCATTGCGACACATCACATTGGTTTAAATACGACGGCTGGTGGTGGTGTTGTGAATATCATAATCATCGGATATGACTGGTTCATCATAGATCGAGTTCTACTTCAGGGAATTATTTTCATGCATCATATTCGAAGCACTTGGTTGCATATTCATCGAACATTCAGAAACAAGACAGTTTACTCAAGAAGCTGAAATTTATTTTGAAGAAAGTCTCATCTGTCAAGAGCAGATAAGATCTTTTAAAGCATTTATAATTATTAGTAATCAACGCCAAATAAGTAGTTAGGTTACGGCATTGATGTATGTTGACTTTTCATTTGAATATATTTTTCATTATTAATATTGGGTCTCTTGTTGCTATGATATTAAGAGTCTAGTAATCGTTCTAACTCGAATCCAAGGCCTAGTTAGATAAACGCTACATATGGAAGGCCCGTGTCGGGATTATTAGCAGTTTAAAATTGTTAATATACTGAACATTACTGACAATTAATTTCGAGAGACTACCAATATAATGGAAATTTATTTAAACATTGCAGCGCTTGTACAGCGCGAGTCAGCGTATGTGTAGAAATGCGTTACGTTAGGTGTGATAAATCCTAATACCGCAGACTATATATATTGGTTGTGGCTAAGAGGTCACACTAGCGTTATAATTATTTGTGGAATAATTATTGACGAGTAAATTGTATAATTTGAAGATTTAATAGCGTACAGCTATTTTGTGAATTTATTACCACTTAGCAAAGAGTGAGTGAGTAAGAAGAAAATGTCAAACACAGATTTTAAGATGTGGCATAACATGGGGAAACTGTTGCAGTACGAAGGAGAACAGTTGAAAGAGTTTGTCAAGGAAAGACCAGACGAACAGCGACGACAGAGAATTTAGAGAGAAGAAAAAAGGAAAATGACGCAAGAGCAGAGGCAAAAGCTCTTAGAGAAGAGGCACAAGCAGCCAGAGCACAGGAAGTGGCAAAAGCTCTTAGAGAAGAGGCACAAGCAGCCAGAGCACAAGAATTAGAATTGGCGAGAATAGCTGACGCCAGGATTGAACGAGAAAGTCGAGCGAATGAAGCAAGACTTGAAAGAGAGGCGAATGACGCCAGGCTTGAACGGGAGAGTAGAGAAAATGAGTCGAGATTAGTTCGGGAAGCAACCGAATGTCAGGCTAGGCGAAATATGGATCTGGAACTCAAAAGGCTTGAGTGTGAATTGAGAATTAAAGAGATGGATTCTAGGAATAATCAGAATAGAGGTGAAGCCACGTTCACGTTGATTGGCGATGGTTCACACCAAGGAAACCATAACCATAATAAGGGAATGAAAGATATCAAGTTCCCGGTATTTAATGAAAATAAAGACTGCTTAGATGCGTATCTCTTAAGATTTGAGAGGACATGCACAGCATGTGAAGTGGCAACGGAAAATTGGTCACTAATGTTAGCTAAACATCTCGAAGGAAAAGCACTAGAAGTTTATCAGATTTATCGTCAGAGGAAACACAAAGTTACGAGTGCTTGAAGAAACATCTGTTAAAGAGATTTCAATAAACAGAGAGCGGATACCGTACCAAATTTGAGATGAGTAAAATGGAATCAGGTGAGACACCTTCGAATTTTGTGCATAGATTGAGGAGATATATGCAGCAGTGGTTACTTCAGGCCGGATTTGAGAAAACATACGAAGGTATGGAGGACCTGTTATTGAAAGATCAGTTCTACCTTGCATGCAGTAATGAACTTAAGATGTTCATTAAGGAAAAAGGCTAGATGAGTTTAGAGGACACCATGAAAAGTGCAGAGTCTTATATTGAAGCACACGGATATAAATATGCAGAGAGTAATCTGAGACCTCCATGGAAATTCAGTAACGACAGACCGAATGTGAAACCATTCGAAGATAAATCTAGAGAGAGATTTAACGAAAACATGAATAGAGAGCGAGGAGACATAAGACAGAATAGAGAGATGAACAATAGTGAAAAATATGAACAGAGGGTTCAGTCGTATAAAATAACATGCTTCGCGTGCGGCTGAAACGGGCACAAAGCGTACGATTGCAAACACAAACAAAAAGGAGTTGTTAAACATACAGCGGTAGCTGTGCAAATCTATGAGAATAAGGCATACAAGATAGCGCAAGCAAATGAAATGTTGAAATTAAGTGAAGTTGCAAGAGACGTGGAAGGTAAAGTCGAAGAAAGTAAAAAGGAATTACCAATACAGATGGCAGCAAGTACTATGGTTACAGAAATGAGAGATGACTGCAATGACTTAGAGAATAGAAATGAAGGTCAGATAAAAGTGAATGGTGTGAGTACCAGTTGTCTATATGACTCGGGATCGAGCACATGCATTGTAAAGAGGTCACTGGTCGATGAAAGCGATTTCACGGGAAGATAAACGCAATGCATACTAGTCGATGGGACACCGAGAAATTTTCCGACAGCAAGGATCAATATTGAAAGCGAATATTTTACCGGGAACGTTGAAGCAATGGTGATGAAGGAACCGGTGAAACCAGTAATTATCGGTCGGATCAAAGGATTAAAATATCTAGTAGTAAATGAAATTACAGATAACACGATGAAATGTGATCAGAATGATAAAGAAAATACCGAGAATAAGGATGAGAGATTAGAAAGGATTGAGAATAACAGAATAATTGAGGGATCCTTGAGTGTAGAGTCACAAGGACAAAGAGATAAAAAGAAAGTTCTTTTTGCGTGTGACGGCACGAGCGAATTAAATGATGATGTAATGGATGACGTCATAGAGAATGATGACGTACGACAAATGACAGCAGCAGTGGAGACAAGAGCAGAATCTAAGAAAGTAACTAAATACAAACCGTTGAAAGTTACTGAAATGCCGAATTTAAATATAACGACCAAGGAAGTCCAGGAATTACAAAGTAAAGATGAAACTTTGAAGAAGTTTTGGGACAAAGCAATAGATTGGAGTGATGATGACAGTATAACAGGAGAAGTTCTTTACGTGAAGAAGAACGGATTGTTGTATAGGAGATTCAAGGAGATAATGAAAGATGATGCGAAGTGGCAGTTAATGGTCCCGAAGGAACTTAGAGATAAAGTATTAGCCGAGGCCCATAACTCGCTATTGTCAGCACATCTGGGTATGAAGAAGACCCATGATAAAATTGTGAATGAATTTTATTGGCCATCGATAGGACAAGATATTAGAAGGTATGTCCTGAGCTGCAATATATGCCAAAAGTCGGTGGACAAAAAGGTGAATTACAGGGTACCAATGGGACATCTTCCGGTGCTGGATGTACCATTCAAACACGTCTGTGTAGACATTATCGGAGTGATAGAACCGATGTCATCAAGAGGTTATCGTTATATATTAACGATAATTGATTTAAGTACCAGATACCCAGAAGCGATTCCGCTTAAAGGTATAACCACAGAGCAGAAGCTTTGTTCAATTTTTATTGTCGTATGGGAGTACCTCAGAAAATCCATACTGACAGAGGAAGCCAATTCACTTCAGAACTGATGGCTGAAGATACCAAGATGTTATTGATCAAGCATACTTTCACTAGCCCGTACCATGCTATGGGAAATGGATGCGTGGAGAGACTTAATGGGACAAAAAAAAGCAACATTGAGGAAGTTAATAGGTGAACAGGTTAAAGAATGGGACAGATACCTGCCACCATTATTGTTCGCGTTACGGACTCCTAGATGTATTGCTGCCCAGTGCTTCCACATCCTGCAAAGGAGCACTTTCCGGAGGTGCAACAACAGTCGTGGCTGGGTGGAGAACGGACTTTCTCGTCGCCAGTGTTGGTAGCTCGATGGGCTCCGTCACGGCAAGTTCTTGGTTCGAGAGTTTCAGCAGCTCTGGCTTTCCGTGAACCTTTATGTGGACGCGAAGATTGTCGGCACGATTGCACGTCCTCCCACACACAGGACAAGCGTACCTTGTCTTCGCCGCGTGAACCGTCTTGATGTGCTTCGCCAGACCTCCCTTATCTGGAAATGAATTATTACAGAGATGGCAGACGAAAGGCTTCTGACCAAGGTGGCGACTTTCATGTGCCGTCAGACGATCTTTCGTCTTGAAGCTCTTGCCGCACCTTGCACAGATGAACGGACTGAACGGGAGATGGACCAGACGATGCGCATACAACCTCCCGTACGTCTTAAATCGGCTCCCGCACGTGCTGCAAGCGTGCAGTCGTGCATCGCTGTGAACGGAGCAGTGCGCCTCCAGATGGCTGTGGCACCTAAACCGCTGCCCGCAAACATCGCAGATGAACCGCTCCCCGTCCGAAGTGTGTCGACGACGGTGACGCCGGAGACCGCCCGGCGTCTTGTAAGACTTGTGACACACGTCGCAAGCGTACACAACCTTATCCGAGTGTGTCTCCTCGTGGGTCTGCAACTCCGAGCGAAAAACGAAAGACTTGCCGCAGAAGGAGCAGATGAAAGGGCGCTCGCCGGTGTGCAGCTTCTTATGCAGTCGAAGGCTGTTCTCGTAGGGGAAGGTCTTCCCGCAGATGGCACACGAAATGGGTTTCCACTCTTTGTGTACGGCTCGGACGTGGAACTTCAGATGCCAGGAGGTCAGATAGGACTTGTCGCAGATTGTACACTTGTACGGTCGCTCCCGACCGTGCTCTAGCGTATGCAGCTTCATGCTGTTCACAGAATTGAAGCTGGACCCGCAGATCTTGCACTGGTACGGTTTGCTGTCGCCGTGTATGGCGCGCTTGTGGCGGTACAGAGTGCTACTGGCAGTGTAACACTTCTCGCACTTGTACTGTTTTGGGTCGTGGTGGTAGAACATGTGATTGCGAAGGGCGCCGTTCGTCGGGCACCTGCGGTTGCAGAGAACGCATTTGAGATCGGTGTCAGCATGCTCTGTGCTGCGATGCTCGGCCAGTGTACGGATGTCGGTAAACGTCGCGTTACAGATTACGCAGAGATTCTCGTGCTTGGCGCGGGTATGCTCTTGTAAGAGCTCCAACGTTATGAATCTAAAGGAAAAATCGAGTCTGTGAATAGCGCGATTCTACAATCTACATGAAAAGAGTAATAGAACAAGAAGCTGCAGCTCTGAGAGAAGGCAGACACCAGTGCAAGCTAACTGCAGCATAGAACTTTATGCTAAGTTGTGGACGTGTCAACTACATAATATGACATGTGTAAAGATTAAATCAATCAATTCGTCAGAATTTATATAGCGACCCTTCAAGATAATTACTCAGAGGCGCTCCCGTCGATGGTCACGTGAAAAAAAGCAATCTTCAAAAGTTCGTGAAACTGAAAAGTTTGGGAGGTGATTATAATTACATGAACAATTCAGTTTAAACTTAACTTTAGATAAACGTAATAATATATTAAACTTAACTACAGACAAAACTAAACTATAGATAACACATACTGTAGCTATAGATTAGACTCAAGTTTCTGATTTTCATTGAATTCTATATTTTCAGTTTTGTCATCAACGGCGCTTTTTATGTTGTAGGACGACGTCAAACTTTGGATCAATAATAGTAAAATGAATAAGTTTGATGAGTCTATTTAAGTTTTCTGGACACCTTTATTTCGCTGTTTCATGGGCTATAATTACAGGCTACCAATCACTTTTGTAAGTTTCGTTAAATCACTTGAAAAGTCAGTTTTCTCTAAACGCCAACACCATTTGATTCCATAATGCTAAAAAGAAACCAAACTGTTGTACTCTGGCGATGCCAGTCAAAAGTGTAGAGAAAGGAGGGCGATGCCTATCATCGTTGCTATGGCAGCAACTAACCATTCTGACTTCAAAGTCTCAAAGATATGTCAAGATGGATTATCCTCGGTTTTATGGAATAGGTTTTGAATTGGGGTACCACACCCTCGACTTTTTATGCTGCACTCGAATAATTATGATTAGGCAAATGTCAATATTGGACGCAGTATAACTCTTTGATGTGTACCGGTGTAAAGGTTTCAAATTACCCCCTCCTAAACATTACCCCCCCCCCCCCGGGAACCTGAAACCGGTTTCAGATTACCGTTCGGAAACTAGATTTGCATCAATCTTCGCATCTATTACACTAAAAAAATCAGAAAAATCATCCCGCTTCTTGTTTTGGTCTGAAGATTTTCATCCGTCATCCCACTTCGTGGTTTGTTATCAATAGTTTAATCGGAAAAAATAGCATCGAAGCCATTTCTTCATGTAACTTCGGCGGCGATTTAGTATTTTAGTTACATATGAAAATATTGATAACAAACCACGAAATGGGATGATGGATGAAAATCTTCAGACCAAGACAAGAAGTGGGATCATTTTTCTGATAATATTAGTGCAATAAATGCGATGATTGATGCAAATTACAGTTTGCAGGAGGGTAATGTTTAGGAGGGGGTAATTTGGAACCTTTACACCGGTACAGTATGTTTTACCGTCAAGTCAACTAACTATAGATCAGTGGTTCCCAACCCGTGGCCTGCCAAACCTTAAAAATGGCCCCTCATATATAAGAATTTTTTTAAAAATATGGAAAAATTAATGATTTGAACAGAATAGTAGACAATTAATATCATTACAAGTTATTTTAATGTATATTTGACGTCTATAAAAAATAAAACATTCTATTTTAATTAAATTATAACAATTTTATATGCTTTTAGTTGACTAAATTTTAGCATTGTGGCCCCCTAATGTCCTTCAACTGAGAAAAAGTCCTCCAACTTAGAAAAAGTGGCCCTCAAGTAAAAAAGTCAGGAACCACTGCTATAGATCAAACACGCCGAATAATGCTTAAACATGTCACCAATCTCACTGAATTGTTGCAAATAAGACAGTAGTATTAAACAAGCCTTCATGATTCACAAGAAATCAAGTCAGCTGGTGAAGGAAATGATTTAATTTTAATAGGATCACATGAACTGAAAAAAATGGCAGAGATGGTTTCATGCCCTATAAATCATTATCCGTTCATTAACTCACATTCACTGAATTCATTAATTCATTCTACCATTTAGTCAGTCTTCAATCATTCAATCATTCTATATAAATAAAAATCAAACTTCACTACCGTATGCTATGAGTTTTCTCGGAAAGTTACGGACCGATTCTTTTGAAAATTTACCAAAACCTGCCAATCCAATAGCACCGTGTTGTAAGATGCTTTTTCCCGGAAAAAAAGCAATATTTTCCACAAAAAGAGAACTTTGCATTCCATTCGACCGCCATTTTCAAATTATACACAACCCCACGTCGATCAGGGTTGACAGATGTCGGAAAGGCTTTGTTGCGAAATCACGTTGTAAAGTTGCCCAAAAGTCGCGAAAGCGCATATGTCGCTGTCGGGAAGGAACGGTGTGAGGGAGGAAAGAAGGAGGGAGCGGGACGAAGAGGAAGGGGAAAGACCGGAGGGGAGGGATGGAGAAAAGAGGGATGCAGGGAGGCAGAGGGAGGGAGAGAATGGCACTAGGAGGGGAGGGGAAGGTGGAGCGTAGGTGAAGGGGAAGGGTAGGGGGAGGGCAAGGGAGGGTTCCAGGCAGAGGACGGTCTTTTCTACCACAGCAACGCGTGGCCGGGTACAGCTAGTTTGCAATAAAAATTCACACCAATAACGCTTGCACTAGCCCACCAGATGATGCTAATCATAATTAGTTGAAAAAATTCTTTGCTCTTATTTTTTGTTGTTGTAAAATCCGGTTCCCTTACTTCAAATGTCCGTCACATTTTTCTGTTTACTTTTTATTTTTATGCAACCTTGTCTACTTACAGAACAAATATTTTTTTCTTTAATTTATTATCCTCTGGAATCCCTTACATTGTCTCCATACTTTCAAGGATTCAGCTAATTTATGTAACTGTTTAACTGTTTCAACGTCTTCCTAAGTAGCACAGTAAAATAAATGAAATTTATAGAAAAGATTTGATATCAAGTAAAAAGCTTAAGTACAATTTTTCATTAAGCACACTTTAAAGGCAATACTTGCAAAGCTTAGGTTATAATTGTAGATGTTTATTATGTCAGCATGGACTATGAGGACTTATGTTTACAATTTAAATTTCAAAATATTTCAATACTTTAATTTCTGAATCTCTTATTAAACCAAAATTATAAGAAAATAATTAATGTTGTGGATCAATGTAAGCCTATTTAGTTTTCACTAATAAAGCTGGACTGTTTGCTGATTAAAATCAAAATGCATATAAAACAGTTTTTAATTTCAAAATGCAACACAAGATGTAGCAAAGTCAATTTATTTTAGTCTTCAGAACTTTCATTTGGTTTTTCATTTAAAAAAACATGTTTTATTCTGTTTTTTAAATTCAGTTTTTACCGTTTTTAACACCCATGCTTACACCAGCCCACCAGACAGTGCTAATCGACCCACTCACCTCTGACTGCACGACTCGCAGGACACCAGGTCTTTGTCAACAGCATGCACCAGTCTCAGGTGACTCTTGACTTTGAGGGATGTTGGGAACTGCTCCGGACACTGAGGGCACTTGATGAAACGCGGGTGGACCTGAGCAACATGACGCTTGAGCTCATTGGCATAGACAAAAGACTTGTCACAAGAGCTACAGGTATGCGACGCTACGACGACTTTGTGACGTCTCATGTGACCGCGGTACTGAACGACATCGACCGTCACAAAGTCACAGATGTCACAGCTGTAGCGCTTCTTGGAGATGTCACGAGTAATGTGTTCGGTGATTGGTACATTGTCGCCGTCTTTTGATGGTGGAACAGTTTGTGAAGAAAGATTTTCAACGACTACAACAATTTTCAAGGACTACACAAATGCATGTAATCAACCGATTTATAATTAAAATCTAGTGATCAAATATAATAGCTCAGTGCAATTGTATTACACATTCTTCAAACAGCTTCTTCAACACATTTGTGGTGCATTTAGTTACGTTACCCTGATGGATACATACAGGTAATTCCCAACTTATGATGATGATGAGTTCTCCGCCTGAAGGCAGGTTCGTTGGCTTTACGCCTCTGCGAATGAAGATGAATGATTTGGTTTCCCCCATTGCCTCCCTCACAGACAACTGTGGGTGAGCAACTTTTCCATACAGGTCGCTACACTGGATTTGAACCTGCGACCCTTTGGTCACAAGGCATCGAACTTATCGCTTCACCACTGCATCACCACCATCAAATTTAACACTTATTGTCAATAGTCGTTAATAACACACCGGCATCACAATGATTGATTCCAGTAGCCTTACCTGGCTCAATGGTGATGGTAGGACCTGAACATGATCCAACTTCATCCTTTATAGGCACGCTCTCAAGAAGATCACCCACTTTCTCCAATCCCTGAAGATCATTCGTCGCCTCAACTTGTGGCTTCAGGGCATCTTTGCAACGAAGAAACAAGACACACTACAGAAATTTATATATGAGATGAATGAGGTGGTTTCCCCATTGCCAGACAATTGTGGGTGAGCAACTTGTCCACACAAGTCGTTACACTGTGACTTTAGGTGGATACGAACCTGCGACCCTCCGGTCACAGGGCGCCAAACTTACCGCTACACCACATCGTCCCATTATCAAGTTACACCATCGACTTACAATAACACTTATTGTCAATAGTCGTTAATAACACACCTGGCATCATAAGGATTAATTCTGGTAGCCTTACCTGGCTCAATGGTGATCGTAGGATCTGAACATGATTCAACTTCATCCTTTACAGCCACTTTCTTCAATTCCTGAAGATCAGTCGTCACCTCATCTTGCGGATTTATGACATCTTTCCAATGAAGAAACAAGATACACTACAGAAATTTATATAGCACCTCTTCAAGGCCACTAGTTGGAAGTCGTCTCAATCTCAGAATGGCAAATAGGGACGTCTTTGGAATAACTATGTTATGCATTAATATGAGTAAAAACATTGACAAATCGCAACATGGTACAGTGAGACACACACAAAATTAAACTAAAAGAGAATAAGAGTAAAAGCAAGCAATCAGTAACTGAAATTGAATTCAATATTAATGTTAGCCAAGGTACATGCCACATATACCATCTCTCCCAGTAAAAACATAACTATTAGCCAAGACCCATATGGGAAATCATTAATAATAATGATAATAATAATATTAACATTTTCTATGGCGCCGAAACTATTGGCATTTGAGATGAGATGCTACAGGAGGATATTACACATCAGATGGGAGCAGAAAATAACAAATGTGGAGGTGCGCGCACGAGTAGGAAATAAGAAAAACATCAAGCAAATAATAATGGAAAGAAAACTAAATTTTTTTGGACATGTGTGCAGAATGGGAAATGAGAGACTCGTCAAGCAAACTATCTTTGGGATGATGGACGGAACGGGGATTAGGGGAAGACCGTGTAGGGAATGGCTGGACGACATTACAGATTGGTGCGAAATGGAGATATACAAACTGAGCAGAATGGCACAGGAGAGAGACAAGTGGAGACTGACGGTGAAACATGCGATTGACACCAACGGGCACTGAGCCCATGGACCGTAATGATGATGATGATGATGGCGCCGTAAAACAACACAGCAGACGCCATTACACAAGTACCTAGACAAACAATGTCAAACATAAGCACACAGTTAGAGATATGCCTTCAAAACGAACATGTGCACTACATTACTATTAGACAAAGAAAATTGCAGAAAATCTTTAATACCATTCAGCTCTTTGGTTTTCACTTCATCAACAACGACTACCTCTTCTACCTCTTCGTCACTGCTGCACTTTATTCGTCTGACTCTCCGCTGTTTCTTAGATGTTCCTGGCTGAGTGAAAGACGACGGCAGAACGTCTCGGCGTACCCTACATGTGCCAGCTGGAACAGAAGTTGCAGGGATGGCGCCAACCACCTCCGAAATAACCACGTCGAGCTTCTGAAATATTGAATGTACATCAAACTTTAGGAGATGCTTGTTGCAACTGCATGTGCACTACTGAATATTACTTCTCTAAAAAAACTCTTCGGCTACTATGGTATCATAATCACAATGTAATCAAATGAGATATAATATGAATATTTCTAAAGTGCTTCTCACAGCAGAGCTATTCAGAAGCACTCTCAGTGCTCATGACCGAAAAGAAAAGTCTTTGCAGGTGAATTGACCCGAATGCTGCAAAAAAATGTTGTAGGTTGCTAAGCGACGCAATCAGAAAGAGATGTTCCTGAAACTGCTCCACATCGCGAGTGAAGTTGCTCATTCGTAAATGCAGGGATTTTAGCGGAGGACTACTACTACTACTACCGTACAACTACTAACTTGGTGTGGTACTGATAAATTTTAAAGATTTACATTACATTACCAAAGACACTGAGTGGTCATTTATGTGTGTATGTGTTTGTATGTGCACTTGTTATAGCGCCTCTTCAAGCTCACTATTCAGAGGCGCTCCCGACTGCAGGGCGGACACTGCATTTCACAATATTTATTTATATCCAACAAGGAAGAGCAGAAACCTCAAACTATCGGGCAACGATTTGAATCTCTGAATTTAGAGCAGGTTAACCAGCAGATCATCTATTAATCACAAACCATATTTTAAAAATTACATCGAAATATTTCTATAAATCTTAATACCTCTGCATTGTCAATACTGAAAGTTAAACATCCGGAAATCAGGACGAAATCTACGAAGTGCAGCTTCTGCCGACAAACTTTAGTAACAGCATCAATTAGTGACAGTCTCAGATCTCCCGATTGCTCCGAGTTTCTTTCGTTCATTGTCCAGCCGGTCGTTCTTCAATCACTATGCACTAAAACCAAACAAATTAGGATACATGTGTATTTTAGTGTCGTAAAATATTTGTCATTGCATGGCTTTCAGCGTTGATCAAATACAAGTTGGAAGACGAAAAAACTCTTGCTATAGAAGTCGAATTTGTGAACAAAATTTTACTTAAATAGTAGTGGGAATTATAAAAAACAATCTTGTTGAAAAAGCAGCTGGATTGATGAGCAATTAATTTATAATTAAAGATAAGTTCAATTAATTAAAAATAATTGCTACCGAGGTAGAAGCAGGTTTGATTAAAGAAATTCTTAAACAGAAGCTGGATCAATGAGAAAGATACTTGCCAAACTAGAAGTTAGATTGATTTACAGTAATAACATTGCAACGAGCGAATAATTCATGATGCTTATAAATAACATTCACCGAATTACTCACACTGGTGACACTGCCACTGCAAGAGGGTCAACCCGAGTCCCATAATGGGAGAGAGGCAAAAAGGACAACCTGGGTCAATGCCCGTATGTGCCCCACGCTCTCTCCTCAGACTCTCTCCACCGGTCTGTCCTGATCGGCCTGTGCATGTATGCTCCACATCATGACACCTAGAAGCATCTGGGTCGCATGTCAGTTGTGTCGTGGTTTTTGCAGATTTTAATCGTCTTGGGGTAAAAACGCACACTGCATGCCCGTACTCCAAACAATATGGCTGCCAACGAATGCAATAAAAACTAGAGCGCGACATATCGACGACATCGCAACATGCATCCCAACATGCAAAGCGTGAGGATCGGTTAGGGGCTCAGTTTTGGCGTCGTGAGGGTCGGTTAGGGTTAGTTTTAGGGTTAGTTTTAGGGTTAGTGCAGTCATTCTGTTGAAATTGAAGCTGAGATGATGAACTATGTCGTAGAAAGGTCGCGCTCTAATTTTATTGCATTCGTTGGCAGCCGTATTGGTTGGAGCACGGGCACGCAGTGTGCGTGTTTACCCGTCTTGGTCTTTTACTGCCAGCGTATCGCCACCCATCTGGCAAACCTTCCTCCTTTTCTGTGTGAAACTCCGATGCAGTGTCAGATCTGCATTCGGGAGCGCCTCTGAGTAGCGAGAGCTTTTAGGCGCGCTATAACAAGTGAACATACAAATACCCAAGTACAGTATTAACAATGCCACCTGCGTTTGGGTTTGAATGCCCAAAGCTTCAACGCCACTCACCTTCGCATTTCAAAATGTTAAAAATAATGGAGGTAGGCACAACACGATCCCGGAAATATGTTCCAAAAATTAATAGCATTTATAATTGCACTGAAAAGTTTAATAATTTTTACAATGCGCTTTTTGTTAGCTTAAATGCCGACAATGAATAATGCCAAGAGGGTTCATACCTAAGTAAGAACATTAGATTGCCCTCTTGTGACTGGCAGAATTAAATTCACAATTAAAAATACAATAAATTCCATAATGTTCTCTGATGGTTGTATTATGATTCTGCCTGTTCGAAGTTAATCCGAGATTAAATACTGTTCTTCCAATAATATTGTCTAGCTTATCAGAGGCCACATCTAGAATTTTTAAAGCAGAGGAAGAAAACCACTTCAATTTGCTCAACTTTCTGACGCCGATAGCCAATTTACAAGAGCGCATATAAAAAAAGCAGTTTTACTATTTAATCGCTGCAATATAAATATATGACCTAGGCCTACATTTTGTGAATCTAAGTTAACGCTGTTAGTATGCTATGATAACAACCCGTAATTATTATTTGATTCACTATTTGGGGTCCGGTATAGTAATGGTTAACACGCTGGCCAAGAGTGCGAGAGGTAGCAGGTTCGAGCCTCCATTGGGCGGATTTGATTTGTAGGCTGCTATTAGCGCCACTGTAACTGCAAAGCTGTCCGCTCAGTTGGTAGTTAAGTTTAATTAAGGTATTACTGCATAACGTGTGATCGAATGTAAAGCGCAGTGCGTCTTGCAGGCGTTTCGATAAAGAAAAGATATTATTATTATAGGCCTATTATATTAATATTTTCATATCGGAACTGCTCCTTTGATGCAATTACCTTCAGTACATTGTTTAAAAAAAGTTTAAAAAGCATGAAATTGCGACAGTAGCAATCGATCTGCAAATCAGCGGATTCCGGGGTTTTCTGATTATTTCACTTTCTCAGTTATTAGCCGAAATCTGGCTCAATGTATAGGCTATTATTAACTAATCATATTAACTAATTGCGCCAAGCATCCTTGCAAGCCATAGAAACAGCTTACAATGTGGACATATGCACGGATGCCACTTATTAAAGCTTTTTCCACCAAGATCTAGGTGTTTTTGGTGTTGTCTGGATTTCTAGTCTGTGTGTGCTAAAATCTAGCCTTTTTATCGCCCGGATCTGACCACCAAACTTTCTAAAGGTTGGCTACGCCGCTGGCTACAATAGCAAACTCTTAACTGGCAATGCTAAACTTAACTAGGGGTGCGGTGGTCTAGTGGTGGCGTCGCTGCCTTGGAGCCGGAAGGTCCGAGGTTCGAATCCACCTTCCCGCGTAAGGACCTTGGGCAAGTCCTTCACTTACAATTGCTCAGCGCTTCGGCGTGAAACTCCGATGCAGTGTCCGCTCTGCATCGGGAGCGCCTCTGAGTAGAGAGAGATTGAAGGGGCGCTATAACAAGTGCACATACAAACAAACAAACATATACTGACAACTATTTTAGCCTACGCGTACCCTTCGTTTACCTCTACTTTTTAACATATATATATATATATATATATATATATATATAGGGTGGTCCAAAATAAACCGCACAGTGAGTTTTCTTGATATAATGTATAACAATTCAATGTCTAATGCCATTTTTCTTACTTATTTATATATTTTCTCTGGCGTCATTACTAAATTCATCATTGTTTATCATAGTTTATGGTAAAGAAGTTGTTGTTTATAAGAGATTGTGATCATGGGACGCTTAACTGAGAATGACCGTTGTCTAATTTGGAATCTACCAACTCAGAAACATTGGGGGTCGTGTGACCCCCAAACAGCCCGGACTTGAATCCAGTCGACTATGCTGTTTGGGGCGCCCTTCAACAGACGGTATACCGTCGTAGAAGTTTCACCACAGTGGATCAGCTGAAAGAAACAATCGTCACAGAGTGGACCAAGCTGTCACAGCGTTTCATTGACCACGCAATTGATCAATGGCGTCGTCGGCTTCAATGCGTGGTCGAGTAGCAAGGAGGACACATTGAACATTTTATGTAACGAAATCCATCCATGTAATGTTACAGTAAAAATAATTGCTGTGTTTTTGTGAATTTTCACGGTTATATTTGAATTGGTCTGAATAAAGTACTATCAATTTATCACTGTGCGGTTTATTTTGGACCACCCTGTATATATAATCTTCGTTTAATTGAGACAAATCAGGGTGACACGTACACCGCACCCAGTTACATGTCAATGCATTTTAAAAATAAACAACAATGTAATGCGAGAATAACAATGCCATTAATGGGCGACAAAGAGAACCCTCGGAATAAAGTTTCTAACATCTTTAACTGGTAGAACAAAAGGATGCGGTCTAGGGCGTAAGTTATAGGTGGTTTTTGCTAGAGGTGGAAAAAGGTTCCTCAGGACATGATTGACACTTAGCATTACATTACGAAGCAGCCCAGCCAGTATGAGAATTGTGGAAAAATAACTGGGGGGGTTGGCCTATGATAAACTTGAAATTGGGGTATGAAAAACATACTTTAACATGGGGCTCTAAGAAAGACTGGGGGGGTTGAACCCCCCCAACCCCCCCGGCAATTCTCACCCTGAGCCCAGCATCAGCTCCGGTACCGGTAACTAATTTCTCCATGTTCGGGAACATCGTGGAAAGGAATCCCAGTCGTCGCATCCGGTTCAACATTTGTTCTAGTTTAGTTCTGTCGTTGCTAATGGTGAACCCCCACCAGGCCGGGGCAGCATAGAGGATCGTCGCGACAGAAGTGGCTCGAGCTACCTCGTGGAGAGCGTCAGAGGGCAGACCAAAAATGGCTCTAAGCATTCTCAGTGCATAAAGTGACCTAGAACATCCCATCAGAAGCTCAGAAACATGTTATGTTACTCAAAGATTGTCTTGTATAGTAACGCCCACGAATTTCATTGATGTCACCCTGTCAACTTTGTTGATCTGGTCAAGTGGTGAGCTAATTTTCCGTCTACTTATAAGCATTTCTCGCGACATTCCTGAATTAAGACGCAAGTTGTTCTGCTCATAACAAGTCATGTTTGCAGCATTCGTCGTACCCTTTTAAATGTTTGTGAATCAGGTGCCTTTGTAGTCCTTACTGTTAACATTACATAAAAATGAAATATGATAAAACAATTTTCAGTTGTGATCGGAGTATTGATGAAAAGGCCATGCAGTTATAACAAAGATCTTATAGTTTGCGACTAAGATGTGCCTCTTCCCATCCGCTGTGTATTTGGTCTGTGTGGCGGTCAAAGCCAATATACGTCGATGGTCAAAGCACACAAATCGTGGCGACACGTAGGGAATGGTGTGATAGCGCCTAGCAACGATAGACGCAACGTATGACTATAATAAACGACAACTATGCTGGAAAATGGTAGCTACCGTAAACTAACAGAACTTTTTTAAGCAGCATATTAAACAAGATAAGTAGCCTAATAATAAGATCGTTGGTAATAAATATTACGTGACCATCTTCTGATGCAGTGGGCTGTCCAAATATGACACAAGCAGGGAGGGGTCGCCGAATTTAGGCAAGTTGCATAGGGTGCGTAATGCGTATGGCGGAGGAGAGGTCTCGTGTTTCTCGACAAAATGTACGAAGGCAAAAAAATTATGACCACCACATTAGTCTATGTATAACTCTGTAGCCTATAATTAGGTTACCAGATATGCTATTATAGTCCAATAGATACAGTCGCCAGATGGCAGTTGTTTACATTATAATTAAATCCTGTTCAGATCTAAAGAGCAAACCATACCAGGTAACACATTTTTAGCTAATAAATATGATGTTTAATAAATATAAATATTAAATAGTAGCCTAAGGAAAACTAAATGTTTTATAGATAACTTCAGCTAATTAACTTTTGTAAAATGGTAGGAAAGAGAAGCTTATTTGTATGTATGCATGTAGGTTTCCCAAAATGTAGGAATAGCAAGAGGGGAAGGGATCGAAAAAAAAATAACTTTTGGCACACGTAATAATTATATGGATGATCCTTATGAAACATTCTAGTACTACCAACGGTGCAAATGATTAGACACATGAGACTTAGATTGGAAACCACCCACACAAAATGCGATAGCTGCAAATATTATATTAGGCTAAACCAAAAACAATATTCAATCATGATTTCGCCTAACTACAATACCAAATGGAAAGACAATTCTCGATCAACGTGGAAAGACAGAAAATCCTGTCTGATTCTAGCACCGCAATTTACTTCTGAAGACACCACTTGTCTTCAGTGCGATCCAACCGATTCCCAAACCTAAGAGAAATGTCGTAGGCAGGCACGTCTAGCTGCAAGTTCCTCTGACCTACACCCAAAGCGCCGTTGTTTAGAGTCCATGAAACCCGCAGAAGACGGGCATCAAACTCATTCCAGTCTGCAACACCACCCGCGAAAAGTCCGAGGATGTCCCGATTGTAAGAGGAGTCATTGCCGGAATTAACAAGTAGATTCAACGGACTCCCTCCCAGATGTATCGTTGCTCATTGCTTCCATACCCTGCAAAGGAGCACTTTCCGGAGGTGCAACAACAGTCGTGGCTGGGTGGAGAACGGACTTTTTCGTGCGTAGTGTTGGTAACTCGTTGGGCTCCGTAACGGCAAGTTCCTGGTTGGAGAGTTTCAGCAGCTCTGGCTTTCCGTGAACCTTCATGTGGACACGAAGATTGTCGGCACGATTGCACGTCCTCCCACACACAGGACAAGCGTACCTTGTCTTCGCCGCGTGAACCGTCTTGATGTGCTTCGCCAGACCTCCCTTATCTGGAAAGGAATTATTACAGAGATGGCAGATAAAAGGCCTCTGACCAAGGTGGCGACTTTCATGTGCCGTAAGTCGACCCTTCGTCTTGAAGCTCTTGCCGCACTTTGCACAGATGAACGGACTGAACGGGAGATGGACCAGACGATGCGTATACAACGCCGGGTACGTCCTAAATCGGCTCCCGCACGTGCTGCAAGCGTGCAGTCGTGCATCGCTGTGAATGGAGTAGTGCGCCTCCAGATTGCTATGGCACGTAAACCGATGGCCGCAAACATCGCAGATGAACCGCTCCCCGTCCGAAGTGTGTCGGCGACGGTGAGCCCGGAGCACGCTCGGCGACTTGTACGACTTGTGACACACATCGCACGCATACAAAACGTTATTCGTGTGTGTCTCCTCGTGGGTCCGCAACTCCGAGCGAGCAACGAACGATTTGCCGCAGAAGGAGCAGGTGAAAGGACGCTCGCCGGTGTGCAGCTTCTTATGCAGGCGAAGGCTGTTCTCGTAGGGGAAGGTCTTCCCGCAGATGGCGCACGAAAAGGGTTTCGACTCTTTGTGTACGGCTCGGATGTGGAACTTCAGATCCCAGGAGGTCAGATAGGACTTGTCGCAGATTGTACACTTATACGGTCGCTCCCTACCGTGCTCTAGCGTGTGCAGCTTCATGCTGTTCATAGAATTGAAGCTGGACCCGCAGATCTTGCACTGGTACGGTTTGCCGTCGCCGTGCTTGGCGCGCTTGTGGCGGTTCAGAGTGCTACTGGCAATGAAACACTTCTCGCACTTGTCGCACTTGTACTGTTTCGGGTCGTGGTGGTGCAACATGTGTTTGCGAAGGGCGCCGTTCGTCGGGCACATGCGGTTGCAGAGAACGCATTTGAGATCGGTGTCCGCATGCTCTGTCCAGCGGTGCTCGGCCAGTGTACGGATGTCGGTAAACGTCGCGTTACAGATTACGCAGAGATTCTCGTGCTTGGCGCGGGTATGTTCTTGTAACAGCTCCAACGTTATGAATCTAAAGGAAAAATCGAGTCTGTGAATAGCGCGATTCTACAATCTACATGAAAAGAGTAATAGAACAAGAAGCTACAGCGCTGAGAGGAGGCAAACGCTAGTTCAAGATAACTGCAGCATATAACTTTATGCTAAGTTGTGGACGTGTCAACTACATAATCTGACATGTGTAAAGATTAAATTAATCAATCAATTCATCAGAATTTATATAGCGACCCTTCAAGATACTTACTCGGAGGCGCTCCCGGCGATGGTCAAGTGAAAAAAGCAATCTTCAACAGTTGGTGAAACTGTGAAAAGTTTGGGAGGTGATTACTTGAACTATTCAATTTAAACTTAATTTTAGATAACAATTTAAACATAATAAATAATTATAATAAACTTGACTACAGACAAAACGAATCTATAGATAACACATTCTGTAGCTATAGATTAGACTCAAGTTTCTTTTTTTCATTGAATTCTATATTTTCTGTTTTGCCGTCAACGGTGTTTTATGTTGTAGGGCGACGTCAAACTTTGGAGCAATAACAGTAAGAGGAATAAGATTTCAGTTTTCTGGACACCCTTATATCGAAGTTTCATTGGCTATAATAATAGGCTACCAATCACTTTTGTTCAATCACTTGAAGAGTTATCTTTCTCTAAACGTCAACACCCTTTGATTCCATAAGGATAAGAAGAAACTAAACTGTTGCACTCTGGCGATGCCAGTCAAAAGTGTGGAGAAAGGAGGGCGATGCCTATCATTGGTGCTATGGCAGCAACTAACCTTCGTCTTCTAGCGAATTATTGCCCTATTATCTATTAAACTAATTTGTTATCAATGTTAATTCTTAATTATAAGTAGGAGTTAAGATAGAGTAATTTACTGGCGTTGAATTAGATATTTGTGACCCGCTATATGATAAGGTACCATAAGTCGGCGTACAGTTTCGCGAGAAATCGCGCATAAAGACGTGGAGGGAAAAAAAATTTATTATAAAATTTGAGTTCTTGGTATTTTTAGCAGCAGGTGAAAAGGACTTTTAAGTTAATAACACTGATAATATTACATAATAGACATCACTGAGAATTGGTTGTGAACCTGTTGTAGGATAAATCGCTCAGAAGCGCTCCCAGTGTGCAAGACCCCACGATACTCATCGATGGAAATAAGTGGCAACTTTTTCATGAACATCATTATAAGTCGGTCATTTATCATCCGATTTTGATCTGGTTTTCAGCAAAATGTTCAGCTCACTTAGCTGGTTTGTGAAGGCATAATAACTCCAAACCCGACTTATGGTACCTTTTCATGTAGCGGGTCACATTTAATCATTTGGCGAATGAGCAAATAAAATCAAAAGTCACGTGACGAGGTAACGTAGCAACGTAACGACGGTTGCCATGGTAGTTTGATCAACATTTACGGTTGAAAGTAAATAAGCGAATCAGAGACGCGTAAAACGATTGTTAACCGAAAAGTTAGACGTCAGAGGCTGTTTGAACAGGAAGAAGCGATTCCTGTGCTTGAACGTCAATGAAGAGAGACGGGTTGTTGAGGCAATCGTTTCTAAAAGTTAATATTGGCGGCCAGGATGAGTGTGGTTGGACGCTTTCGATAGCAAATTGAAGCGCTGTATGTGGACGTTTGGCTGCGAGACAGAATTCTTCTGAAGAGATTCTGGTGACTCGTTGGGAACCATTTTGTCAGGACGTGTGTGGTTGTTGAGCGTTTGAACGGTTGGTGAAGAGCGATGAGACATTGGCGTGTATCACTTTGCGTGATCGGAAACGTGTGGGTGTTCGCTGGCATTGCGACACATCACATTGGTTTAAATACGACGGCTGGTGGTGGTGTTGTGAATATCATAATCATCGGATATGACTGGTTCATCATAGATCGAGTTCTACTTCAGGGAATTATTTTCATGCATCATATTCGAAGCACTTGGTTGCATATTCATCGAACATTCAGAAACAAGACAGTTTACTCAAGAAGCTGAAATTTATTTTGAAGAAAGTCTCATCTGTCAAGAGCAGATAAGATCTTTTAAAGCATTTATAATTATTAGTAATCAACGCCAAATAAGTAGTTAGGTTACGGCATTGATGTATGTTGACTTTTCATTTGAATATATTTTTCATTATTAATATTGGGTCTCTTGTTGCTATGATATTAAGAGTCTAGTAATCGTTCTAACTCGAATCCAAGGCCTAGTTAGATAAACGCTACATATGGAAGGCCCGTGTCGGGATTATTAGCAGTTTAAAATTGTTAATATACTGAACATTACTGACAATTAATTTCGAGAGACTACCAATATAATGGAAATTTATTTAAACATTGCAGCGCTTGTACAGCGCGAGTCAGCGTATGTGTAGAAATGCGTTACGTTAGGTGTGATAAATCCTAATACCGCAGACTATATATATTGGTTGTGGCTAAGAGGTCACACTAGCGTTATAATTATTTGTGGAATAATTATTGACGAGTAAATTGTATAATTTGAAGATTTAATAGCGTACAGCTATTTTGTGAATTTATTACCACTTAGCAAAGAGTGAGTGAGTAAGAAGAAAATGTCAAACACAGATTTTAAGATGTGGCATAACATGGGGAAACTGTTGCAGTACGAAGGAGAACAGTTGAAAGAGTTTGTCAAGGAAAGACCAGACGAACAGCGACGACAGAGAATTTAGAGAGAAGAAAAAAGGAAAATGACGCAAGAGCAGAGGCAAAAGCTCTTAGAGAAGAGGCACAAGCAGCCAGAGCACAGGAAGTGGCAAAAGCTCTTAGAGAAGAGGCACAAGCAGCCAGAGCACAAGAATTAGAATTGGCGAGAATAGCTGACGCCAGGATTGAACGAGAACGTCGAGCGAATGAAGCAAGACTTGAAAGAGAGGCGAATGACGCCAGGCTTGAACGGGAGAGTCGAACAAATGAGGCAAGACTGGAACGAGAGGTGAATGATGCCAGGCTTTAACGGGAGAGTAGAGAAAATGAGTCGAGATTAGTTCGGGAAGCAGCCGAATGTCAGGCTAGGCGAAATATGGATCTGGAACTCAAAAGGCTTGAGTGTGAATTGAGAATTAAAGAGATGGATTCTAGGAATAATCAGAATAGAGGTGAAGCCACGTTCACGTTGATTGGCGATGGTTCACACCAAGGAAACCATAACCATAATAAGGGAATGAAAGATATCAAGTTCCCGGTATTTAATGAAAATAAAGACTGCTTAGATGCGTATCTCTTAAGATTTGAGAGGACATGCACAGCATGTGAAGTGGCAACGGAAAATTGGTCACTAATGTTAGCTAAACATCTCGAAGGAAAAGCACTAGAAGTTTATCAGATTTATCGTCAGAGGAAACACAAAGTTACGAGTGCTTGAAGAAACATCTGTTAAAGAGATTTCAATAAACAGAGAGTGGATACCGTACCAAATTTGAGATGAGTAAAATGGAATCAGGTGAGACACCTTCGAATTTTGTGCATAGATTGAGGAGATATATGCAGCAGTGGTTACTTCAGGCCGGATTTGAGAAAACATACGAAGGTATGGAGGACCTGTTATTGAAAGATCAGTTCTACCTTGCATGCAGTAATGAACTTAAGATGTTCATTAAGGAAAAAGGCTAGATGAGTTTAGAGGACACCATGAAAAGTGCAGAGTCTTATATTGAAGAACACGGATATAAATATGCAGAGAGTAATCTGAGACCTCCATGGAAATTCAGTAACGACAGACCGAATGTGAAACCATTCGAAGATAAATCTAGAGAGAGATTTAACGAAAACATGAATAGAGAGCGAGGAGACATAAGACAGAATAGAGAGATGAACAATAGTGAAAAATATGAACAGAGGGTTCAGTCGTATAAAATAACATGCTTCGCGTGCGGCTGAAACGGGCACAAAGCGTACGATTGCAAACACAAACAAAAAGGAGTTGTTAAACATACAGCGGTAGCTGTGCAAATCTATGAGAATAAGGCATACAAGATAGCGCAAGCAAATGAAATGTTGAAATTAAGTGAAGTTGCAAGAGACGTGGAAGGTAAAGTCGAAGAAAGTAAAAAGGAATTACCAATACAGATGGCAGCAAGTACTATGGTTACAGAAATGAGAGATGACTGCAATGACTTAGAGAATAGAAATGAAGGTCAGATAAAAGTGAATGGTGTGAGTACCAGTTGTCTATATGACTCGGGATCGAGCACATGCATTGTAAAGAGGTCACTGGTCGATGAAAGCGATTTCACGGGAAGATAAACGCAATGCATACTAGTCGATGGGACACCGAGAAATTTTCCGACAGCAAGGATCAATATTGAAAGCGAATATTTTACCGGGAACGTTGAAGCAATGGTGATGAAGGAACCGGTGAAACCAGTAATTATCGGTCGGATCAAAGGATTAAAATATCTAGTAGTAAATGAAATTACAGATAACACGATGAAATGTGATCAGAATGATAAAGAAAATACCGAGAATAAGGATGAGAGATTAGAAAGGATTGAGAATAACAGAATAATTGAGGGATCCTTGAGTGTAGAGTCACAAGGACAAAGAGATAAAAAGAAAGTTCGTTTTGCGTGTGACGGCACGAGCGAATTAAATGATGATGTAATGGATGACGTCATAGAGAATGATGACGTACGACAAATGACAGCAGCAGTGGAGACAAGAGCAGAATCTAAGAAAGTAACTAAATACAAACCGTTGAAAGTTACTGAAATGCCGAATTTAAATATAACGACCAAGGAAGTCCAGGAATTACAAAGTAAAGATGAAACTTTGAAGAAGTTTTGGGACAAAGCAATAGATTGGAGTGATGATGACAGTATAACAGGAGAAGTTCTTTACGTGAAGAAGAACGGATTGTTGTATAGGAGATTCAAGGAGATAATGAAAGATGATGCGAAGTGGCAGTTAATGGTCCCGAAGGAACTTAGAGATAAAGTATTAGCCGAGGCCCATAACTCGCTATTGTCCGCACATCTGGGTATGAAGAAGACCCATGATAAAATTGTGAATGAATTTTATTGGCCATCGATAGGACAAGATATTAGAAGGTATGTCCTGAGCTGCAATATATGCCAAAAGTCGGTGGACAAAAAGGTGAATTACAGGGTACCAATGGGACATCTTCCGGTGCTGGATGTACCATTCAAACACGTCTGTGTAGACATTATCGGAGTGATAGAACCGATGTCATCAAGAGGTTATCGTTATATATTAACGATAATTGATTTAAGTACCAGATACCCAGAAGCGATTCCGCTTAAAGGTATAACCACAGAGCAGAAGCTTTGTTCAATTTTTATTGTCGTATGGGAGTACCTCAGAAAATCCATACTGACAGAGGAAGCCAATTCACTTCAGAACTGATGGCTGAAGATACCAAGATGTTATTGATCAAGCATACTTTCACTAGCCCGTACCATGCTATGGGAAATGGATGCGTGGAGAGACTTAATGGGACAAAAAAAAAGCAACATTGAGGAAGTTAATAGGTGAACAGGTTAAAGAATGGGACAGATACCTGCCACCATTATTGTTCGCGTTACGGACTCCTAGATGTATTGCTGCCCAGTGCTTCCACATCCTGCAAAGGAGCACTTTCCGGAGGTGCAACAACAATCGTGGCTGGGTGGAGAACGGACTTTCTCGTCGGCAGTGTTGGTAGCTCGATGGGCTCCGTCACGGCAAGTTCTTGGTTCGAGAGTTTCAGCAGCTCTGGCTTTCCGTGAACCTTTATGTGGACGCGAAGATTGTCGGCACGATTGCACGTCCTCCCACACACAGGACAAGCGTACCTTGTCTTCGCCGCGTGAACCGTCTTGATGTGCTTCGCCAGACCTCCCTTATCTGGAAATGAATTATTACAGAGATGGCAGACGAAAGGCTTCTGACCAAGGTGGCGACTTTCATGTGCCGTCAGACGATCTTTCGTCTTGAAGCTCTTGCCGCACCTTGCACAGATGAACGGACTGAACGGGAGATGGACCAGACGATGCGCATACAACCTCCCGTACGTCTTAAATCGGCTCCCGCACGTGCTGCAAGCGTGCAGTCGTGCATCGCTGTGAACGGAGCAGTGCGCCTCCAGATGGCTGTGGCACCTAAACCGCTGCCCGCAAACATCGCAGATGAACCGCTCCCCGTCCGAAGTGTGTCGACGACGGTGACGCCGGAGACCGCCCGGCGTCTTGTAAGACTTGTGACACACGTCGCAAGCGTACACAACCTTATCCGAGTGTGTCTCCTCGTGGGTCTGCAACTCCGAGCGAAAAACGAACGACTTGCCGCAGAAGGAGCAGATGAAAGGGCGCTCGCCGGTGTGCAGCTTCTTATGCAGTCGAAGGCTGTTCTCGTAGGGGAAGGTCTTCCCGCAGATGGCACACGAAAAGGGTTTCGACTCTTTGTGTACGGCTCGGACGTGGAACTTCAGATGCCAGGAGGTCAGATAGGACTTGTCGCAGATTGTACACTTGTACGGTCGCTCCCGACCGTGCTCTAGCGTGTGCAGCTTCATGCTGTTCACAGAATTGAAGCTGGACCCGCAGATCTTGCACTGGTATGGTTTGCTGTCGCCGTGTATGGCGCGCTTGTGGCGGTACAGAGTGCTACTGGCAGTGTAACACTTCTCGCACTTGTCGCACTTGTACTGTTTTGGGTCGTGGTGGTAGAACATGTGATTGCGAAGGGCGCCGTTCGTCGGGCACCTTCGGTTGCAGAGAACGCATTTGAGATCGGTGTCAGCATGCTCTGTGCTGCGATGCTCGGCCAGTGTACGGATGTCGGTAAACGTCGCGTTACAGATTACGCAGAGATTCTCGTGCTTGGCGCGGGTATGTTCTTGTAAGAGCTCCAACGTTATGAATCTAAAGGAAAAATCGAGTCTGTGAATAGCGCGATTCTACAATCTACATGAAAAGAGTAATAGAACAAAAAGCTGCAGCGCTGAGAGAAGGCAGACACCAGTGCAAGCTAACTGCAGCATAGAACTTTATGCTAAGCTGTGGACGTGTCAACTACATATTCTGACATGTGTAAAGATTAAATCAATCAATTCGTCAGAATTTATATAGCAACCCTTCAAGATAATTACTCAGAGGCGCTCCCGTCGATGGTCAAGTGAAAAAAAAGCAATCTTCAAAAGTTCGTGAAACTGAAAAGTTTGGGAGGTAATTATAATTACATGAACAATTCAGTTTAAACTTAACTTTAGATAAACGTAATAATATATTAAACCTAACTACAGACAAAACTAAACTATAGATAACACATACTGTAGCTATAGATTAGACTCAAGTTTCTGATTTTCATTGAATTCTATATTTTTCAGTTTTGTCATCAACGGCGCTTTTTATGTTGTAGGACGACGACAAACTTTGGATCAATAATAGTAAAAGGAATAAGTTTGATGAGTCTATTTAAGTTTTCTGGACACCTTTATTTCGCTGTTTCATGGGCTATAATTATAGGTTACCAATCAATTTTGTAAGTTTCGTTAAATCACTTGAAAAGTCAGTTTTCTCTAAACGCCAACACCATTTGATTCCATAATGCTAAAAAGAAACCAAACTGTTGTACTCTGGCGATGCCAGTCAAAAGTGTAGAGAAAGGAGGGCGATGCCTATCATCGTTGCTATGGCAGCAACTAACCATTCTAACCATTCTGACTTCAAAGTCTCAAAGATATGTCAAGATGGATTATCCTCGGTTTTATGGAATAGGTTTTGAATTGGGGTACCACACCCTCGACTTTTTATGCTGCACTCGAATAATTATGATTAGGCAAATGTCAATATTGGACGCAGTATAACTCTTTGATGTGTACCGGTGTAAAGGTTTCAAATTACCCCCTCCTAAACATTACCCCCCGGGAACCTGAAACCGGTTTCAGATTACCCCTCGGAAACTAGATTTGCATCAATCTTCGCATCTATTGCACTAAAAAAATCAGAAAAATCATCCCGCTTCTTGTTTTGGTCTGAAGATTTTCATCCGTCATCCCACTTCGTGGTTTGTTATCAATAGTTTAATCAGGAAAAAATAACATCGAAGCCAGTTCTTCATGTAACTTCGGCGGCGATTTAGTATTTTAGTTACATATGAAAATATTGATAACAAACCACGAAATGAGATGATGGATGAAAATCTTCAGACCAAGACAAGAAGTGGGATCATTTTTCTGATAATATTAGTGCAATAAATGCGATGATTGATGCAAATTACAGTTTGCAGGAGGGTAATGTTTAGGAGGGGGTAATTTGGAACCTTTACACCGGTACAGTATGTTTTACCGTCAAGTCAACTAACTATAGATCAGTGGTTCCCAACCCGTGGCCTGCCAAACCTTAAAAATGGCCCCTCATTATAAAAGAATGTTTTTTAAATATGGAAAAATTAATGATTTGAACAGAATAGCAGACAATTAATATCATTACAAGTTATTTTAATGTATATTTGACGTCTATAAAAAATAAAACATTCTATTTTAATTAAATTATAACAATTTTATATGCTTTTAGTTGACTAAATTTTAGCATTGTGGCCCCCTAATGTCCTTCAACTGAGAAAAAGTCCTCCAACTTAGAAAAAGTGGCCCTCAAGTAAAAAAGTCAGGAACCACTGCTATAGATCAAACTTAATTATGTATTAAACTTAACTAAATTTTCATCTTCACGCCGAATAATGCTTAAACATGTCACCAATCTCACTGGATTGTTGCAAATAAGACAGTAGTATTAAACAAGCCTTCATGATTCACAAGAAATCAAGTCAGCTGGTGAAGGAAATGATTTAATTTTAATAGGATCATATGAACTGAAAAAATGGCAGAGATGGTTTCATGCCCTATAAATCATTATCCGTTCATTAACTCACATTCACTGAATTCATTAATTAATTCATTCTACCATTTAGTCAGTCTTCAATCATTCAGATCATTATCTATATAAATAAAAATGAAACTTCACTACCGTATGGTATGAGTTTTCTCGGAAAGTTACGGACCGATTCTTTTGAAAATTTACCAAAACCTGCCAATCCAATAGCACCGTGTTGTAAGATGCATTTTCCCGGAAAAAACCGCAATATTTTCCACAAAAAGAGAACTTTGCATTCCATTCGACCGCCATTTTCAAATTATACACAACCCCACGTCGGAAAGGCTTTGTTGCGAAATCACGTTGTAAAGTCGTCCAAAAGTCGCCAGATGAGCAACTTACTGGAGGATTCGATCAGAGTTGCCAGATTTCGCAAACGCTTTGTAGCGAAATCACGTTGTAAAGTTGCCCAAAAGTCGCGAAAGCGCATATGTCGCTGTCGGGAAGGAACGGTGTGAGGGAGGAACGGAGGAGGGAGCGGGACGAAGAGGAAGGGGAAAGACTGGAGGGGAGGGATGGAGAAAAGAGGGATGCAGGGAGGCAGAGGGAGGGAGAGAATGGCACTAGGAGGGGAGGGGAAGGAGGAGGGTGGAGTGTAGGTGAAGGGGAAGGGCAGGGGAGGGCAAGGGAGGGTTCCAGGCAGAAGACGGTCTTTTCTACCACAGCAACGCGTGGCCGGGTACAGCTAGTTTGCAATAAAAATTCACACCAATCACGCTTGCACTAGCCTACTAGATGATGCTAATCATAATTAGTTGAAAAAATTCTTTGTTCTTTTTTTGTTGTTGTAAAATCCGGTTCCCTCACTTCAAATGTCCGTCACATTTTTCTGTTTACTTTTTATTTTTATGCAACCTTGTCTACTTACAGAACAAATATTTTTTCTTTAATTTATTATCCTCTGGAATTCCTTACATTGTCTCCATACTTTCAAGGGTTCGGCTAATTTATGTAACTGTTTAACTGTTTCAACGTCTTCCTAAGTAGCACAGTAAAATAAATGAAATTTATAGAAATGATTTGATATCAAGTAAAAAGCTTAAGTACAATTTTTCATTAAGCACGCTTTAAAGGCAATACTTGCAAAGCTTAGGTTATAATTGTAGATGTTTATTATGTCAGCATGGACTATGAGAACTTATGTTTACAATTTAAATTTCAAAATATTTCAATACTTTAATTTCTGAATCTCTTATTAAACCGAAATTATAAGAAAATAATTAATGTTGTGGATCAATGTAAGCCTATTTAGTTTTCACTAATAAAGCTGGATTGTTTGCTGATTAAAATCAAATTGCATATAAAACAGAGTTTTTAATTTCAAAATGCAACACAAGATGTAGCAAAGTCAATTTATTTTAATCTTCAGAACTTTCATTTGGTTTTTCATTTTAAAAAACTTGTTTTATTCTGTTTTTTAAATTCAGTTTTTAACACCCATGCTTACACCAGCCCACCAGACAGTGCTAATCAATCCACTCACCTCTGACTGCACGACTCGCAGGACACCAGGTCTTTGTCAACAGCATGCACCAGTCTCAGGTGACTCTTGACTTTGAGGGATGTTGGGAACTGCTCCGGACACTGAGGGCACTTGATGAAACGCGGGTGGACCTGAGCAACATGACGCTTGAGCTCATTGGCATAGACAAAAGACTTGTCACAAGAGCTACAGGTATGCGACGCTACGACGACTTTGTGACGTCTCATGTGACCGCGGTACTGAACGACATCGACCGTCACAAAGTCACAGATGTCACAGCTGTAGCGCTTCTTGGAGATGTCACGAGTAATGTGTTCGGTGATTGGTACATTGTTGCCGTCTTTTGATGGTGGAACAGTTTGTGAAGAAAGATTTTCAACGACTACAACAATTTTCAAGGACTACACAAATGCATGTAATCAACCGATTTATAATTAAAATCTAGTGATCAAATATAATAGCTCAGTGCAATTGTATTCTTTCAAACAGCTTCTTCAACACATTTGTGGTGCATTTAGTTACGTTACCCTGATGGATACATACAGGTAGGTTCCACGACAACTCGTCTAACGACAACTCGTCTACCGACAACTCGTCTCCGGACAATTGGTCTAACGACAACTGGTCTACAGACGAATAGTATTGATGAAATAGAAGCTGGATCTACAAAAATGAGTTTTTAGCGTAAATGGAAGTTGGATTGATGATTTTAATTCATGTATTCCGACATGCACCCATTTCTACTTCAAATCTAAAAATACCTCCATCCAGCTTCTATTTCTCGCCTGTTATTTTAGTCAATCCAGCTTCTATTTCAGATATAGAAATACCCTCATCCAGCTTCCATTACCTAAGCGGTTTTCTTATCAATCCAGCTTCTATTTGAGATCTAGAAATACCTTCATCCGGCTTTTATTTATCATGCGTTATTTTCGTCAATCCAACTTCTATTTCACTTGTAAAAGAAGCATCATCCAGATTCCATTTCTCTTGCGCTTTTTCATCAATCCAACCTCCACTTCACCTCTAAAAACTGTCATCCAGCTTCCATTTCTCAAGCGCTGGATCAGTTGCCAGTAGACCAGTTGTCGTTAGACGAATTGTCCGGAGACCACTTGTCGTTAGACGAGTTGTCGGTAGACGAGTTGTCGTGACACCATACAGGTAATTCCCAACTTATGATGATGATGAGTTCTCCGCCTGAAGGCAGGTTCGTTGGCTTTACGCCTCTGCGAATGAAGATGAATGATTTGGTTTCCCCATTGCCTCCCTCACAGACAACTGTGGGTGAGCAACTTTTCCACACAGGTCGCTACACTGGATTTGAACCTGCGACCCTTTGGTCACAAGGCGTCGAACTTATCGCTTCACCACTGCATCACCACCATCAAATTTAACACTTATTGTCAATAGTCGTTAATAACACACCGGCATCACAATGATTGATTCCAGTAGCCTTACCTGGCTCAATGGTGATGGTAGGACCTGAACATGATCCAACTTCATCCTTTATAGGCACGCTCTCAAGAAGATCACCCACTTGCTCCAATTCCTGAAGATCATTCGTCGCCTCAACTTGTGGCTTCACGGCATCTTTGCAACGAAGAAACAAGACACACTACAGAAATTTATATATGAGATGAATGAGGTGGTTTCCCCATTGCCAGACAATTGTGGGTGAGCAACTTGTCCACACAAGTCGTTACACTGTGACTTTAGGTGGATTCGAACCTGCGACCCTCCGGTCACAGGGCGCCGAACTTACCGCTACATCACATCGTCCCATTATCAAGTTACACCATCGACTTACAATAACACTTATTGTCAATAGTCGTTAATAACACACCTGGCATCATAAGGATTAATTCTGGTAGCCTTACCTGGCTCAATGGTGATCGTAGGACCTGAACATGATTCAACTTCATCCTTTACAGCCACTTTCTTCAATTCCTGAAGATCAGTCGTCGCCTCATCTTGCGGCTTTGCGACATCTTTCCAATGAAGAAACAAGATACACTACAGAAATTTATATAGCACCTCTTCAAGGCCAGTAGTTGGAAGTCGTCTCAATCTCAGAATGGCAAAAAGGGACGTCTTTGGACTCACTATGTTATGCATTAATATGAGTAAAAACATTGACAAATCGTAACATGGTACAGTGAGACACACACAAAAATTAAACTAAAAGAGAATAAGAGTAAAAGCAAGCAATCAGTAACTGAAATTGAATTCAATATTAATGTTAGCCAAGGTACATGCCACGTATACCATCTCTCCCAGTAAAAACATAACTATTAGCCAAGACCCATATGGGAAATCATTAATAATAATAATAATATTAACATTTTCTATGGCGCCGTAAAACAACACAGCAGACGCCATTACACAAGTACCTAGACAAACAATGTCAAACATAAGCACACAGTTAGAGATACGCCTTCAAAACGAACATGTGCACTACATTACTATTAGACAAAGAAAATTGCAGAAAATCTTTAATACCATTCAGCTCTTTGGTTTTCACTTCATCAACAACGTCTACCTCTTCGTCACTGCTGCACTTTATTCGTCTGACTCTCCGCTGTTTCTTAGATGTTCCTGGTTGAGTGAGAGACGTCGGTAGACGAGCATCTTGGTCTACACTAGCTGGAACGGAAGTTGTAGGGATGGCGCCAACCACCTCCAAAATAACCACGTCGAGCTTCTGAAATATTGAATGTACATCAAACTTTAGGAGATGCTTGTTGCAACTGCATGTGCACTACTGAATATTACTTCTCTAAAAAAACTCTTCGGCTACTACGGTATCATAATCACAATGTAATCAAATCAGATATAATATGAATATTTCTAAAGTGCTTCTCACAGCAGAGCTATTCAGAAGCACTCTCAGTGCTCATGACCGAAAAGAAAAGTCTTTGCAGGTGAATTGACCCGAATGCTGCAAATAAATGTTGTAGGTTGCTAAGCGACGCAATCAGAAAGAGATGTTCCTGAAACTGCTCCACATCGCGAGTGAAGTTGCTCATTCGTAAATGCAGGGATTTTAGCGGAGGACTACTACTACTACTACCGTACAACTACTAACTTGGTGTGGTACTGATAAATTTTAAAGATTTACATTACATTACCAAAGACACTGAGTGGTCATTTATGTGTGTATGTGTTTGTATGTGCACTTGTTATAGCGCCTCTTCAAGCTCACTATTCAGAGGCGCTCCCGACTGCAGGGCGGACACTGCATTTCACAATATTTATTTATATCCAACAAGGAAGAGCAGAAACCTCAAACTATCGGGCAACGATTTGAATCTCTGAATTTAGAGCAGGTTAACCAGCAGATCATCTATTAATCACAAACCATATTTTAAAAATTAAATCGAAATATTTCTATAAATCTTAATACCTCTGCATTGTCAATACTGAAAGTTAAACATCCGGAAATCAGGACGAAATCTACGAAGTGCAGCTTCTGCCGACAAACTTTAGTAACAGCATCAATTAGTGACAGTCTCAGATCTCCCGATTGCTCCGAGTTTCTTTCGTTCATTGTCCAGCCGTCGTTCTTCAATCACTTTGCACTAAAACCAAACAAATTAGGATAAATGTGTATTTTAGTGTCGTAAAATATTTGTCATTGCATGGCTTTCAGCGTTGATCAAATACAAGTTGGAAGACGAAAAAACTCTTGCTAAATAGAAGTCGAATTTGTGAACAAAATTTTACTGAAATAGTAGTGGGAATTATAAAAAACAATCTTGTTGAAAAAGCAGCTGGATTGATGAGCAATTAATTTATAATTAAAGATAAGTTCAATTAATTAAAAATAATTGCTACCGACGTAGAAGCAGGTTTGATTAAAGAAATTCTTAAACAGAAGCTGGATCAATGAGAAAGATACTTGCCAAACTAGAAGTTAGATTGATTTACAGTAATAACATTGCAACGAGCGAATAATTCATGATGCTTATAAATAACATTCACCAAATTACTCACACTGGTGACACTGCCACTGCAAGAGGGTCAACCCGAGTCCCATAATGGGAGAGAGGCAAAAAGGACAACCTGGGTCAATGCCCGTATGTGCCCCACGCTCTCTCCTCAGACTCTCTCCACCGGTCTGTCCTGATCGGCCTGTGCATGTATGCTCCACATCATGACACCTAGAAGCATCTGGGTCGCATGTCAGTTGTGTCGTGGTTTTTGCGGATTTCAATCGTCTTGGGGTAAAAACGCACACTGCATGCCCGTACTCCAAACAATATGGCTGCCAACGAATGCAATAAAAACTAGAGCGCGACATATCGACGACATCGCAACATGCATCCCAACATGGAAAGCGTGAGGATCGGTTAGGGGCTCAGTTTAGGCGTCGTGAGGGTCGGTTAGGGTTAGTTTTAGGGTTAGTTTTAGGGTTAGTGCAGTCATTCTGTTGAAATTGAAGCTGAGATGATGAACTATGTCGTAGAAAGGTCGCGCTCTAATTTTATTGCATTCGTTGGCAGCCGTATTGGTTGGAGCACGGGCACGCAGTGTGCGTGTTTACCCGTCTTGGTCTTTTACTGCCAGCGTATCGCCACCCATCTGGCAAACCTTCCTCCTTTTCTGTGTGAAACTCCGATGCAGTGTCAGATCTGCATTCGGGAGCGCCTCTGAGTAGCGAGAGCTTTTAGGCGCGCTATAACAAGTGAACATACAAAGACCCAAGTACAGTAATAACAATGCCACCTGCGTTTGGGTTTGAATGCGCAAAGCTTCAACGCCACTCACCTTCGCATTTCAAAATGTTAAAAATAATGGAGGTAGGCACAACACGATCCCGGAAATATGTTCCAAAAATTATTAGCATTTATAATTGCACTGAAAAGTTTAATAATTTTTACAATGCGCTTTTTTGTTAGCTTAAATACCGACAAAGAATAATACCAAGAGGGTTCATATCTAAAAAAACAACAATTGATTGCCCTCTTGTGACTGGCAGAATTAAATTCACAATTAAAAATACAATAAATTCCATAATGTTCTCTGATGGTTATAATTATGATTCTGCCTGTTAGAAGTTAATCCAAGATTAAATACTGTTCTTTCAAAAATATTGTCTAGCTTATCAGAGGCCACATCTAGAATTTTTAAAGCAGAGGAAGAAAACCACTTCAATTTTCTCAACTTTCTGACGCCGATAGCCAATTTACAAGAGCGCATATAAAAAAGCAGTTTTACTATTTAATCGCTGCAATATAAATATATGACCTAGGCCTACATTTTGTGAATCTAAGTTAACGCTGTTAGTATGCTATGATAACAACCCGTAATTATTATTTGATTCACTATTTGGGGTCCGGTATAGTAATGGTTAACACGCTGGCCAAGAGTGCGAGAGGTAGCAGGTTCGAGCCTCCATTGGGCGGATTTGATTTGTAGGCTGCTATTAGCGCCACTGTAACTGCAAAGCTGTCCGCTCAGTTGGTAGTTAAGTTTAATTAAGATATTACTGCATAACGTGTGATCGAATGTAAAGCGCAGTGCGTCTTGCAGGCGTTTCGATAAAGAAAAGATATTATTATTATTATAGGCCTATTATATTAATATTTTCATATCGGAACTGCTCCTTTGATGCAATTACCTTCAGTACATTGTTTAAAAAAAGTTTAAAAAGCATGAAATTGCGACAGTAGCAATCGATCTGCAAATCAGCGGATTCCGGGGTTTTCTGATTATTTCACTTTCTCAGTTATTAGCCGAAATCTGGCTCAATGTATAGGCTATTATTAACTAATCATATTAACTAATTGCGCCAAGCATCCTTGCAAGCCATAGAAACAGCTTACAATGTGGACATTATGCACGGATGCCACTTATTAAAGCTTTTTCCACCAAGATCTAGGTGTTTTCGGTGTTGTCTGGATTTCTAGGTTTTATTGGCTAAAATCTAGCCTTTTTATCACCCGGATCTGACCACCAAACTTTCTAAAGGTTGGCTACGCCGCTGGCTACAATAGCAAACTCTTAACTGGCAATGCTAAACTTAACTAGGGGTGCGGTGGTCTAGTGGTGGCGTCGCTGCCTTGGAGCCGGAAGGTCCGAGGTTCGAATCCACCTTCCCGCGTAAGGACCTTGGGCAAGTCCTTCACTTACAATTGCTCAGCGCTTCGGCGTGAAACTCCGATGCAGTGTCCGCTCTACATCGGGAGCGCCTCTGAGTAGAGAGAGCTTGAAGGGGCGCTATAACAAGTGCACATACAAACAAACAAACATATACTGACAACTATTTTAGCCTACGCGTACCCCTCGTTTACCTCTACTTTTTAACATATAAATATAAATATATATATATATATATATATATATATATATATATATATAATCTTCGTTTAATTGAGACAAATCAGGGTGACACGTACACCGCACCCAGTTACATGTCAATGCATTTTAAAAATAAACAACAATGTAATGCGAGGATAACAATGCCATTAATGGGCGACAAAGAGAACCCTCGGAATAAAGTTTCTAACATCTTTAACTGGTAGAACAAAAGGATGCGGTCTAGGGCGTAAGTTATAGGTGGTTTTTGCTAGAGGTGGCAAAAGGTTCCTCAGGACATGATTGACACTTAGCATTACATTACGAAGCAGCCCAGCATCAGCTCCGGTACCGGTAACTAATTTCTCCATGTTCGGGAACATCGTGGAAAGGAATCCCAGTCGTCGCATCCGGTTCAACATTTGTTCTAGTTTAGTTATGTCGTTGCTAATGGTGAACCCCCACCAGGCCGGGGCAGCATAGAGGATCGTCGCGACAGAAGTGGCTCGAGCTACCTCGTGGAGAGCGTCAGAGGGCAGACCAAAAATGGCTCTAAGCATTCTCAGTGCATAAAGTGACCTAGAACATCCCATCAGAAGCTCAGAAACATGTTATGTTACTCAAAGATTGTGTTGTATAGTAACGCCCACGATTTTCATTGATGTCACCCTGTCAACTTTGTTGATCTGGTCAGGTGGTGAGTTAATTTTCCGTCTACTTAAGCATTTCTCGCGACATTCCTGAATTAAGACGCAAGTTGTTCTGCTCATAACAAGTCATGTTTGCAGCATTCGTCGTACCCTTTTAAATGTTTGTGAATCAGGTGCCTTTGTAGTCCTTACTGTTAACATTACATGAAAATGAAATATGATAAAACAATTTTCAGTTGTGATCGGAGTATTGATGAAAAGGCCATGCAGTTATAGGCCTAACAAAGATCTTATAGTTTGCGACTAAGATGTGCCTCTTCCCATCCGCTGTGTATTTGGTCTGTGTGGTGGTCAAAGCACACAAATCGTGGCGCCACGTAGGGAATGGTGTGATAGCGCCTAGCAACGATAGACGCAACGTATGACTATAAACGACAACTATGCTGGAGAATGGTAGCTCCCGTAAACTAACATAACTATTTTAAGCAGCATATTAAACAAGATAAGTAGCCTAGTAATAAGATCTTTGGTACTAAATATTACGTGACCAATGACCATCGTCTGATGCAGTGGGCTGTCCAAATATAACGCAAGCAGGGAGGGGTCGCCGAATTTAGGCAAGTTGCATAGGGTGCGTAATGCGTATGGCGGAGATCTCAGGTCTCGAGTTTCTCAACAAAATGTACGTGGGCAAAAAAATCAAATTATGACCACCACATTAGTCCATGTATAACTCTGTAGCCTATAATTAGGCTATGCTATAAATAGTCCATTAGATACAGTCGCCAGATGGCAGTTGTCTACATTAAAATTAAGTCCTGTTCAGATCTAAAGAGCAAACCATACCAGGTAACAAGTTTTTAGCTAACAAATATGATGTTTAATAAATATAAATATTAAATAGTAGCCTACGGAAAAATAAATGTTTTATAGATAACTTCAGCTAATTAACTTTTGTAAAATGGAAGGAAAGAGAAGCTTATTTGTACGTACGCACGTAGGTTCCCCAAAATGTACGAATAGCAAGAGAGGAAGGGATCTAAAAAAACTTTTGGGGCACACGTATTAATTATATGGATGAGCCCTGTGAAACACCTTAGCACTACCAACGGTGCAAATGATTAGACACGTAGAATGCAAACCACTCACACAAAATGCGATACTTGCAAATATACTAAATCGAAAACAATTCAATCATGATTTAGCTTGACTACAATACAAAATGGAAAGACAATTCTCGATCAACGTGGAAAGACAGAAAATCCTGTCTGATTCTAGCACCGCAATTTACTTGTGAAGTCACTACTTGTCTTCAGTGCGATAAAACCGATTCCCAAACCCCAGAGAAATGTCGTACGCAGGCACGTCTGGCTGCAAGTTCCTCTGACCTACACCAAAAGTATGTGAAGCTCGCATAAACCGGGCATCAAACTCATTCCCGCCTGCAACGCCACCCGCGAAAAGTCCGAGGATGTTCCGATTGTAAGAGGAGTCATTGCCGGAATTAACAAGAAGATTCAGCGGACTCCCAGATGTATTGCTGCTCAGTGTTTCCAAATCCTGCAAAGGAGCACTTTCCGGAGGCGCAAAAACAGTCGTGGACGGGTGGAGAACGGACTTTTTCGTCCGTAATGTTGGTAGCTCGTTCGGTTCCGTTACGGCAAGTTCCTGAAGGGAGAGTTTCAGCAGCTCTGGCTTTCCGTGAACCTTCATGTGGACGCGAAGATTGTCGGCACGATTGCACGTCTTCCCACACACAGGACAGGCGAACATTGGCTTCGCCGCGTGAACCGACTTGATGTGCTTCGCCAGTCCTCCCTTATCGGGAAAGGCATTATTGCAGAGCAGGCAGTTGAACGGTTTTTGACCAAGGTGGCGACTTTCGTGCACCCTCAGACGTTCCTTCGTCTTGAAGCTCTTGCCGCACTTTGTACAGACGAACGGACTAGACGGGATGTGGACCTGACGATGTGAATGCATCGCCGCGTACGTCTTAAATCGGCTCCCGCACGTCCTGCAAGCGTGCTGTCGTGCATCGCTGTGAATGGAGCAGTGCGCCTCGAGATTGCTGCGGTACATAAACCGTTGGCCACAAACATCGCAGATGAACCGCTCCCCGTCCGAAGTGTGTCGGCGACGGTGAGCCCGAAGCAGGCTCGGCGTCTTGTACGACTTGTGACACACGTCACAAGCGTACAAAACGTTCTCCGTGTGTGTCTCCTCGTGGGTCCGCAACGCCGAGCGAGCAACGAACGATTTGCCGCAGAAGGAGCAGGTGAAAGGGCGCTCACCGGTGTGCAGCCTCTTATGCAGGCGAAGGCTGTTCTCGTAGGGGAAGGTCTTGCCGCAGATGGCGCACGGAAACGGTTTCGACTCTTCGTGTACGGCTCGGACGTGGAACTTCAGATGCGAGGAGGTCAGATAGGACTTATCGCAGATTGTACACTTGTACGGTCGTTCTCCATCGTGCCGTAGCATGTGCAGCTTCATGCTGTTCCTAAAATTGAAGCTGGACCCGCAAATCTTGCACTGGTACGGTTTGCTGTCGCCGTGCATGGCGCGCTTGTGGTGGTAGAGAGTGCTACCGGAGGTGAAACATTTCTCGCACTCGTCGCACTTGTACTGTTTCGGGTCGCGGTGGTCGAACATGTGTTTGCGAAGGGCGCCTTTCGTTGGGCACCTGCGGTCGCAGAGAACGCATTTGAGATCGGTGTCCGCGTGCTCTGTGCAGCGATGCATCGCCAGTTTATTCCTGTCGGTAAACGTCGCGTTACAGATTACGCAGAGTTTCTCGTGCTTGGCGCGGGTATGTTCTTGCAAGAGCTCCAACGTTATGAATCTAAAGGAAAAATCTAGTCTGTGAATAGCGCGATTCTACAATCTACATGAAAAGAATAATAGAACAAGAAGCTACAGTGCTGCGAGGAGCCAGACGCAAGTGCAAGCTAACTGCGGCATAGAACTTTATGGTAAGTTTTGGACGGTGTCAAGACAACTCGTCCATACACAACTCGTCCACCGACAACTCGTCCACCGAAATAGAAGCCGGATTAACGAGAACTCTTGAGAAATGGAAGCTGCATGAAAGTTCTTTATTTACGAAATAGGAGCTGGGTTTATGAAAAAAGTCTAATGGTTTTCTTGCTTAAATAGAAGCTGAATTAACGATTTTCATCATGTGTCTCAACATTCATCCAGCTTCTATTTCAGATAGAAAAAAAACTTGATGCATCTTCCATTTCTTAAGCGGTTTTTCATCAATCCAGCTTCTATTTCACCTGTAAAAACCTTCATCCAGCTTCCATTTCTCAAGCGTTTTCTCATTAATCCGGCTTCTATTTCGGTGGACGAGTTGTCGGTGGACCAGTTGTCCGTGGACGAGTTGTCGTTGGACGAGTTGTCGTTGGACCAGTTGTCGTGGAACCGTTTTGGACGTGTCAACTACATAATCTGACATGTAGATTAATTTAATCAATCAATCAATATGTAAAGATTAAATTATACAATCAATCAATTCATCAGAATTTATATAGCGCCCCACCAAGACACTTACTCAGAGGCGCTACTGGCGATGGTCAAGTGAAAAAAGCAATCTTCAACAGTTGGTGAAATTGTGAAAAGTTTGGGAGGTGATTACATTAACTATTCAGTTTAAACTTAACTTTAGATAAACGTAATAATACATTAAACTTGACTACAGACTAAACTAAACTATAGCATACTGTAGCTATAGATAAGACCTAAGTTTCTTATTTTCATTGAATTCTATATTTTCTGTTTTGTCGTCAACGGTGTTTTATGTTGTAGGGCGACGTCAAACTTTGGAGCAATAATAGTAAGAGGAATAAGATTTCAGTTTTCGGGACACCCTTATATCGAAGTTTCATTTGCTATAATAAAAGGCTACCAATCACTTTTGTTCAACGACACTAATCATCTTCGATATGAAACAGTGTCGTTAAGCCCTGAACTCTTCTACTTTTGTTCAATCACTTGAAGAGTTAACTTTCTCTAAACGTCAATAGACTCAACACCCTCTGATTACATAAGGATAAGAAGAAACTAAACTGTTGTACTCTGGCGATGCCAGTCAAAAGTGTGGAGAAAGGAGGGCGATGCCATCATCGTTTCTATGGCAGCAACAGGGCTGTACTCAGAACTTTTGAGGTGAGTACACGCTATCGCAGGTAAAAATTTCCCGCGCGAAATTTTTTCGTGAAAGTCGCCAATTTTTGGTCCGATAAGTCGACAATTTCTCATCCGAAAAAACGGATGACCTTTTTTTTAGTCATCCGGCCGAATTTTCCTAAACTCATGACTTTTTAAGTCATTAATATGCTCCGAATTTACCCGAATTTAGCGTATTATACCCGTGTACCCTGGTTTTTACCCGCGTATACTCTGGTTTTCGGGAGGTGAGTATACGATGCCGTTTTCCCCGGAGGTGAGTATATCATTGTATATGCCGTGTACCCGCATATACCCTTGAGTAGCCTACAGCCCTGGGCAGCAACTAACCTTCCTCCATTCTGACTTCAAAGACTCAAGGGTAAGTCAAGATGGTTTATCCTCGGTTTTATGGGATAGGTTTTGAATTGGGGTACCATCCTCGACTTTTTGTGCTGCACTCGAATAATTATGATTAGGCAAAATGCCAATATTGGACACACTACAACAACTCTTTGATGTGTACTTGTACATTACGTTCTATCCGTATGTAGTCAAGTCAACTAACTATAGATCAAACTCAACTATGTGTTAAAGTAGTTAAACAGTTTAACACATAGTTGAGTTTGATCTATAGCTTAAACTTAACTACCGTATATTATCATCTTCACGCTGAATAATGTTTAAACTTGTCACCACTCTCACTGGATTGTTGCAAATAAGACAGTAGTATTAAACAAGCCTTCATGATTCATAAGACATCAAGTCGGCTGGTGAGGGAAATGATTTAATTTTAGTAGCATATCACATGAACTGAAAAAATCCTGGCAGAGATGGTTTCATGCCCTATAAATAAGATCTTCATCCGTTCATTCACTCGCATTTACTGAATTCATCCATCAATTCATTCTACCATTCAGTCAATTCACCATTCATTCAGTCTTCAGTCATTCAGATCATTATCTGCAATAAAAATTCAAACCAATCATGCTTGCACTAGCCCACCAGATGATGCTAATCATAATTAGTTGAAAAATGTCTTTGTTTTTATTTGTTGTTGTTGTAAAATCCGGTTTTCTCACTTCAAATGTCCGTCAGGTTTTTCCATTTACTTTTTATTTCTATGCAACCTTGTCTATTTACAGTACAACATTTTTTTCTTTAATTTATTATCGTCTGAAATCCATTACATTGTCTTCATACTTTCAAGAATTCAGTTAATTTATGTCACAATAAACCGTTTTAACGTCATCCTACATTGTATATAGCACAGTAAAAGAAATGAAATTTATAAAAATTATTTGACGTCGAGTAAAAACGATAAGTACAATTTTTCATTAAGTAAACTTTAACAGTTTAAGTAATAACTGTAGATGTTTATTATGTCAGCATGGACTATGAGGACTTATGTTTACAATTTAAATTTCAAAATATTTCATTACTTTTAATTTCCGAATCTCTTATTTTAAAACCCCAAAAAATAATTAATGTTGTGGATCAATATAAACCTATATTTTAGTATTTACTAATAAAGCTGTATTCTTTAAGTGATAAAAATTAAATTGCATAAACAGAATTTTTACTTTTAATATGCAGCATAAGATGTAGCAAAGACAAATTATTTTTGTCTTCAGTTTCATTCGGTTTTTCATTTTTTTAAATAAAAAAAGATTTTATTCGGTTTTTCTAATTAAGTTTTTTCCGTTTTTAACACCTATGCTTACACCAGCCCACCAGACGGTGTTAACCATTCCGCTCACCTCTTACGGCACGACTGACACGACACCAGGTCTTCGTTAACACCATGCACCACTTTCAGGTGACTCTTGACTTTGCAGGACGTCGGGAACTGCTCCGGACACTGAGGGCACTTGATGAGACGCGGGTGGACTTGAGCGACATGACGCTTGAGCTCAATGGCAGAGTCAAAAGACTTGTCACAAGAGCTACAGGTATGCGGCGGAACTACGCCTTTGTGACGTCTCATGTGACCGTGATACTGATCGACATCGACCGTCACAAAGTCACAGATGTCACAGCTGTAGCGCTTCTTGGAGATGTCACGAGTAATGTTTTCGGTGATTGGTACGTTGTCAACGTCTTTTGATGGTGGTACAGTTTGCGAAGAGAGATTTCCAAGGACTGCAACAAATGCATGCAATAAACCAATTTATAATTTAAATCTAGTGAATATAATAGCTCAACGCAATTGTATTGTACTGTATCGTATCTATAAATTTATGTAGCATCTTTCGCATTACACTCTTCAAACAGCGGCTTCAACACATTTGTGGTGCATTTAGCTACATTACGTTTTCCATACATAATTATCAAATTGCGATGATGACGAGTTCTCTGCCCGAAGGCAGGTTGATTGGCTTCAATGCCTCTGGGGATGAGATGAATGAGGTGGTTTCCCCATTACCAGACAATTGTGGGTGAGCAACTTGTCCACACAGGTCGTTACACTGTGGCTTGAGGTAAATTCGAACCTGCGACCCTTCAGTCACACGGCGCCGAACTTACCGCTACACCACATCGTGCCATTATCAACTTACAATGACACCTATTGAAAATAGTCGTTAATAACACACCTGGCATCATAAGGAATGATTCCAGTAGCCTTACCTGGCTCAATGGTGATCGTAGGATCTGAACATGATTCGACTTCATCCTTTACAACCACTTTCTTCAATTCCTGAAGATCAGTCGTTGCCTCATCTTGCGGATTTATGACATCTTTGCAATGAAAAACCAAAATACACTACAGAAATTTATATAGCACCCCTTCAAGGCCACTAGATGGAAGTGTTGGAAGTCACAGCATGGCAAAAATGGACAGCTTTGAACTCACTATGTTATGAATAATTGAATATGTATAATTGTTCAATGAGCAAAATTCAAGTTGATAAACCTCAACCTGGTACATTAAGGCAGACAAAAAATAAACAAAAAGGAAATAAGAGGAAAAGGGAGCAATCAGTTATTGGAATTAAATTGAATAATATTGTTAGCCAAGGTACATATGAAATATACCACCTATCCCAGAAAAAAAAACATAACTTTTAGACAAAGACACATATGAGAAATAACTTTCCCTCTTAAATCATAAATGATAACAATAATAATAATCATAATATTAATAAAAGATAGTGTTCATTAAAAATAATAATATATAATAATAATAATAATAATAATATGATGCCTGACACTTCTGGACTAGTTTTAAATAGTAGTTAGTAATGAAGTCCCTAAGGGACCTAAACAGCTCCGGAATTTTTTTTCTATGGTGCTGTAAAAAAACACAGCACATGCCGTTACACCGTGCCTCAACAAACAAAAGAAGATACACCTCAAAAACGAAGACAACGCCATTAGACAAAGAAAATTGCAGAAAAGTTTTAATACCATTCGGCTCTTTGGTTTTCACTTCATCAACAACGACTACCTCTTCTACCTCTTCGTCACTGCTGCACTTTATTCGTCTGACTCTCCGCTGCTTCTTAGATGTTCCTGGTTGAGTGAAAGACGACGGCAGAACGTCTCGGCGTACACTACCTGTGCCAGCTGGAACAGAAGTTGCACGGATGGCGCCAACCACCTTCGAAATAACCACATCGAACTTCTGAAATATTGAATGTACATCAAACTTTAGGAGATGCTTGTTGCAACTGCATGTGCACTACTGAATTTATCACTTCTCTAAAAAACTCTTCGGCTATTACGAATTTACGGTATCATAATCACAATGTAATCAAATCAGGTATAATATGAATATTTCTAAAGTCCTTCTCACAGCATAGCTATTGCATGACCGAAAAGAAAAAAATCTTCACAGACCACACCAGAATGTTGCAAATAAATGTCGTAGGTTGCTAAGCGACATTTAATCAGAAAGAAAGGTGTCATAGTTCCTCAAACTGCTCCACCTCGCCAGTGAACTTCATTCATAAATGCAGAGATGTGGAACTACCACTGCTACTGCTACTACTACTACTGCTACTACTACTACTACTACTACTACTACCGTACAATAACAACTACTAACTTGGTGCGGTACTGATAAATTTTAAAGATTCACATTACATTACCAAAGACACTGAGTGGTCATTTAGGTTAGTATGTGTTTGTATGTGCACTTGTTACAAGCGCCTCTTCACGCTCTCTATTCAGAGGTGCTCTCGCCTGCAAAGCGAACACCAATCCGAATTCTACCTATAAATCTGAATACCTCTGCATTGTCGATACTGAAAGTTAAGCATCCGGAAATCTGGACGAAATCTACGAAGTGCAGCTTCTGCCGACAAACTTGGGTGACAGCAGCAATTAGTGACAGTCTCAGGCCTCCCGATTGCTCAGAGTTTCTTTCGTTCATTGTCCAGCCAGCCGTTGTTCTTCAGTCACTCTGGACTAAAACCAAACAATTATATTTGAATTAAAATAAACATGAATTTGAGTCTCGTAAAATTCTCATCACCGCATGGGTTTCAGCTCTGGTCGAATACAAGTCGGAGTGACGAAAAGAATTCTTACCAAATAGAAGTCGAATTGATGAAAATCATTTTTACTTAAATAGAAATGGGATTCATGAAAAAGCAGTGCTGTTACTGTTCATTGGAATTTGTGAAACACTCATGTCGGTATAACTCGGTTTTTCCAGTTTGCTCACCTAATGAAACTCCAGACCAAAGATTATCTTTGAAAAATTCTCGCAAAATGGAAGTCGGATTGATGAAAATATTTGTACATAAATAGAAGTGGGATCGATGAAAGATTCTTGATGAAATTGGACCTGGATAAAACAATGTTTAAATAAAATAGAACCTGGACTGATAAAAATAGTTGTTGCTTAAATAAAAGCTGTATTGATGAAACTAACTTTTGCTCAAATGGAATGCCAAGCGAATAATTTAGAACGCTAAAACAAACCCGAAAACCGAGTTTTACCCTCGTGTCTAAGATGATGGACCCAAATACAGTGTTAGTAATACACCAACACCTCCTTACTTATTTATCTGTATGTCACCTGCGATTGAGTTTAAACATCCAAAGCTTCAACGCTACTCACCGTCGCATTTCAAAATGTCAGAAATAATGGAGGAAGACACAACACGATCCCGGAAATATATGTTCCAAAAATTAAGTTTAATTATATTTTTTAAAAGCTTAAATGCCGACAATACATTTGCCAAGAGGGTTCATATCTAAATAACAACATTAGACTGCCCTCTTGTGACTGGCTAAGACCTATGCACAGCCAAAAATACAATTCAATAAAATGTTCTCTGATGGTAATTTGATTCTGCCTGTTCGAAGTTAATCCGAGATTAAATACTGTTCTTCCAATAATATTGTCTAGCTTGACATAAGGCCACATCTAGATTTTGATAGCAGAGGAAGAAGCCATCCAATTTGCTTAACTTTTTGACGCCGACGTTAGATAATTTGTAATTTACAAGAGCATATAATATAACAGTTTTAATACTTAATCGCTGCAATATATATGAGATCATCATCATCATCATCATCATCATCATCATCATCATCATCATCATCATCATCATCATCATCATCATCATCGTCCGTGGGCTCAACACCCGTTGGTGTCAATCGCAAGTTTCGCTGTTTTTCTCCATATACTCTTCTCCTGTGCTATTAGGCTGAGTCCGTGTATATCCATACCACACCAATCCCTTACATCGTCCAACCATTCTCTACTTGGTCTTCCTCTGATTGCCGTGCCGTTGATCATTCCGAATATGGTCTGCTTTACTAGTCGGTTGTTGTTCATCCGGCAAACATGTCCGAAGAAATTTAGCTTCCTTTCCATTATTTGCTGTATGATGTTTCTGATGTTTTTCACTCTTATGCGTACTTCTTTATTATGAGATACATTTGGGAATTTAAGTTAACGCTGTTAGTTTCAATAATTATTAGGCTATACCCAGGTTCATGATAACAACCCGTTATTATTTAATTTCTTACCCAGCAACTATTTTTTTGAGGCAATTACCTTCAGCACATCGTTTAACCAAAGTTTTAAAAAGCATGAAATTGCGACTGTAACAAACGATCCGCAAATCAACAGGTTTGGAGATTTTTTCTTAATTATTTGATTTCCACAGTTAGCCAAAATCTGGCTCAATGTATCGGCTATTATTAACTAATCATATTAACTAATTGCGCCAAGGCTCCTTGCAAGCCTTAGAAACAGCTTACAATGGGGACATACGCAGGGATGTCACACATAGCTTTTCACACCTAGATCTAGGTGTTTTCAGTCTTGTCTAGGTTTCTAGGTTTTTTTTGTCAGAATCTAGCCTTTTTATCAGACAAATCTGACCTTTTTAAAAATTCCGAGTGTCTTCCCTCGACATACGGTCGGCCATTATTAATGTTGATTCGGATGCTTCTCTGGATTTGCTAGTGCTTGCTTGTTACTTTCAAAATTACTCACATATTCTCGTCGAATCGCGATGAATTTTCTCGCCGATTGCAGCTAAACAGCGGATACCGATAATAGTTAGTAAAGAATCTGTATTGAATGCTCCGCACTTGTTTTTCGTAATATTTCTTTGACTGGCAAATCCATCAAATTCTCAAAAAATCATAATAGTGACCCACTCCAAGGGTAATCAGATCAGCGTACTAAAATGAAACTCAAAAAGAGCGAATTTTATTTGCATGGATATACGTGAGATCGCTTTATGTCTGGTTTTTAATCATGCATTGTTTGTCAGACCTACGACGCAGGTCAGCTTGTTTGGCAAATTGGCGCGACTAGGAGGCTGGTCGGGTTCCCCTAAAAATGCTAATCGGTTGGAATGTGAGCACGAACTACTCCAGGGGCTGTTTACCTTGGAACCGTCGGTGACGATCGTTGGTTTTACGAAGCTGGATTTTATGTAGATGGCTAGGGCGACCCGAGAATAAACTGCGGACAGATGTAGGTCAAATCGGCTGTTTTGGCCTGTAGACAGTGGTTTTCAAGACAATCATGTATTGTCTCTGTTTGAAATTGTATTTGCTTATGGTTGTGTATGTTATTGGCATTTGTTTCTTTGTCTTAGGCTAATTTGGTAAGTAAGGAAATAAAGCCGACTTTGCATTGTTTAGAACAAGGGCCACTGTTGTTATAGTTCAAGTTGAAATCACGTTAATAGATGGGGCTGTATGCAGAAAAATGGATAGGACAGGCACAATAAAAGATCATCATGATCCATCATAGCTAAGTGGGTATAGCATGGCTTTTTCAAAGTATCTGATTTGAACATTGGCAATCCTGTCAACGGCGGTGTTTAATTATTCACGCTCAAATTCTGATATGTTCGCCGATGACTCTACTTTGTGATGTGGTGGTGGTGGTAATGGTGGTGGTGGTACCACCACCACCACACCCACCACCACCATCACAACCACCACCACACCCACCACCACCATCACACCCACCACCACCACCATTACCACCACCACCGACACCACCACCACACCCACCACCATTACCACCGGCACCACACCCACCACCACCATTACCACCACCACCATTACCACCGGCACCACACCCACCACCACCACACCCACCACCATTACCACCGGCACCACACCCATTACCACCACCACCATTACCACCACCATTACCACCGGCACCACACCCACCACCACCATTACCACCGGCACCACACCCACCACCACCATTACCACCACCACCATTACCACCGGCACCACACCCACCACCACCATTACCACAACCACCACACCCATCACAAAGTAGAGTCATCGTCGTGGTGGGTGTGGTGGTGATGGTGTGGTTGTGGTAATGGTGGTGGTGATGGTGGTGGAGGTAATGGTGGTGGTGGTGGGTGTGGTGATGGTGGTGGTGGGTGTGGTGGTGATGGTGGTGGTAATGGTGGTGGTGGTACCACCACCACCATTACCACCACCACCGCATCACAAAGTATAGAGTCATCGGCGAACATATCAGAATTTGAGCGTGAAATAATTAAACACCGCCGTTGACAGGATTGCCTGAACATTTATATAGCACCTTTTGGTGATTTCTGCTGAATTAAATATCAGATTTTGTTTCATTATTTTGAAATGTTTAATCAGCAATGATGATTGTAGAACAAAATGTTTACATAGCACTGTATAGTATGTCATGGGGCGCGGTGGTGTAGGGATATGTTTGGTCCCTTGGACCCGGAAGGCTGTGGGTTCGAATCCACCTCAAGCCGCCGCGTAGGGACTCCCAGCAAGTCCTTCACTTGCAATAGGTAATGCTTAGGCATCAAACTCCGAGTCAGTGTACATGCTGTAGTCTGGAGCACCTCTGAGTAGAAATCTTGAAGGGGCGCTACAGTAAGTACTCATACATATCATACAGTATGGCCGAGGTAAATTGAAGGAACACTTGATTGTGAAATTTTATTGTTGAATTAATAAATTCGATTGACATTGTGATTGTTGACTGATTGTGCTTTTTAGATCCTAAGGAGCGAGAAAGAGAACGAACGTGATCAAAGATGGACAGTTCGTTTTCGAGTCAGGACAGCCGTGATGAGGACGAGGGGGCTAGCCAGGGTGCTGGTCCCCAGGGGGCACGGTCGGCCAAGGTTCCGCGTGTGACGAACCAGCTCAAGTACCTCGAGAAAGTGGTACTGAAGGCACTCTGGCGACACCAGTTCGCCTGGCCGTTCCACCAACCGGTCGACGCGCAGAAACTCAATTTACCAGTATGTCAAAGTGCTTTAACTTTGTCTCAATCACAAAAGAACTTTTAAATATATACAGATATATACTTGCTTTTGACAATTTAAACTGTTATGCAATCCGTCATCGCCTAATTTGTTTTAATTTCTTTCTTTTCGGCTGTCTTTGTTAATTTTTCTTGGGAAGTTTTACTTGGGTGACCCTTACCCAGCGGTATGTCCATCCCTTTAGGGCCCCCCTTGTAGCCATTACATGCATATTTTCTACTTTTGCTTGTGTTTTTTTGTTGTTGCAATAAAGTGAATTGATTGATTGATTGATTGATTGATTGATTGATTGATTGATTGATTGATATACATGTGTGTTTATATATGTGTACCCGTCTGGGGTAACTGCGTTGCTCGGTAAATTTCGGTTTTTCATTCCCACTCTGCCCTGCCGATCCATGTCACTGTCACTGTCCACACAGCCCAGTGTTAACCGGGAAATGGTTCTTCAACCTCCAACCCAACCTTAACCCAATTTAGGTTCACCTCTCAAATTCTGGTTCACCCTGCACAGCGCTCATCCCACTCCAAAATGTTTCAGAGTCATGGTTGTTTAACAATGGACGAGATAGTCCTAGTGGCAGTCTGCCTAGCTGCAAGGTTTCAGGTGTATAATTGCAAACTAGCACATACAAATTTTGGTTTTTTGCCCTGCACCTCCATAATGTTGAGGACTCGCCAACCCCTTCACTGGGTTGACATGGTGACCCTCTGTCTATCTGCAAGGTTTCAGGTCAATTTAGTTGCGAAGCTGTGGGCACTAAAAACTATCGTTGATCATTGTATTCTTCTACACCTTGTGCGGATGCTTATGCAAATAGTATTGATTTTACAATGTGCTTGATTGGAATCTCGCTGCAATGCAACTTTTGACAAAGTCTGCACAAATTATCAATGAAATTATATTAATGTAAACATTTGAATTAGCGTCAGAGACCTGTCTATTCACCGGCGGCCTTGCACATGAATATGTTTTATAACGCAATTTGTAAACCTAGGTGTTTTTTGCATTCCTATATAAGCCTAGGTAACGTTGACAGTAAGGGCATATTCAATTCAGTTCAATTAGTTTATTGATCCCAAGAAACAAAGCAACTTAAATTCACAATAAAATAAAACACAATGCACAGCTGTAATCTTTCTAGTGATCTGTTGTTAATATACATCCATACGTTAGGATCTGTTTCAGGTCACAATCACTTAACAAACTAATGATCACAAGTGATTAGACTACAGGAGTTGAATTTAACTGTCAGCGGCCATGCAGGGCACCCTTCACGTCTTTGTACTCAGTTTTACCAACGCCATCTACCGAATGGAAGGTTGAGTGGATCTTTTGCAAATTGTTATTTTTTGTCATTTTAGGATTATTACAAGATCATCAGTCATCCAATGGACATGGGAACGATAAAGAAACGTCTGGAGACAAATTTCTACCGCACAGCAAACGATTGCGTTAAGGACTTCAATCAGATGTTCTCCAACTGCTACACGTACAACAAGACGGGAGAGGTGCGTCAGAATTAGGGTTTTATTTGGGGCGCGGTGGTGTAGTGGTGGCGTCGTTGCCTTGTAGCCGAAAGGTTCGAGGTTCAAATCCACCTCGCCGCGTAAGGACCTTAGGCAAGTCCTTCACCCACAATTGCTTAGCGTTTCAGCGTGAAACTCTGATGCAGTGTCCGCTCTGCATTCTGGAGCGCCTCTGAGCAGCGAGAGCTTGAAAGGGCGCTATAACAAGTGCACATACAAATTCATTCATTCCTTTCTAAAGGGGAAAATTTTGCACAGCACCGTCCGAGATGCCTGCTTGGAGGCACTCCCATCCCAAACCCATCGATAAAGTAGCAGTTTCAAGATATAATTGCAGAAGATGTGTCAAGTTCCGTAGCTAAACAATAATAAGAGGACAATTTGTATAGCACCGTAGTTCAGCCTAGGCCGAAGGAAAGGGTGCTGTACATGACTTCAAAACGTTAATGGCAGTCATACGATTGTTTAAATGGATCTATAGGTCTTGAGTTTTGATATAAATGCCACCAGAGATGATGATGATGTTGGTGATGATGATGATGATGATGATGATGATTACTAGATGGTACGTTTGTCACATCATCAGGAAGAAGTGTTGCATGCAGTGAGTCATGAGAAGAAAGTTGCTAAAACTCTGGATGTCCTTTTAACTTGTGACAGACCCCTGGAACACACAGATCCGAAAGAAGTTTGTGTTGTTATTGTGTCTGTGTTATGTTAAATCTTAACTGCATGGCGTTCGAAGTTGATTTTTACGTAAATTTCGTGTACCTCGTAGGATATTGTGATCATGTGTCAAGCACTGGAGAAAATGTTCCTAAAGAAACTGGAGACTATGCCAGTCGAGGTAAATTCACGCAACATTTGATTTTTTATTTAAATAGTTTGTTCAGGATATCTATGTATTATATTGTATTTTATCTTTAAATTTTTATGGCACATTTTGCAGTGCGCGTAAGTAAGAGGCGCGCTATGTAATGTTTTTGTTGTCCGCTTTACTGCAACTGAATATTGACAAGTTTGGGCTATATCTTTATTTATTATTCCTTTCTTTCATTAAATCCTGCTTACAAATCATCTGATCAACTCTTAGCCCGTTGCTTGCAGTGGCAATCTTTTGTATTAGCTAGCCTTAGAACTTGGTATGGGCTCCCTGTTGCACACTGCCTTGTGCCTAGAGCAGCGGTTCTCAACCGGGGGTCCGCGGACCCCTGGGGGTCCGCGGCGATGTGCCTGGGGGTCCGCGAGCAAGTCCTGAAAATTCTATATTTCTTAGTTAAAAACGTAGAAACAGATGTTTCTGTCAATTTTCAATATTTCCGTTTTCAATGGCGACATGAAACTAAAAATACGACAAATTCATCTATTTTAGATGGTCGGTTTGTTTCAGTCGCTAGAGTGCAGACTGAAATCTATTTTCGATCAGGGCATAAAAATGGTTAGGCTAATTTCATCAAGGCACATCCACTAAACTCTCGTCTTTTTGTTAATAGTAGGCTATAATAGAGTCGCATAGTCGCGATAATGCGCCAAAGGCGCAAAATTTTATTGGGGGTCCGTGACCGGGACCCACAATTAAAAAGGGGTCCGTGAGTCTGAAAAGGTTGAGAACCGCTGGCCTAGAGGTCACACCACTCTGTTCCTTTCTCATGTAAAAGCTGCCTTATTTAGCCGCGATTGGACTGGGATCGTTTCTGAGTAGATTGCCTTAAAGGGGGCACTGTACAAAAGCTGTATAAAAAAGTGACAATAGGGAATGAAATAAATAATTATGTTCGGAACCATGATTATTATTTTCAATGTTTCTGTTGGATATGCGACTGTTGACTTTGTTTTTAAACTCTAGAATTCCTTCAGTTCAATCGACCTGTTTCAGGAGGTTGAACTGGCACCACCCCCGAAGAAAGTCAAACCACCAACAACGACACCGAAATCCCTCGAGTCCAGCGAACGGCCAGCCTTCGAAGGCATCAAGAACAGCACTCCAGGTTCCGGCGCCAGCTCTGGTGGCACAGGTGGTCCGAGCACCGGCGCCAGTTCCAGCGCCATTCCTCGCCGGACCTCGATGGGTCCCGGCGTTCCCGCCGAACCACTGTCCCGGCCCGCATCCGTTTCGAACTGCGTCCGGACCCCGGCCTCGCTGCCCGCCACCCCGACATCCCCCGCGGTCGCCATGGCGTCGTCGTTGGCGCCCACGGTGCAGGCGCCATCCTCCGGACCTGTTGTCATTGAGAATGCACCGCTGCAGAGTCCGCCGCCGTCGTCGGCCAAAGTCACGTCGAACAGCATCGAAGTTCTGCCTCCGTCGCAGCCGACAAAGGTTTTGCTTAATTTTATTGTAATTGTAATTTTATTGTAATTTGAGTTAATTGATCGGTGTAATTGAAATGATGGAGTGGTCGGTTTCGTTTTAGTTGTACCTGCATGGTGGGTAGGCGGGGAGGAGGGGATGGAGACATAGATATTGGTAGGGTTAGTGACTGTTTCTTGGTTCTAGGGCCGTTCATCTGGAATTAGCTCCCTTCAAAGCTGCATTTATTACATCTGACCAGTCAAATTTTGTTTAATAACTGTCGCAAGTCTTTTTCCATTTGCCTTGTTAAGTCTTTTCTCTTTTGTCGTGGCTAGGCTGGGACTCCTGGGACATCCCTGAGCTTTTATGAAGGGGCATTTTATAAGTCTAGAATGAATGAATGAGCTGATCAACCTCTTTTATATATGCAGCACTGTGGACGTTTGAGCCATAGGGACCTGTTTGTTTTTAAAAAAGTACCGGTAGCTTTTAAGACTTCGTGAATAATAATGATCTCAAGATCTAATCTGACTGTGTAAAATGTTGACATTCCAATTCCACGTCATATATCTTTAATTCATTCCGGTTATTTTCGCAGTCAAAGAAAGGGGTGAAACGAAAAGCGGATACAACAACCCCCGGCGGAGTCATACGAACGCCAGGTTACGACACGTCGTTCGACTCGGTCGCCCCCACGAAACCTTCGACGAAGGCCGTCGCTGCGTCGGCCGAAACCGTCGCGAAGAAGTCAAAGAAGGAGGCGGTTGAAGATGCGAAACTTGTCGCAAAGGCGCCGATTAAATTGTCGGAGTCGCTCGAGTATTGTAGGGAAATCCTGAAAGAACTGCACAGCTCAGAGCACGCTGTAAGTTCATTTTTATCTGTCTATCTATCTGAGGAATTATAGAACATGCACACATTCTTTTTTCCACACATTGCTCGTACCTCTATCATGCAGAGTCGTGCTTTTTCTATGGTTGGCCCTGTGGTATGGAATGCCCTCCCACTTGAGATTCGTCTGTTCCCTAGATCACTCTCTGACACATTCTATGAGCACTTTAAAACTGTTCTGTTTGGCCGTGCTGGAGTCGGGAGCGCCTCTGAGTAGTTTTCTTGAAGAGGCGCTATATAAATGCTTGAATGAATGAATTCTTGAGATACCATTTCAGAGGCACTTCCGATCCAGGAACGGCCAAAGAGGAAAGTCTTGTATAGTTTCAAAAAAGAGTTAGACAAGTCTGAATCCAATGCTTGAGCTTAATGCGATTATTGTACGCCACTGCGTGAGTTTTAGCAGAGCGCTAGGATATGTCTTTGCCAAAAGAAGTTATATTATTAGAATGTTGTATGACTTTACTTAGATGTTTCTATCATATTTCTTCTGTTATTAAATTGCTGTGCGTTTGCAGGTGGCCTAATAGGGAATATTCTTACTTACTTACTTATTGCCAAAAATGATTGATTGTGTTTTTTGGTGTTTTACTTGTATTGCGGATGGTACAGGATCAAGCCTGTCTTCCTCTGAAATGGTTAGCAATTAATAATGTTGATGATGATTTTTTCGTCTAGGGATATGCGTGGCCGTTTTACAATCCAGTTGACACGGAACGAGTGAGAGATTACTGCACTGTCATCAAGAAACCAATGGATCTGGGAACCATTTCGGTAAGATTTTTGTAAATAACTGTAGCGAGGAAGTCGGGTTAAAGGCATGGATTATATTATCGAGATAAAGATAAAGGAGACAGTACGTTGGATTGCTCAAAGCCATCTCAGGTAAAAGTGTACGTTCCTGTGTATGTACATGTGTGAGTTGGTGTACATAGCTGTGTATGTATGTATGTATGTATGTATGTATGTATGTATGTATGTATGTATGTATGTATGTATGTATGTATGTATGTGTGTATGTGTGAGTATGTCTACATACCTGTTTATGTATGTGTGAGTGTGTCTACATACCTGTGTATGTATGTGTGAGTGTGTATGTATGTGCTTACCTTTTTGTCGTGTGCTTGTAACCTGTTTAGCGGAAACTCGAGAGCAATGAATATCGTTTGGCGTCTGAGTTTGCCGATGACATTCGATTAATCTTCTCGAATTGCTATCGATATAATCCGATCAGCAGCGATGTCTTCAACATGGCCAGAACACTACAGGTAAGCCACAGGTAGATAGATGATGGATATATCACAGCTAGATGATGGATATATCATTGAGGTTGCGGATAGGTGATGTAATAGAAAGTCAGAAGTAGCTACTTGGTAACAGGTGATTTATTAGTATGTCACAGGGATTAAACTAAGGCTTGTAGTAGTAGAATCTCATCTTTTAATATTTTGCTCCTATTATATCACACTGGAACCTCTGACCTGCTGTTGACTCTTCGTGTTGGCCTATCCTTAATCTTTTACCCGTTTGCCCCGAGAATATCCGCTGAAAACGGGCTTGGAATTTAAAAATGAACGGGTAAAGGGTTAACATTGAAGCATTCTTCACATTATTTTATCCATTCCGTGGTATTGACATGTTCTTGACCTAACCCTGACCCATTCGTGACCTATCATTGACCCGTTCTTAACCTATTCTTGACCCATCATTGACCTGTTTTTTATCTATCATTGACACATTCTTAACTTTAATATCCTTGGCCCATTCTTGACCTATCATGGACATGTTCTTTATCTATCTTTGGCCTGTTCTTAGCTTAGATCCTTCACCCTCACCCATTCTCACCCATTATAATTGACATGTTTTTAATGTATCTGTGACCCATTCTTGACCAGTTTATGACCCTGATTTGTCATTAACATTGACACATTGTTGACGTTTAACCATTCCTTAACACTGATAAATTATTGACCCATTCTTGACCTGTTCCCAACAGGGACCTGACCTTGACTTGTTGATGACCTCAACATTCCTCACCTGATTTGACAAATTCCTTCTCTCATTTTCCAGGATGTCTTTGAGATGGTGTACGCACGCGCTCCAGTTGACCTGCTCGATGGATTGCCGACGACCTCGCTTCCTGTCTTCTCAAACGATGGTCCGGCTGCTGCGGCGCCAAAACTTGAGATGTCGTCACCATTGCCGCCATCAAAGACAATGGTTGGCGCCAATCAGAGTGACAGCGACGATGATCAAAGCGAAGAGGAACGAGAGAAACGCCTCAAGGACCTTCAAGACCAGGTGGGATAGAAGGAATTTATGTGGCTGTAAAATTTGAGTGTTGTTCTTTGTCTTTTTTATTGTTTATCACAAACAGTGATAATATAATTGTACATACATGCAGTTCATACAAAAGTGCAGACTTGCATACATACATACATACATACATACATACATACATACATACATACATACATACATACATACATACATACATACATACATACAAAGTTTCTGTTTCATAAATCTCTCAAGTTTGTAGCCGGTTGCGGTCTGTTCACAGTGTTCAGTTAGGCTGTCTGCTACAATGCTATTTATTCTACGGATTTGCATACGCTACAATGTACAATTATGCAGTTTTTAAACAATTCACAAGAATGGAGATCTCAGAATACACAAATCTTAACTATAATAACCGAACAGAATAAAAAGATAACATTATTATTATTGTTTTCTTAACGACGCAACATTTGCAGGTGAAGATGATCCAGGAGCAGCTGAGTCTTCTCTCGCAGGAGCATCTGCAGAAGGCGAGCGAGAAGAAGAACCGAAAGAAGAAGCAGCTGAAGCAGAAACGACTCGAACCGACCCCGTCATCGCGAACAACAACAACGGCCCAAACCAACTCCTTCCCGACACCCATCTCCCCTCCTCCGCTCATCACTCCACCCACGCTCCCCTCTCCGGCTCTTCCATCCGCAAATCCACCGCTCGCTACTCACACCCCGTCGACTCCCGTGGCACCAAAACCCGACTCTCTTCCGAAGCCGGCGCCGGCCGGGAAAGGCGGAAAAGGAGCGAAGACTGCATCACCGGTCGCTGCCAAGAAGCAGAAGGCGGCAGCAAAGGCACCGAAGAAAGCGCAAGCACCGGCGCCAATACCGGAGTCGGATGTCTTTGTCTTTGACAGCGAGGACGAAGACAATAGCAAGCCGATGACTTATGAGGAGAAACGGCAGTTGAGTCTCGATATCAATAAGCTGCCAGGTAAACAATGACCGCACCTGTTCGTGATTCTGGTGCCTGATGACGTTGGCGTTTTTGGCGGGGTTGACCTCGGAATCTGGGTCAGGTGTCGATTTGTATTATATAGGTCAGGTTTTTGTGTGTCTCTTGGGCAGGCATTAGTGTATTATTTTTTTCCTTAGGTTCGTATTATCCATGGATCCTGTATTATTATTTTTTTATGAAGTTCATATTATCCCTGGATCATGCCTTGTACTAAGTACTCCCCATACCACACCCACCCACCCACTACTTTCTTCATCCCCTGCACGCATTACCACATAACCCCCCCCCCCCCCCCCCCCAATCCGACTGCCTGATTGAAACAATTGTTTTTTTGATGTCTGTACTTACTTAGCTACTTACTCATTAATTAATTATGAATTATTTCTTTCTGCAGGGGATAAACTTGGCCGAGTCGTGCACATCATTCAGCTGCGCGAGCCGTCGCTCAAAGACTCGAATCCGGACGAAATCGAAATCGACTTTGAGGTTCTGAAGCCGTCGACGCTGAGAGAGTTGGAGGCGTACGTCGTGACGTGTCTGAAGAGCAAGGCACGCAGACCAACAGGTGCGTTCTGTCTCATGTCTATGTGGCTACAATATCGTTTGTGTAGCTCTTGTTTTGTTTTGTAGTTTCTCATTTATGTAGATCTTGTTTTCTTTACATAGATTCAACATCAATTACCGGGTATGTAGCTTTTGGTTTTGTAGTTTGTTTCATTTATGTAGCTTCATTTGTGTAATTCTTGTTTTCTTTACCCTGCATGATTTACATGGCTGCAGTGTTATATGTAACAACAGTTTTGTTGATGTGGCTTAAGTATTGTTTATGTGGAACCTGTTTTGTTTTTGTGGCACCTGGGTGAATGGCGGGTTTGATATGACCCACGAAGGTTAGAAAAGATTTATCATTACTAGCGAGTTAGTTATTTGTGGTGTTATTATTGATACAAGGTCTGATCTGTTTTTACTACTATTATTATTTGATGTTGTTGTTGTGATGTTATTGTTGTGATGATATTGTTATTTGATGTTATTGTTGTGATGTTATTGTTATTTGATGTTATTGTTGTGATGTTATTGTTATTTGATGTTATTGTTATTTGATGTTATTGTTGTGATGTTATTGTTATTTGATGTTATTGTTATTTGATGTTATTGTTATTTGATGTAATTGTTGTTGTTATTGTTGTGATGATAGCAAAACAGTCGCCAGCGAAATCTCGTGACGAGACGGCGTTTGAAAAGAAGCAGGATCTTGAGAAGCGTCTTCAGAACGTGAAAGGCGCTCTGAACAGCACCCCTTCATCGGCGGCGAAGAACAAGACAAGGAAGGGTAACAACGAGAAACCAGGTCAACTATTTTAAGGCAACTATAAATGTGTGACGTATCTGACCAAAAACCAGCCTTATGTCGCTACCAATGTGCTTCTGAGATAATTGCCAAAATGTGATGAAACGTAATTTTTCCAAGATAATCGCCAAAATGTGATTAAAAGTAATTTTGTTTCCAATTTTGGGTTTTTGGCAGAAAATGATTTTCAATACACATTAAAAAACAATTTGTGGGAAATATTTTTATGATATTTTAGATGATTTAGCATTGGCTACTTTTTTTATAAATCAATGACTTTATGATGTTATGAGGCATGAGTAAAACTTACAACACAAAACTAATAAATTTATAGAGGTTCTCAAGTGTAGTTTACGAAATCACAGTTCTTAGCATATCATGCATCCTGTTTATTTTTTGCAAATTCAATTCAAGTTTTAATAGGGGGTGGGAGGCTAAAGAGTTTTGCATTCCAATGTTATACAAAACGTTAAATGCATTTTTCTTATAAATGAAAAATTTCGAACAGCTGAACCCTATTTATACTCATAACTTTGTACAGGAGCATGATACAACAATAAAGTTTGTGTCATTGTATAGCAGAGACTTTACTCTTTAAACGATGTAGGACACTTAAATTGTAAGAAAATCAACTTAAGTCTGGTTTTGGTCAGATGGGTCACATATACAGTGGTCACAAGAATTATAGACGCTGCAGTCTAAGAATTTCTGTACTGCTTGATTAATTTATATTAATTTACATGCTTGTTGCAGGGATGTTTAAACTTTGTTGTTGGGAAAACGAAAAAATGGCCGATTGTGCTGGTAATTGGACATTTAAGACTTCAGACAGTTTTTGTTTGGATGGCATTTATATCCGAATTGTAATTTATTGTTATTCATTCGTTACTTTTGCATCTTCCACTCCCAAGTGCATCTTTCCGCTGTCTCAAAACCACTTTCTGTTCTCTGGGTCTTTCGCACCGGGAGCACCTCTGATTGGCATGCACTGTGAGAGGCACTTTAGATTCAATACTTCAGTGTCACCAAGGTTTATTTAGTGCAATGTTGTATCGACCAATGGCACATGAAAGCCCGGCTGCAATCACGTCCATGACTAATTAATTAATTAATAACAATTAATAAATTTTGACTGTTGATGTTTTCCAGACGAGAAGACTCACAACAACGACTCTGGCGCTCGTCTTCCTCCGCGACCCGCGAGCAGTCCGTCTCTCAGCGAGTCAAGCTCCGACAGCTCGAGCAGCTCATCGGACTCCAGCGAGTCCGAGTCAGCCTGAACCTCGCTCGAACTTCCGCTCATCGTTGTTGTACTTCCGATGCAGCGAAGCGACCCGCTCGGACCGTACTCGCGGATCGCTCGGCGGAATACTCGGTAAATGGTCGCCGGGTTTCCCCGTTGAAGCATGGGTTTAACCGCCCCTGATTCCCCTCAGTCCCGTTTCCCCCATGTCGCCCCGCCTCGAAAGACAACGGTGCAATTTTTCGACTGACAAACAAACAATTCGCTGTGGAAGGACGTTGTGTGTGGATGTCCGCAAGACTAGCTGTGCTGTCGTGGGAAAAGTCATCTTTGTTTCTTTTCATACTCTCTCTCTTTTAATAGAATTTCTACGTTGAGTGTTTGACTGAGGCGCTGCAATCGCTTTGTCTATTTAACCAGATGAGGATTCCTTCGTATGTTGACAGTTTCCGACCGGGTTGTTCAGACGCAGAGTTTGAGGATCACACCAACGCCGCCGCCGCCGTAAAGACATCTGTTTAGGAACAACTCTGCTTATGGAACGAATACAGCAATTCTCATTGCGTCACCAACGTTTGTTTTCGGTGTGTGTGTTGTACCTGCGACCTGTGTTGAGTCCCCTAAGACTACTGCTTCGATCAATTCTACACTTTGCAGATGCATTTCAAGTCCTGTGCGTGCAGCACACGGTACCAACAGTTGAGAGATACGTTAGAAGGAAGGCTCTCTACTTGAATGTCCGGAAACCCACTTTTACGGATGTTTTAAGTGGTTGCGTTTTTACGCCGGCTGTGCAGTCGAATTGCGTTGCAACTGCTTGCGCTTTGATCAGTTTACGCTGCAGCTATATCATCCTACGGATTGTGTTCGTATGGCAATTGCAAGTGGACGGAATTCAAATCAACGCTTGTGTGCGTGAGGAGATGTGCATGACACGCTCGACTACTTGATACACATCTCGAATGGAAACAGCATAAATACTTTCTGTGAATGAATGAACAGACTCGCTAGGGACTTCAATTAAGCGTCAAAATCAACTTACTATCGAGACTTCTACTCGAACCAGTTGAGTTTTCTGTTAGGATGAAACAGCAACAGGCTGAGGATGGGATGTATAACTTAGTACCACAAAATGATGAATCCACACTCTTCCCTTCTTTCTATGCCCTGTATTATATCTTTAGGTGTGCATTGCCAACATGGTTCGTGTATGGAATCTGATTAGTATTGAAATGGTGTTCTAGGACAATGCCGAGAAGTGATGGTTACCGTCACCACTGTTAAATTACCGGTAGCACTTTTCTCAAAAGTGGTACTTTTAAGGGTGATTCTGTTTTAAGTGGTACTTTCAAGAGTGGTACTTTCAAAAGTTATAAATAGTGATACTCTGAAAAGTGGTACTTTTAAGAATGGTACGTTTAACAGTGGTGCTTTTAAAAGTGATACTTTTAAAAGTATTGGTGGTGATTGGACATCAGCATCACAGTGCAAAATTACAAGCAAAATTGTTTTCCGGTTTCAACTTTCAACATCAGTTTGATGGTTATCTGCTACTATGCTGGAATTTCCATTGATGTGGGTTTTCCCGAGGAGCTTGTGTTTTTGTGCTCTAACAGAAAGCATTGTGTTTATGGATGCTTTTACAAGCAGTGAAAGTTTGAGAATAATAGAATAAGGACTTAATTGGAAAGGACCATTGTGATGTTGATATTTGTATGCATTGAGTCATCCCTTTTAAATTATTTTTTAAATTTCATTTCTATTTAAATGCTTTGACGCTGTAGCATAGTGGACATGTAGGAAAGATTCAAAAGAAAAATGGGGCAGTTGGATGGACCCTCATGGTGTTGGATTAGGGAATTGAGTACCCTAAGGGATGGTGGGGAGAGGGGGAAACTTAAACCCGAATACCTTAGCAAATTGGATTGTAAGATACTCAGTGAGTGATACTGAGTACTGGCCCTAGATTAATTTTCAGAAAAAGAAATTAAGTTGCAACTTTTTCAGTAATATTTCTTGACCATAACTATAATCCAAATTAGTATTACTGTTGTAACTGCATTTATACCTATTATTATTATTATTTTAATAGCTATGTTCACATTATTATTATAACTATGTCCATGTTAATTATTGTTAAATATACTGTAACTTCATATTTATTTATGTTATTAGAACTATGTGCCAGGCCAAAATGGAGCAAACATCTGTGTGAGGTTGCCAGAAAATGTTGAAGATCTAAATTTTTTATGCTACATTTTTAACTTGCAATAAAGTCAAATTAGGCTTTAGCAATCTGAATTTAAATCATCATTTACAGATCACATGAAACTCATTAAGCATTAGAAATGACAAATTCAAACTTTTATTATCAATCTTTAGGCAATTGGCTCTGCTGGCCAGCCCCCTTTGACATGTCTGATCTAAAACGGTTAGGCCATGGCAGGCAGTGCTTAAAGTTAAAAAATGGGCCTGAAACGGTAAAATAAAAAAATAAATGTTGTATAGATGACTTTAGCTAATAAACTTTTGTGAGCGGGGGGGGGGGCAGTGGGGCAGAGCTATTTTTACGTAGGCATAGGGGGGTTGCTTCGGAAAAATGCAGAAATTGAAACAGGGAAGGGTCGAAAATGCGATATTTTGCGTAGAAGTGGCAGGACGGCGTTCAGATTTTTTAAAGAAGCGCATGGACGCCGTCCATGACCGTCCAGTCACACTTTAAGCCCTGAGTCATTGGCAGTCGTCTTGTTTGGCGTAGAACTTTTTTATTTGCCGTTAGCTTTGTGGACAATTATTTTTAGTATTTCTTACGTTGCTGTGTACGAAATTAATTTCTGTAAATTGTTAATTAGATATTATGTTGTCGGTAAAATGTTGTGTTGGCTGGTTTTGTCTGCCGCTAGAAATTGCGGTTACCCCTTTAAGTAGTTGGAACTTGAAATGTGTGGCGTCTTACACCTCGACACTGGGACTCTGGCCGACTTTCTCTGGACTTGCTACATAATTTGTCTTTGTTAGATTTTACCTCGAAGTAGGCTACCTATAATCCCCTTCATTAATAACAATAATAATAATTATTATTATTATTATTACTGTAGTTGTCTTACCTGCGGTGGTTTTTAAATTGAGGGATAGCATATATTGTTATGGGATGGCAATAATAATAATTATTATTGTTATTAGCACCGATGCCCTACCCCGTTTTCGTAGCCTGCAGTGCATACATTTGAAGACTTCATTATTATTGCACCCGCCAGTGCCTCTGACAATGGCTTAGGCCTGCCTACCTGTGCCAGCTGGCAGCTAGGTGTAATTAATATGTTCACCGGTGAGCAAAAGAGATCGTGTAATAGTCAAGCATCCACTGGCCGATCCTTGGGTTCTTGAAGAGCCAACCAAGAGTGTACACACTTTGAAAGCCAGTGTGCACGCATTTAAGTACAATGTGCATAAACGCAGGCGTACAGCCGAGGACATCGCCGCGCATTGAGATCAGTTCTGGGCGTGTCTCTGATAAAGTTTACGCTCTGCTGAATAAATACGTCGTTCTCACGATTCATTCTTGTGAGACGTTACGCCGTTGTGAGCACGATCGAGGTGACGACACATATTTCTACGGTAGCCTCTACGGGCCTCTAAGGCTAAGCATGGGCGCCCGCAAGTAATTTTGCAGAAGGGATGGGGGGGGGGTCAAAGACACAATAATATATTATAGCTCCTGATCGAGTGGCAAACGCCATCAGTGAAAATAGAGATGAATAATAAAAATAATTCTAATCTTGCATGTAGGTTCAATCTCCCAAGAGAATTGTAAAAAAATAACTCGGTCGGACTAGCTATGATCAGGGCCGGATTAAGCAATGTACGGGGCCCTGTTCGGGAAATTTTTGCGGATTTTTTGACGAAATATTCGGGAAAATCATACCATTTCATCTGCCAAAAAGTTGATGACTTTTTTTAGTCGTTTGGTCGAAATTTGCTCAAAATATACAAATTTCTCCTGAAATTTTTTCCCGCATTTGTGGGGGTCCCCTAAAGTGTGGGGGCCTCTGTTCGGCCGAACATGTTGAACATATGCCCTAATCCGGCCCTGACTATGATCCACCTGGAGTTGGGAGTCCAAAGAAGACTTTAATTACTATGGGGCCCTAAAGAAGACTGTAAGTTGAAACCTCCAACTCCCAGCCATTCTCACCCTGGTTTTCTCCCTATCGCGGCCCTAGGCTAGTGGACCCCTCCTTATTGGCAGCTGCAGTCCAACAGTTCAACTTGCAACGCTGACTATTCAGGGACACCGTACAATTACATCTGCTCTGGTCGACATGGCGAAGGAAGGCGTTGCGTTGACATGACACCCCTCGCAAACATTACCCCTTCCCACTTCTGCTCGTCTTCAACTGCGTCAAGTACATTTGCAAATACACATTTTCATTGGGCGCGGAACGTATACATATCATAACAAAGATTTCTTCCATAGGCTGCGGACGCCCTGTATCTTAGGCTACACGTAGGCCTAGGCCTACATGCGCCAAAATCTAACTCTCACGAAATCTGCTACCTCAGAACTGCTTTCTATTCTATCACGCAATAATTCGTAAAGTTTCGATAACACAGGACTTCCAGAGGACCTATAGTTTAGGCTTACATTTGCTGTTGAACCGTTTCGGAATATCGTCTAGATAGGCTAGGTCTACGCTTGCAGGCCCACTAGGCCTACAGGTTTAACGGAGAGTTTCAAAGAAAGTTTAGCGAGCAAATCTTTTCGTTGAACGTGAGACTGTTCGACTGTATACAGATCGCTGCAAGTTTGTGATCGGCTAAGAAAGACTAAACCGAAGGATTATTTTTGCTGGATTGAGGACTCGTCTCATCTAACCTTTCAGCTTCTCGAGTGGATCGAGATTTTCGTTCTGAAGCATTTGAGATTTGCCTTCTTTTAGAATGGGTGAGTTAACATTTCTCTGATGATCTGATCATTTTCTTCTTATAAAATATAGCCTAATATATCGCCTTATAGGCTCTATCGATCATGACTTGGGTCATAATTAGGCTATATCGAATTCTTCTAATCTTGTCGGCGCAAATTAGGCCTACTTTTATGCAGTAACTTAATTAATTCCTCGCTTTGTCCTTGTAATTTGTATACCCTTCCCATTCCGTATAAACTACCCCCCCTATAAGCCTATCTGCGAGAAATCTGTTGCCCCACGTTGGGTGCCCAGCGTCGATCCACCATACACTCTCCATGCAGTCGGTGGTCCAAGCTGAGTTTCTGGTTCCCACTCGCGGACCTGCAATATTCGACAGCGACGTTCTCTCTCTCTCTCTGTCTGTCTGTCTGTCTGTCTCTCTCTGGACCTGTTACACTGCGCTTAGTGCCCATGGCAGGGATCACTCCATTCTGCATTTATGTTCCTTAGGAATATCAAAAACTGCCCTATTTTGCCGTGGTTGTATCGGGAGCGCTTCTGAATAGCCTACGTTGCATAGGCGTTTTAACGGTTAGGCCTATATATTTAAAAAATAAATAAACTTAGACTGACTATACGTACCGTATATGATTCAATATAACTGAACGATGATCGTGTTTTGTTCGTTGAAATGAATTAGCGTTGGACAGTTCGACAGTGGCTCTGATCGGAATAGGAGTGGCATTTGGGATCAGTCTACTCGCTGCCATCGTCTTCCTCATCCTCTACGCTCGTCTCAAGATCAAGGACGATACGAATATTCGACGCAGGGTCATCGCCGCTGCTCCACTCGAAACCAAAACGACCCTCATCACGTAAGATTAGGCTAACCCCCAACTTAATTTTGTGTCTCGTTAGCTAAGTTATTGCTATAGGCATACACCCTAGTCTAATAGCCTAGTTGCCAGGATGAGAATTGCCAGAGGTTGGGGGTTTCAACCCCCAGTCTCTCTTACAACCCCATAGTGAAGTCTGCTTTCACACCCCAATTCCAAGTGGACCATTGACCAACCCCCTTCCAGTTGTTTTCCACAATTCTCAGTTGTAGCAGTAGCTAAAAAATAAATTTTAGTCGTTGATGTTTTCGTTCAATTAAAGGTGTGTTGTTTCATTTCTTGTAGAGCCAGAGAACCGGAAATAGTGGAAGAATTCTTTGAGCCTCTTCCGCAACCGCCTCCTCCACCGTCTTTCGTCTATCCGTCAGTATACATTATCTTCATCATATTGAATTGTATATAATATAGGCCTAGACCTACTTCTATAGATTTTTAGACCTAAAACGCCTCTCATAGTCAGGGGCGGAAACCTGGTCCGAACTTTGGGGGGGACGAACGAGCGGCTGAAGGACGATCGCTGAAGCGCGAAGCTCCGAGTTGGAAGGGGTGTAGGAAGGCTGTTTTTTAATATTCACATCTAATTGTAGCATTCTAGCTGTCATAAAAAAAAGATCCATTTTCTCAGTCCAGATAGAAGTAGTTCAAACTGTAATTTGTTATTGAACACGATCGGAATGCAGCTTGCATTAGACACCTTTTAAAAGTTTATATTATGAATTTATATAATCATGGAATGTGCCAAATTTCGCACAATTGCTTTTCGAAAACATTCGAAGAATTTAACATAGACACCTCTGTAATGCATTAAATAAACGGTATATACCGTACATAAAAAACATGCAATGTACTGATTTTTACTCAAATTAATGACTAATATCTTTGTGTTAATTTTTTATATGCAATTTATGTTTAATAGAAAGACTGGAAAGGAAACACTGATAGAAATGAAAACATACTCATGTCTATAAAATTATATCTGCTATCAGAGCATTTCAACGGAAGTTTCAGAACTGTATGACTCTTTCTCAGCCATTCGATCTTCCCTAGTAAATAACTGCCAATAAGATGACAATGGATTTTTGAAACTATTGTTAGCTGCCAGGATGTTATTTTACAGCTCTCTAAGACCAGTATAACTGCTTTTTTAAAATCAACACATCTATGTGAACTTGCACGTTTAAAAGCCCTGCCAACTTTCACAATGTACAGCCTAAATCCGTTCAAGAGAACAAATCGTGGGCGGAGTTTGGTTTCCATTCTTGGGGGCTAAAAACAGATGACTTGGTCCAGATTGAGCAGCGCCGGAATTTTTTTCTCGATTCAAAAGTTAATGAGCTTTTTAGTCATCAAGTTTAATTGAAATCTAACAAAAACCATACTATCTTGCGTAAACACCTTTTTTAGTCATCTAGTTTATTTGAAATGTCATAAAACCTTACTGTTTTTCGTAATAATCTTTTTTAATCATCTAGTTTAATTAAAATATCATAGATCCATACTATTTTCCGTAAACACCTTTTTTAGTCATTGAGTTTAATTGAAATTTCATAAAAACCATACTATTTTGCGTAAACACCTTTTTAGTGATCGAGCTTAATCGAAATATAATAAAAACATAATTTATTCAGTAAACGCCTTTTTTTAGTCATATAGTTTAATTGAAATAACATAGATCTATACTATTTTTCGTAGACACCTTTTTAAACATCAACTCATCGAGTTTAATCAAAATCTCTTAAAACCAGCCTATTTTGCGTAAACACCTTTTTTAGTGACCGAGTTTAATCGAAATATAATAAAAAACCCAATTTATTCCGTAAGCACCTTTTTAGTCATATAGTTTAATTGAAATATCATAGATCCATACTATTTTCCGTAGACACCTTTTCTTAGTCATCAACTCATCGAGTTTAATAAAAAATCTCATAAAACCATACTGTTTCGCGTAAACACCTTTTTTAGTCATTTAGTTTAATTGAAATCTCATTAAACCACAAAGTTTCCGTAAACACCTTTTTTAGTCATGGAAATTTTTTATATTCTCATAAAAACCATACGTACTTTTTGCACATCGAGTTTAGTTTAAATCTCACAAAAACCATATTATTTTTCGGGCAAAAAATTGTGTTGACCTTTTTCTTAGTCATCGGGTTGAAATCTCATAAAATCCATTCTTTTTCCTTACACACGTCGAGTTTAGTAGAAATCTCATGAAACCAGACTAACTTTCCGGACACACCCGTTTTAGTCAACGACTTTAATTGAAGTCTCACAACAACCATGCTATTTTCCCGGAAAAAAGTGTTAATCATCGGATTCAAGTTTCATTCGTGAAAGTTTCTTGGGGGCTAACCTCGGAGACTATACCATTTTCCTTGTGACAGCCCGATTCTGGGCCTTCTTGAGGGGCTTGAGCCCCTTTAGCCCGTAATAAACTCCGCCCATGGACACACCGATGTTCTGTATCCCAGTGTTCGTTTTCAAGAAGAATAATAAACAAAATACTTACTTACTTACGTATTTACTTTCCATATTACTTCTAATGTTGAACATGACGCTGATTTGAGCTTGAAGAGAAGCTGAATTGAATGTAGCAGAAACCCGATGACATTGTAAATTTGTGACGTTGGGTGTTAGCAAGGCCTTTGTAATAATTAGTAACATGTTAAAAGAGGTGTCTTATTTATACAGTATAATGTTCGCAAACTACCCAACGTTGGACTTAATAACTTTTCGTTAGAGCCTGGATTGCTCTGGAATTCATATCATTATAAATATTTACTTCATCTGCTAAACATTTTTTTCTCTCTAGTTCACTACTGAAGATTGTGTACATGTCCTAACGCTTGAACATTGGGGGGGGACAAATGCATGGGCCGTCCCCCCCAACGTCTTCATTGGGGGGGACCGTCCCCCCCTGTCCCCCCCTAGGTTTCCGCCCCTGCTCATAGTGCCCATAAATCCAGTGCGAAAGACCCAGAGAAAATTAAGGCAAGCAGACAACAGCTGTCCGTCTAGTTAGAGTAGGCCTAGCCTACTGGTAGCGATTTATGTCTTTATAATTATAATTATAGGTCTATGTAGGCCTATGTGTATTAAGCTTATATAAAATTATATATAGGCCTATATAATTATGTATAAGCTTTACATAACCATTTGTAGACCTAATGTTTTAGTTCGTTTCAGTTGTGTTGTCTCATTCAGTGGGGGGGGGGGGAGGGCTAGGCCTATATTTTCATCTTTAGCCTACTAAGTATTTTTTATAGGCTGCTTAGGCCTATAATACTGTCAAATGCTATCCAGAAAGAAAGGGTCAATCCAGTCTCCTCGGGTCCATACGACCATTTTGGATTGATCCTTTGTTATTAAGTTTTTTTTATTGATTGGTTATTTTGTCATTGGTTGATGAACGTCCAACACTACTAATAACATAATTATAATTAATCTTTTTCACTGTGTTCCATTCGCAGGACTCCAATGCCGATTCAAGCTCCTCCCCCTCCTCCACCACCTCAACAGGTCTTCGTCGTCCAGCCAACCCCTTCTCCACCTCCTCCTCCACAACCACTGCCTCCGCCGCCTCCACGGTGAGTAGACCACGCTTAAGGCGCTACATAAATGTTCATAAGTTTTATGGAATCGTTCAGCGATAACGACTCGTATTAATTATTGCTAATCGTCATGATCATGAGCCGTTGTGATCGTCATGATCATGAGCTGTTATGATCGTCATGATCATGATTTGTTATGATCGTCATGATCATGAGCTGTTATGATCGTCATGATCATGAGTGTTATGATCGTCATGATCATGAGCTGTTATGATCGTCATGATCATGAGCTGTTATGATCGTCATGATCATGATTTGTTATGATCGTCATGATCATGAGCTGTTATGATCGTCATGATCATGAGTGTTATGATCGTCATGATCATGAGCCGTTGTGATCGTCATGATCATGAGCTGTTATGATCGTCATGATCATGAGCCGTTGTGATCGTCATGATCATGAGCTGTTATGATCGTCATGATCATGAGCCGTTGTGATCGTCATGATCATGAGCTGTCATGATCGCCATGATCATGAGCTGTCATGATCGTCATGATCATGATCTGTTATGGTCGTCATGATCATGAGTGTTATGATCGTCATGATCATGAGCTGTTATGATCGTCATGATCATGAGCTGTTATGATCGTCATGATCATGATCTGTACGTTATGATCGTCATCATCATGAGTGTTATGATCGTCATGATCATGAGCCGTTGTGATCGTCATGATCATGAGCTGTCATGATCGCCATGATCATGAGCTGTCATGATCGTCATAATCATGATCTGTTATGGTCGTCATGATCATGAGTGTTATAATCGTCATGATCATGAGCTGTTATGATCATCATGATCATGAGCTGTTATGATCGTCATGATCATGATCTGTTATGATCGTCATCATCATGAGTGTTATGATCGTCATGATCATGATCTGTTATGATCGTCATGATCATGAGCTGTTATGATCGTCATGATCATGATCTGTTATGATCGTCATCATCATGAGTGTTATGATCGTCATGATCATGATCTGTTATGATCGTCATGATCATGATCTGTACGTTATGATCGTCATCATCATGAGTGTTATGATCGTCATGAACATGAGCCGTTGTGATCGTCATGATCATGAGCTGTCATGATCGCCATGATCATGAGCTGTCATGATCGTCATGATCATGATCTGTTATGGTCGTCATGATCATGAGTGTTATGATCGTCATGATCATGATCTGTTATGGTCGTCATGATCATGAGCTGTTATGATCGTCATGATCATGATCTGTTATGATCGTCATCATCATGAGTGTTATGATCGTCATGATCATGATCTGTTATGGTCGTCATGATCATGAGCTGTTATGATCGTCATGATCATGATCTGTTATGATCGTCATCATCATGAGTGTTATGATCGTCATGATCATGATCTGTTGTGATCGTCATGATCATGAGCTGTTATGATCGTCATGATCATGATCTGTTATGATCATCATCATCATGAGTGTTATGATCGTCATGATCATGATCTGTTGTGATCGTCATGATCATGAGCTGTTATGATCGTCATGATCATGATCTGTTATGATCGTCATTTCCATGATCTGTCGTCGTCACAATCATCGTTGGGATCATCAATCAAGAAGAGCACAGCTAGGCTATAATAATAGGCGTACCTTAAGCCGTCACGAATATGTTTGTATGTGCACTTGTTATAGCGCCCCTTCAAGCTCTCTACGCAGAGGCGCTCCCGATGCAGAGCGGACACTGCATCGGAGTTTCACGCCGAAGCACTGAGCAAATGTAAGTGAAGGACTTGCCCAAGGTCCTTACGCGGCGAGGTGGATTCGAACCTCGGACCTTCCGGCTCCAAGGCAACGACGCCACCACTAGACCACCGCGCCCCACAAATATATTATGCCTATTCATCAATCAGCCAACAGTCAGTTTTCAATCAATCGATCAATCAATCAATCAGGCAGCTCAGTCGCTACAGTTAATAGGTTATTTATTCATTCATCCATCCATCCATCCATCCATTCGTTCATTCATTCATCCATTAATCCATTCATTCATTCATTCATCCATATATGCATCCATCCATCCATTCATCCATCCATTCATTCATCCATCCATCCATTCATTCATTCATTCATCCATCCATCCATCCATTCATCCATCCATTCATCCATCCATTCATTCATTCATACATCCATCCATTCATCCATCCATCCATCCATCCATCCATCCATCCATCCATCCATCCATTCATACATCCATCCATCCATTCATCCATCCATCTATCCATTCATACATCCATTCATTCATCCATCCATCCATCCATTCATTCATCCATTCATCCATCCATTCATTCATCCATTCATCCATCCATCCATCCATCCATCCATTCATTCATTCATTATATATCGTAGTGAATTATCGTGGCTGTGAAAGATTCCTAAAGAAGCGCCTTTTTCTTTGAACAGGGAGCCAGAGGTCGTCATTCACGAGGTCATCCATCGCTACGAACCTCCGCCCCAAGGACCACCACCACCACCCCCACAAGAGAGGTAAGAATTCACACACCCGACTCACATATCCACACACTCGTGCGCATACACACTCATGCACAGTAACAACGCCTAATGCTACAATAAAGACCCTACTCTTTTCCCCGAACATGCAATCAATGTTATTATAATATGCGGATGGTTGACATTAAATGAGGGCAAATAACAGGGCAGGTGGTACGTGGCTTTGCAATAGTGCATTTTTATTATAATCTAAGTCATCAAGTGAATATAAGTGAACGACTAAATCATTAATTGAATAAGTCATTAAACGAATACATCGATCATTTACAAAATAAATAACTTAGCGATTAAAAGTCCTTTTTTTACCAACTACCAAGTCATCAAATGATTAAGTCACATATTGGTTGTCATTTAGTGAATAAGTCCTTTAATTAATTAGTCAGTTATTATTATGTAAACTAATTGATGCAATTAGATTATTTTAAAAAAATTTAATTTCGCCTGCTTTCATTTATTCTTACAGAGTCGTTAGACGTCGCAGCTGGTAAGTATACGGCAATGTTCCTATACTTGCTAAAAATAAATACGAGTATTTAAAGTAGGCATACTCTCATACTGTTGAATTTTTCAATAGTTAAATAAGTCATTAGGTGAATAGGCCATGAACGGAATTAATCATTAAGTGAAAATTAATAGTCATTAAGTGAACAATTAAGTCATTAAGAGCATCAGTGAATCGATGAGCATTAAGTGAATAGATAATCATAACTGAAGAATTTAGCCTATTAAGTGTAATAGACCTAGTCAGGAAGTGAGCAAGTCATTAAGATAATCGGCGAATAAACTAATAAGTCACTATAGCCTCTATAGGTGAATAAGTCGTTATAATCTATAAAGTGCATTTATCCGTCTTAATTATATTCACTAAAATTAATCAGTTTATATAATTTAATAAAGCATTGTGACAGTAGGCCTAGATGATAAATCACATTTAGGCTAGCTCAATTTAAAATTAATTACAGAAATTGAACATTTTAGGGCTGGACTGCAGGAGCCCGAAGATGATTGGGTATTGGTCAAGAAGGTCACAAAAAATGCTGGGTAAGTATGCTGACTATTTTAAGCAATACGTGTTGCCCTATAGGCCTACGCTACAATAATAGTTGATAACTCAGTTAAATTTCATTACTGAAGTCAATTAACGAAATTTCGTAAATCGCTGTACAGAAGTCCGTATAAATTCATCCATTCATTCCGGGAATTTATAGCGACCCCCAGAAAACTCAAAATTTAATATGCTATTTTTTAATTTCCAGGAAGAAGACAAGCAAAGTGAGAGACGAATCATCCGACGAATCGAGGTGGGTAGCTTCATAGGCGTAATGTTTTGGGCTGCCGAGGTGTAACCGCACCCCCAATATTTTAGACTGGATGGTACCCAGCTTTTGTACGGAGATAAATAGTGCTCAAAATTTTGTAAGTTCTGCTATGAAAGACTTTCGTTATGGGCCTTATGGCCCTCGAAAGTTTAAGCAATTGCCAATATCGTCGTGAGTAGTCTATTTTTTTAAAGCTGCTTAGGAGTGCCAAACCAAATCAATTGCATGGGTTTTGGAAGAGTTAAAAAAACTTGCGTGAAGATCTTAAAGTGAAATTGTTGTTAAATTTTTTAGCGATGAAGAGGAGACGAGATCGAAGCGCCGTCGACATCACAAGAAAAGGTGGGTCATGATAATCACAGCCAATACGAAAACTGCGAATTCATAAATCGTAATTAATATAAATAAAAAATAGCTAGTATATATAGCTATAGGCCCTACAAAACGTTCAGAGGGTCTAAACGTTAGCTAAATTTCGAAACTAAGTGTCTGTTCCGTGTTGCTTCTCAGTAGGCCTATGCGCCATCCCATTACAAAACTGATCGTGAGATTAGTGAGTTTGGTATAGCCAATGCTGGGAATTCCTCTACAATATTATTCTTCACGATTAAAAATAAATAAATACAGTTGTCATCACCTGTTTTAGGCTGGACCGTTACGACTTGGCAACGAACATCGTACCGATGGGCTTTCGACCACAGCCACAGATGATGCAAAACGCCTATTTGATGGCCCAACCGGCCCAGATGATGGCCCAGCCGACCGCGATGATGGCCCAGCCCATGATGGCAGCGGCCCAGCCCTTGATGGCGGCCACCCAACCGTCCTACATGCCATTCTTCACCGTGCCACGATAGATGTTGACGCAGACGACAACACCGACGCCATTTTGAGGAAACGGTTGACCTACTTATACGTCATCAACTGTGACCTAGTTTTGGAGACCAGCATAGATCTAATATTATAAGTAGAACTGTATTTTACATAGATGTGCGATGACGCCATATTTAATTTGGGATGATGAGCTTTTACAAACTGAATTTCATTAGTGGACAGGAATATTCTTCGCGTAAACACAACTCCACCTAAAAGGATTATCAACAAAAGTGAATCCAGCTCCGAGTTATCTCCAAGCCAGACGGATGACAGCTATTTAATGTTTTTATGGTAGAAATTAAATAGAATATATTTATTAGCCTAACACTAGGTGTCCTGTTAGTCATTGTGGAATAAACAATGCAATAAATTAATATACATGTATATTTGAGTATTTATATTGGACAAAGCAAGCTCGATCGACAGATCAGAAAAAGCATGGGCAACTTTGAACGAAAAAGCAGTTATAGTTCATTTTCGAAATGTTTTGGTCTACCAAATTGCAGGAAAACGCCTAAAGAAAACAAAAAGTTCTTCAAAACAACTAGCAGCATCACACAACACACAAGATATCGATATTTACAGATTAACTTAATTAGTCAGGATGACTACAATACACCACCACACAACAGGTTTAACTTGACATCAAAACACTACTTGACAAAAAACCGCTAAATCATTATTTTACAGCATTTGTCTAATAAAATCAGATACTTCTACGCTGGAATCATAAATTAGGTAAAAATATTACGTGTATATTGCAAAAAACCTCGGCTAAATTTTTCTACTTGGATCAAAAAAGCAAGAGCTTATAATCTGCATCAAATGATTTTCAAGCACACACAATGCTCAGAAAAAAGGGAAAAAAACTAAACGATCTCAAAAATGAATATGAAAAACACTGTAAAGTATCTTACACAGGAAAAATTGTGTGCAAACCGTAAATAATACAAGTCACATAATCTACATGTCATAGGTAGTAATAATTGTGTTGGACTGCAATACATACAAGAGCACAACTGTAAGATTACATCGTAATAAGTTTACACAATAATATGGGTTACACAGATTCCACCACAATAAGTTTACAACATAATATGGGTTACACTGTAAAAATCCTGTTACATTATGAAGCAACGCTAATGTCTTTGAAAAGTGCTATTTAAAAGCCCAAAAGTTACGTACATTACAATTGTAGCCATAGCAAGCGCTCATCTTACGTTAATGAAACCGACACCAGTTACGAGCCATTGTACAATTACGTGTAATTCTATCACTGAGGTAATGCACACAGCATTCAAGTACGTGTAACTTCCTTTCGACCTCTGTTTACGCTTCATGGCATTACGATATTTACAGCGTTACGATATTTACAGTCGTGCAGTTTCAATAGACAGTTAATCATCTTTACTGCAGGTGCCATTAAAGCATGGCTTTGTTTAAAGCGTGAATGCATTGTGCGGCTGCCAAATTGAAACCAAGTCTAATTATAATTCTCAATGTATTTAATAATAATAATATAAAAAAATAATAATATAATTCACCTTGACTATTTGACTCAATCAACATTTCTCATGATTAAGAAAGTGCTGCAAGAAAAGTTAGTCAATTAGTTAGAGCGCTTGGCCTGTAAATCAAAGAGCATGGATTCGAGCCTCATTTCCTCACCATTTACAGTGTACTGGGACCTTGAGCAAGTCCCTGACTTGCAATTGCTCAGCACCATGTGCTGAATTCTGGCCTTTAGAAGGAAAGCAAAACATGAATGCAACGCTTAGGAATACGCAATGCGCATCGTACAAAAGGTTAGAGCTCTAAAGAAATGCATTATATGAAAAAAGGTACAGCATGTCATGTGGTAACATAAGATGTATATAGCTAAGGTGCATACATACTTGTAAACAAAAATGCACAATGCACATACATATACCCATACATAAATCCCATACATACACACATAAGACATACATGCATAAATTGCATACATTCAGATACGCACATGCATACATGTCCGCAATTTCCAGTAAACGCTTCTGCTAGAATTTCTTTACGGATATTTCGAAATAGGAAGGATATCCAAAGCACGAATATGATCAGCACAAAGTCTTAACATTACGTATAACATTGTCATGATAGTGCTATCCAGAATCAACAGACAGTGTCAGCACGACACTGACAGTACCAGAATAACCTAACAAGCGCACATTCCCACATCACCAGCAAAAAAATTACTCGGAAATCCTGACAGTGTCAGAATAGCCAGTAAGACACAGCGCCAGCACAAAAATTACCCGACAACCCTGACAGTGACAGAACACACCGACAACACACAATTGTAAGCCGACGATTATATTCCCGACAGTGTCAAAATAACCACACGCAACACCTTAATTAAACATCCAGGTAGTGAGGACAGTCAATCTAGCAAAAGTAACACTATTCTGACACCCGAAGTCTTGGTAAAACCACACACTGTCAGCAATCAGCACATTCCTATCTGACAGCCATCACCACGTCAGCACAGCCACAACCATCACGTCGGGTGTCAGTAAAGCCACGACGGTTGGTCGTCAGCAAATCTAACAGTGTGTCAGCTAAACGACCGACACCTGTCGGAAGCAAATCTGACAGCGTGTCAGCTAAACGACCGACACCTGTCGGAGTCGTCAGCACGACACTGACAATCGCTCTTTTATCTGACGGCCATTGTCGTGTCGGTGTACTCGCTCCCCGGCAGAGCGAAGAATTCCTCCAGCCGCCACTGGAGTGTTTCGAAGGTCGGCCTCTCCATCTCGTCCTTCGCCCAGCAGTCGAGCATGATCTCGTAGAGGGCCTGGGGACAGCCGGGGGGACACGGCATCCGGTAGCCGTGCTCCACCTGGTGCAACACCTCGGCATTCGTCATGCCTGCAGAAAAACGAACGTCATTTAAGGAGTCGTCCATATATTACGAGGACAGGAGGGGTGATTGGATTTGGATGAATTTGCCCTTATGGGTGCACATTCATTCATTCATTCATTCATTATATAGATTTATATAATGCCCTTCAAGAAATCTACTCAGAGGTGCTCCCAGCCCAGCCACGGCGAAAGAAAAAAGACTTGAGCAATTTATGAAACAAAGTTGTACTGGTCAGATGTAGTAAATGAAGTTTTGAAGGAAGTTCATTTCAGATTGACAGCCATCACCATGTCAGCACAGTCATATGGCAGACGGGGGGGGGGGGGCTCAACAAAATGTGAATGTAAGCAAAATAAATGTCTAGCTGTGACGTCCACATAAATGTCTATCTAGTTGTGATGGCCACATTAGCAAAGGTAGGCAGAAGCAGGCAACACAAGACTACAGTGGAGATCCCATATTCGATTCGCTGCATGCCAGTACATACCTGGGTAAGGTAGGCGCCCGTAAGTAACGATTTCTGTGATGAGAATACCAAAAGACCAGACATCCGATTTGATGGTGAACCGATTGTAGTTGGCAGCCTCCGGAGCCGTCCACTTGATGGGGAACCTGGCGCCAACCCTCGCCTCGTACTCATCATCCTACCAACGTAAAGTGAGGTAACGTAATGACAATGGAACGTTTGTGCATTTGATGGGATTTATGAGATTTTAAAAGAATTAATTAGATTAGATTAGAATAAATAATAGATCAGGTGCAATTAGATTATAATTAAATGAAATAATAAATCACGTGGAACCATATTAAAATAGATTCAGTAAAAGATTGGAGAGGCGATGTTAGATTAGATTAAAAAACAGATCAGGTGCAATTAGATTAGATTCAATATGAGTAGATGAAAATTAGATAAGATTAGCCTTAACAACAGCACACAAGATAATAGACAATAGCAAAAACAGTAGATTACATAGTAGATAATACCAGATAATTACTAGACAACATAAAATTAGTTAAGGCAACTCAACCTCGTAACAAAAGAGAAAATACAAGATAAGATCTCATTTCGTACCTTGATGACTCGTGCCAAACCAAAGTCAGCGATCTTCACGATGTTATTTTCACCGACGAGAATATTTCGTGCGGCCAAATCCCGATGGATGTAGTTCTGCGTTTCAAGGTAAGCCATTCCGCTGGCAATCTGTGCGGCAATATCGATTAACTGCGGCAACTTCAGTGAACGGCCACGACCTAGGCAACATCCACAGCAGCAAATAGCATAATCTAATCATTCACAAATCTAATCAAATTTAATCAGATATGTGGAAAATCTAAAATGACATTATCATAACAGTGTACAAATAAAATTTCACCAGCTAGTCCAGAGGTTACAGAATGATGGAATAAAATTTTAACAGCTCCTCTGTAGCCAGTAGGAAAATATATCAGTAAAAATTATCTTAAACTGTAGGTGCTTCACCAAAAATCAGTCTAATTCTGAAGTGCAGACCTTGTTGATATATATGTTACTCCCCCAAAGCCAAAAACTTATGATTCACTCTATAATTATTCCATTAAAACCTAAAAAAATCTTACCCATCGTGTTCCAACAAAACCAAGCAGATCTTCTGAACCACCCTGTAATGACTCAACTACAACCCTCCAAAAAACCGCTGACCCACCTAGTAATTATGCCCATTGGTCTCTCCATCTCATATCTCCCTGTTCCTAAGACTATCCGATTTGACAGAATTTGGACTGGGAGCGCTCCTGAGTAGGCAACCTTAAAGAGACACTATATCAAACTGCTATATAATGTATTCTACTAAAACACAAAAATCTGACCCACTGTATAGTCAATCATCTAAACCAAAACAAAACTTCTGACCCACCCTGTAGTTACTCAACCAAAACCAGACAAAACTTTTGACCCACCCTGCAGGTACTCGAGCAGACTGCCATGACGCATAAGTTCCGTGACGATGTAGATAGGTTCATCTTGAGTGCAGACTGCGTACAATTGAATCAGCTTTGGATGACGCAACTTCTTCATGATCTGCGCCTCAGCCAAGAAATCCTTTGGATCCATCGTCCCTGACAACAAATACAAAATATTCTCATTGTTCAAGAAAAAATTTAATTTAATTAATAAAATACCTAAAGATTACATAAATATTATACATCACAATATTCAATTGTATTGAGCAAACTTCAATTAAATAAAGAATAAATTAATTTAGTTTAATTATGAGAATGTGCAACCCTTCATTTTTCGCCAGTACCAGATAAAGTTAAAATTTATCCTTTAGCTATTTATCTTAGTACTAAATATTTTGTAAGTACCTACCACTAATAAAGTACTTACTAAGTACTTAGCAAGTAATTACTGGTACTCAAAACTTAGTAAGTACTAGCAAAGATCCAACAACATCCCCAAGCATCTCAATTCATGTTTGATGGTCTCAAGCCAATTATTCTATAATCTAACCCTGATCCCTTCCCTAATGAATCCAGATTAACACTTTGTTGTCTCTTCAATCCTTCACCAAAATCGCAACTAAACCTAAATCTGAAACCAAAACTGAAACTGAAACCAAAAGTGAAACTGAAACCTAACCAAACTGCTAACCTGGTTTAAGAGTCTTGATGGCGACTGGTGTTGTGTTGTTCCAAAGACCTTCGTAGACCTCACCGAATTGACCGTGACCAATTTTGCGAATGAGTCGCAATGAAGTCTTAGCGATTTCCCAATGATCCTTAGTGTTGTATGACAATCCAACCGTCTCAGGCTTCTCTACCTAATACGTACAGCAAAACTCATTAATTACAACTACCACATACAGTCAAAACCATTCACACCTAACATGTACAGTAAAACCCTATTACAACTTTAAACATGTATAGTAAAAAAACCTATACACATAACACATACACTAAACCACATTACACTTAACACAAACAGTTGAAACCCAATACAACTATCACACATGTCAACGCGTGCCGAACTGACCTTACCTTACTTATCCAATCTACCATTACAGTCTCACCTTACCTTACGAAATTTGGGTTCGAGAATGCATCCGGCTAGTCAACTTGGAGGGGTGATATAAATATATATATATATATATATATATATATATAAATCCTTGTAATGAATGAATGAAAACCTCACTATTGACCATACCTAATCAAACCCCACCTTAATTAATCCTACCTTGTCTAGCATCTGTATCCTCACCTGTGAGCATGGTTTCTTTAAGTTGACGCACAAACCATCGGCTTCCTGGCTGTAGTGTTCCACGAGATTCGCAAGTGTGAGGAACGTGACACGGCGTGCGATGAAAAACCCACCCTCATCCAACTGTCGGATTCTATAGTGCTTCACCGTATCACCATCGCGAACTGAAGAAAGAAAACAAAACACATAAACAAATAGTACTGTAGTGACTGCCACGCCTTCCCTCTTGAGTTCTCCATTCAGCTGCTCGCCACATTGGGTCGCATTCCAAAATAAGCCTACATGCATGATGTTCTTCACTGGCTTCCTGTTTCCCAGTCCATCTCCTACCAAGTTGCTGCACTTATCTTATCCATTTATAAAGTGCTTCTCACAGCAAGAGCCTTTCAGAAGCACTCAAAAATTAGGAAATCAATCACTTGCTGTCAGACAGCACAGAGCCTATTTAATTGTGGGTCCCACCATCTTGATTGGCCTTCTATTAGCCTTGTGATTGATCAACATTTGCAAAAACATTCAGACAGACAGTAAGCAGACAAAGACAACCTTCATCAACAGACAGAGGCAGACACAGAAAACCAGACAGAGGAGGAGAGCAAGGCCAAGGTTAACCTAGAGCAATGGGAAATCCCTCCAGCAGGGAAATTTGTCGAACTAGAGCACAAATTTATCATAATAGAGGTTAGTACAAATGCAATTAAATTAAAATCAATTCACAAGCATATCAAATCATTTCACAATCAGATCATATCAATTCAATTCGCCATCAAATCATCAATCATATAAAATCAAATTCTAATAAAAATCAAATCTCACTGGAGAGGGAGTAATCATTCCTCCGGCTTTCGCTATCACGGATCAGAAACGCGCCGTGTTCGTTCTCCGCCTGGAGAAGCTTCTTCTCTGCTTCAATCCTCTTGATCTTTCCAAAGTACCATCTGAAAGTGAAACACAATCATCCCGAAAGTTCTAGAAACTCAAGATAAATCCAACGCTTTCAGCAGATGAGACTGTAAAGGGAACTCTTCAAGTCATCCCATCCTGATGTCACTCCGGCTTCACCATTGATTGGTTGATTGATTGATTGATTGATTGGAGGCTGCTCACATTAGGCTGCTTGAAAGGATGCTATCATTTCTTGAAATGAATGTATGAATGATTGATCGACTGATTGATTTTTGGGAGCTCCTCAGAGTTGGTCTCTTGAAGGGATACTATATATAAATACACGAATTGATTGATTGACTGAAAAGCTGATTGAATGATTGTCTTATTGATTGATTGATTGATTGAGAAGAGAACTTACGGCTCCGACTCAAGGCTTTTCACTTTCGCCACATAGTTCGACGGTATGTAGCCCTCGGTTTTTCCCGACCGCGGGGTTTTCGACCGGGCGAACCACCAATCGCCCTGCGTGTCATTGACTATCTCCAGCAGATCGCCCTTCTTGAAACTCAGGTCTTCGTCCGTACGTGCGTCGTAATCGTACAATGCGACGAACATTTTTACCCCTGAGGTGAGGGAGTCCTTCCTAATTGGGGCGGAGGCTGATGCCCCGGCCCCGGCATTGGACTGGGTGTGCTCATTTGAGGACGAGGGGGGCTCGCTTGCAACGCCACCACTCTGTGTGGAGATTTTCTGTCCTGACTGAGCTCTTGAAGCTGGAGGCGACTGTTTTGCCGTGCAGTTACCCATGAAGTTCGGAATGTGCGTCAACGAAAGTCAGTGTAGCTATGCTAAAAATAAATTCAACATGGACGATCGAAGTTACAGTGACCTTGCCGTGGAGATGTTGATCTATGACAATTATATATATATATACGTTGCAAATATAGCTTTATGTAATTTTTTAAGTTATTCAATTTAATAGCCGTGATCTGATTTATACATGCTTGCGTCTGCGAGAGACTACCAGCGGAGACCACCTCCCGCTACACGAATAACAATAATTATTCGTCCACAGGTCTGTTTCTAATTAGGCTAGCACGAAACGCTTTTAATATGGATACAGGCGCAATAAAAATGTATCGATGCACACGTACGGTTATGACGCACAAGTGCGCGATTTAGATTCTTTATTCAATTTATGAAGCAGTGACGAACGAAGTTTTGACAGCAGATGTATGACGAGATTTATTGCCAAAAGCTAACCTCTCGCATCAATAACGCAATCAGCTCAAAGCACTGGACAGACTGCTTGGAGAATTCAGCCGGGGAAGAAGATATTATTTTCGGTCATTTTAATATAATGCAGGAATCTCAGAATTGATGCTTTTGCAGGATTTCTGTATTTATCACATAAATTAAAATCCCTAAATCGTAAGCAAATCACTTTTCTTTTGAACGAAACATTGGCGTAGAAGCAACACTCTGGCCAATTACGTCAGTGCAAAGTTTTACAACCCCTCTGACCAGCCTAAGCGCCCGTGAGTCAGTCAGGTGCCCTGCGCTTGGTTTCGATTGACGCTTCAGAAATATGCTATTACGATTGCGATTCAGCTAAGAAGCATTGGTGAAATCTACTATCAAGGAATTAAAAGAAAGACATAGATATCATAACCTTTGCATAATTATATTGAACACAACTGACTTAAAATATTTAATTGAACTTGATTGTCCAATCAAACCTGCAGCTTTTTATGCCACGACGTAAGATTAAAATGAACTCAGCAGTGTCTTTAAAATTAAATTACTGAGTAATTTATTTGTTTTACTGTGGGTCTCGAAATGTCCGCAAGGTGACGTAATGGATCTCTATGGTGGATATGTTCTCCGTGCTTCATATTTGTTTACAGTGCTTAGTGCTTGCAGCACAAAATTAATTTTTAAACTCGTTTTTAGTTAATTAGTCTTAAAATGGCTGACGAGTAAGCATTTTAAAATCTGAGTAAAACACTTCAGTGATACATTTGACCTACAAAGTCATTTGGTTTAGTGTTTAGCTCATCGTGGTAACCTAACAACAAATACAAATAGGCCTACATTTTAAGGACTGCTTCAAGAGGTTTCGTTTATGTAGAGCTAGGGTTAACATTGTATCGCAACACATGAATTATTAAGTAAATTTGCTTGTTTTAGGATCAAGCATTGAGTTCTTTCGAAGTGGCAAAAAGTAAACCGTAATAAGGAAAGCCACTGCCACTGAGAAATGATCTTAGCGTTTAGGTTGACATTTAAAAATCTTTCTGTTGTACTTGTGATCTCTTGTCTTGTAGTTATGGAGACAGAATTAGCCGAGAGAATAAGATGAGGATGGGCATCAACCAGAAACTGGTTGAAACCGGAGAAAGAGAAAGGTATAGCAGTGAATCAAAATCTCAAGTCTGACCATTCTGCAATTACGAATGTTGTACTGCAATCTCAAAATACTATTTGAAATTGTTTCATATCGGCAGTACAAAATCTGTATTTCCATTTTAAATAATTACACGCTTACTGCTAATTTAGCAAAATTTACTGGTATTATATTATAGGTTAATTCAAACAATTTATTGTCATGCGTTTAGTTGTCCGTTCATTCCCACATAATATATTTCATTCGCCTGGTAATTAATATTCGTTCCTGAATTCTTTGGCAAATTTTTATTGTGTGTGACTATGACACTATGAAAGTTTCTGCATTGGTTGTAGATTGAAGGAATTGTTGCGTACGCGGCTCATCGAGTGCGGCTGGAGAGATCAACTGAAATCCCAATGCAAAGGCATGTGGTCTCCTTGTACTATTATTAATTATTGTTATTGTATTTATCATTTTTATCTCCTTGACAGAACTGTAATTTAATGCTCAAGTAGCAATTGTATTATTATAAAAAAATTATTGCAGAGTGTTTTATTACTGTTTTATTTTACTGAATGTATTTAATTATTTATGATCCCTCACGTGTTCAAATAATACTGATAGTAATAATAATAATAATATTATTATGGACCTGTGGAGTGACACAGTAATAATAATAATGTTATTATTATTATTATTATGCCACTCACAGCAGTAGTTCAATGCACAGGAGATTTCCTGAAGTAGCACAATTAAATTTGACATTGATGGAGTAAGTTGTACAGAGTTAAACGTGAAAGTCAGTTGGTATGTAGGCCTAAATTGAGTTGTGTACCTTCAAAGTAGGTCTACATGTACCTCTTATTTTCCATTCTTTCTTAGAAATCGTACGACAGAAAGGCTTAGAAAATGTTCGAGTTGACGACCTGGTGGCTGAGATCACGCCTCGTGCAAGAGGTAAGCATTATAACTGTTTAACGCTTCGACAGCGAATTACATTGGTTTCCAAGTTACTTAAATTAGTACATTCACATGTTTAATCTGACTCAATGCATCCATACATTACGTATGCAAAAGGTCGTATTTTTGACTTGTTCCGCACTTGCACCGTACATTTTAGTACATACAAATAAGCTTTACTGCCTCCCCCACCCCTTAAAAAAAGTTATTTAGTTATCGTCATCTGTACATTGCAATTTCAGCGCTGGTTCCAGATCAGGTGAAGAAAGAACTGTTGCAACGAATTCGCGCCTTTCTCGCCCAACAGTCAAACTCCGAGCGGCACTGAGCAAATCAGTGAGCAGACGTACGGAGCGACGCAGAATGCAGAAAAGGGACTGTAGATTATTTTCTCAAGGAAATCCTTTAAGACAATGGAAGACTTATTCTGTAGAATTGTTTTTCAAGTAAATAGTAAATCGTTTGTATGTGCGACCTGGAAAAATCCAGTAATTATTTTTGAACAATAAAAATCAGGTTTATTATTATTATTATTAATCAAGCATTTGTTGCTTTTTGAATTGACATCAAAAGCGTTGGTAACTGTAAAGAGGAATCTTCAATTGTTTGCCAAATCCAAATTTTTAAGCATTAGTTACTCATAGGTGTAGCTGCAAGGAGGCATACTTGACCTATGGCCTTAGAACTGCTATGGCTCAGTCTCAATCATTTGCCTCAATTGGTCTTTCTCTTTCAAATACGTTTTCTCCTTCTGTTTGCTCTACACTTCTGTCTGGAAGTCTCTCTTCGTCCTTCACTCTTCTCAGAAGCTGCTGCTTGTTTGCCAAATCCAAATTTTTAAGCATTAGTTACTCATAGGCGTAGCTGCAAGGAGGCATACTTGACCTATGGCCTTAGAACTGCTATGGCTCAGTCTCAATCATTTGCCTCAATTGGTCTTTCTCTTTCGAATACGTTTTCTCCTTCTGTTTGCTCTACACTTCTGTCTGGCAGTCTCTCTTCGTCCTTCACTTTTCTCAGAAGCTGCTGCTTCTTGCCGGAGGACCTTGCGCACTGGAAGGCTTCTGAAATGTTCACCCTACTACAGGCACTTTATAAACGCTTAAATGCAGTACAATGACCAGAAATTTAGGACTATGCCAATGGTCTGTCACGCTTGGATCATGAATGTCTCCTATAGTAGCCTCTTGAATTTAAGCCTGAAGCCTGGCAACATTTCTGGCACTACTCTAATGGTAAGCACAGGGCATTGGCTCTTCAAAGGATCAGTCTATCACATGGGCACTTGAAGTTATTTAGGTATATTTGCAGAAGAGACTGATGACCTGACTGGCTTGGTTATGGAGCAGTGTTGATGCCTTCCGCAATAGACACCAACACAATATGAATTACTTTCTCTGTAATTACATTATATTAGAAGACACATCTATATCGTTATCTTTATTGTAAACAGTAAACAGGTTGTCAACATATTTCACATCAACGCTGTAAAAAACAAAACTGGCCAATCATTTTTGTAACGTTTCTAACATCGATAATTATCGTGGAAAACAGAAAAGATCAGAAATATATATTCGTACAAGTCTCAAAATTTATAATCATCGAATCAAGGAATCAGTTTTGTCTGTGCTACTACAGTAAGCAAAGAAAAGATTTACAACAAGAGGTTTAGAAACTACGTAAGTCAAAAGGATAGAGTGCAAAAGAATAGAGCGTCAGGTTGGACGAGAAGACTTGAGATAATATCAGTTTGACTCGATGTAACTACTACAGCACTGTTCTCGAAGAACTGCCATCAAACTCCAAAAACATTTCCGTCTTCGAAATCTGATATGTTCAACGACAAACTAACAACAGAAAATAAACTTTAAAAATGTACAAAGAAAACAAATTCAAATATGTCACATCGCTGACCTGAAAATTGGCTAAGAAAAGAAGCTTGGGGCAATAACTGCAACATCACATAAATACAAAAGGAACTAAACTGCCAAGCTCGTTATAATAGTAACTTCAGCGACTACTATTATATGCCACCGGTGTTTAACGCACAAAGCATCAACCAACATCGTACCAAAACCCAGCCGTAATATTTAAGGTCCATAGGGCCCATCCATATAATCACGTATGCAAGGAAATCATATTTTTTACCCCTTTCCTCCGAACACAACTTGTACATTTTGTGGAACAGCCCCAAATGCGTATGTACAAAAAAGTTTTTCTACCCCACCCCCTACAAAAATTAATTAGATAAAGTCATCTGTAAAACATTTCTTTTACCATAGGCTGCAATTTATTTTTTATTAAACATATTTGTTGGCTAAAATCTGTTAACTGTTGTGGTCTACTGTTTAAATCTGAAGAGAATTCAATTATAATTTAATCAAATGTCATCGGACAACTTATAGGATAATACAGATTTATAAATAAGCTAATGTGAACGTCAAAATTAAAAATTCATTTTGTAAATGTAATTTTGTAAATGTACATTACTCAAAATCGCGTAAACAGAGTGACCCCTCCCTGCACACGCAATATATGGACGTCCCCCACAGCCACCCAATCGGTTTACAAAGACAGGAAAAGCAGTTTAAAAAAGGCAAGAAGTAGTCCCAGAATGTGATGTGGTTGGATGGCCTACAGCGTTTCGACTCTGTACAGACCAGTTCCAACACATTGTCTTTGTTTAAAAAAATTAATGTATTGTGTGAACAGCAATGTTACATACATAGAAAGTAATTGTAACAAGTAATGGAGTAGACTTTCCCACATCACAGAGAGATCCTAAACACCAAACTTTGCTAACTCTTTTGTAGCTCCACTACATGCTGACATAGTATCAAGCAACCGTACAGAAACCAATCACAGGCCATTACCAAGACCTTCCACATCAAGCCCCCCCAAAATAACCTATCACCATGGCCCTCCACATCAAGCCCCCAAGAAAACCCCTATCACCATGGCCCTCCACATCAAGCCCCAACAAAACCCTATCACCATCAACCTCCACATCAAGCCCCCAACAAAACCCCTATCATCATTGCCCTCCACATCAAGCCCCCCAAAAGAACTATCACCATGGCCCCACATCAAGCCCCCCCCAAAAAACCTATCACCATGACCCCACATCAAGCCCTCCAAAAACCACTATCTGCAGTAATAACTTGTAAACCAACCTAAATTACACCAACCAAACCAAATTCTGCTAAACCCAAACCAAAAAGCACGACGATGTTAAACTTAACCCGTTTTACTGAGAGATGCTCACGAGAACCTAAAAAAGCGTCAACGCATTAAAAAATAATAAGCGACAGATGTGATTGGCCGCGAGAGATATCCTAAGTGTCTGGCGGAAGAAGTTCTATCCTAATCAAGTTCCATGTCCGCTGTTCCAGGCATCGGTTCCGTTTCGCTTTCACGTCGCGGTCCGGTGGAGGTGGCGTCGTTTGTGGTCGTCGCGTTTGATTTCGTTGGCTCCTCCTTCGGAAGTTCCACGTGAGGCTTCGGCTTTGAAATGATCGCCTGACATGTTGACTGAAGAGACTGCAAGCATACACGCAATTCGTCGTACAGTTAATTTTTTTATTAATAAAAAAATATAAAATTATATATATTTATCATTTTTACTTTGTGCTTCAATAGAAAGTTGGGTTTCTTTAGTCATGTTATGCGCTCAAATGGACTGGAAAAAGATATGATGCTGGCATACGGAGAGGGAAGAAAACAAGGGCGGCCAAGGAAAAGGTGGATGGATGAGATTCATGAAACAACAGGAATGAACTTGGAAGAACTAAGGGAAGCGACATCAGAAAGAAATCAATGAAGAAAATGGATCATGTCGGTCGCTAGAGTTCAAGAAACTGACAGCACAAGGTGTTTTATTAGTGTCATTAGTGCAAAAAAACTTGTTCAAACACAAAAAATTAGTTAAAAATTGTATTAAAAAATACTATTAAAAAAATAGGTGCCAATTTCTTGCCCAATGTGCAGGCGCCCATGGCTTACGAGGCGCTATATAAATTCCTGGAATGAACGAATGAATGAATGAATGAGCGAACGAATGAATAAGCAGAACGATACGTACAGCAGTCTGCGTTCGTATCTCGTCGCAGGTGACGGCCGGATCTTCGTATGTCGACAGCTGACTGCAGAGGTAGCAGCTGTTCTTATACCATTCGTGTTTCTCTCGCATCGCTTTCCTCACCTTCTCCATCTCACTCGCATCGATGTGGACGTACTTCTCGTCCTTTGAATTCAACGAAAAATGTGCAACTGTGTTAATTATGCCAAGCCAGATAACGAGACTGCGTGAGCACCAACACTGCTACCCACATAGGTGCAATCACGTCCTAAAAGTTGGGGGGGACCATAATGAATCACGTCCTAAAAGTTGGGAGGGAACATAATGATAAAGTTAGGGGACCACTCAAAAGTTGGGGGGGACGCGTCCCGTGGGTCCCATAGGGTGGTTGCGCCTATGGCTACCCAGTGCCCCAGTGGCATTTCTAGCACCCTTGTGGCATGTCTAGCACCCTAGTGACATGCAACATGCCAAGTAACCCTTGTGGAATGCCCAGTGCCCTTGTGGAATGCCCAGTGCCCTTGTGGAATGTCCAGTGCCCTTGTGGAATGTCCAGTACCCTTGTGGCATGTCCAGTGCCCTTGTGGAATGTCCAGTACCCTTTTGGAATGTCCAGTGCCCTTGTGGAATGTCCAGTGCCCTTGTGGAATGCCCAATGCCCTTGTGGCATGTGAAACACCCTTGTGACATGACCACAGATATTTATAGTTGGCACAACTTCGACACTGAATGAATTTCAATGTTCAGTAACTTCACGAAATCTTCGGTCGAGAAAGAAGTTCTAAAAAACAACGGACCTTCTTGTCGTAATCTTCGACGACTTTGGCGACGATCTGTAGGCACTGCATCAAGTAATCGAACTCTCTCGGCCGATCGGTCGACTCACGAGCGCGCCTCACGACAGGATCGCCCACTTTCTACAAACATCATCATCAACTTTCTACAATCATCATCATCAACTTTCTACAATCATCATCATCAACTTTCTACAATCATCATCATCGACAACAGACGTTGAACGTGAACACAAAAGCAGACGGACACAATATAGAAGAAGAAGAATAGGCAAGAAGTAACTTTTTGAATTTGCCCAGTAATAATAATATTATTAATGTAATAAATACCAAATTCTACAATTGCGAAGATTTCCCTTTTTCTTTACACCTTTCAGTCTGTATTTATACACTGATCAATATGATAGTATGATAGTTGCATATGACCAAGTGGCCACTCCACTTTATTCATGAAGGATCTCAAAACTGTCCTATTTAACCATGTAGTTCAATCACATAAATTAAATTTATATAGCGCCTCTTCAAGATCTCTACTCAGAGGCGACAACAGTTGGGCCACGAGTGTTTGTTTGCATGCGTACTTGTTATATAGCACCCTCTCAAGCTACCTACTCAGAGGCGCTCCCGAATACAGCGCGGAAACAGCATCGGAGTTTCACGCCGAAGCGCTGAGCAATTGAGAGTGAAGGACTTGCCCAAGGTCCCTACACGGCGACTTGAGGTGGATTCAAACCTACAACCCTTCGGCTGCAAGGCGACTAACATACCCACTACACCACCATGCCCAACGCGGTTTGGTTGTGTTTCTACGTTGGTTGTGCTCTGCGTTCTTACGTTCAGGGTGAACTCACTCGCCGAGCACAAACAAATCTTAGATAGCACTGGTGGGCTTTCTCTGTTTCTACGTGCATTAATGATCATGACAAATTATAATCTAGTCTTGTTAGGCTAGCACACAAACAACATAAAATAGGTCATCTCAAATTATTATTTTTCTCATTTAAATGCAATTTTCGTAGAATCGACCGACCATCAGTTCTGACAATCTTGTCACATAAAGTTCTTTCTGGAGATCTTCACCGTCTTCGTATAACCAGTTCTCCGTCTCTTCGAGCAGACGAAGAAAACTCGTCCTCACCTGAATCAACCGTCATGAATGATTGTAAGATTATTTTATCCAGTATCATTCGATACATGATCAAAAAGTCTAGCTCCCATGTACATGCATGTCTAGTTTGTTTGTTTGTATGTGCACTTGTTATAGCACCCCTTCAAGCTCTATCAAATCAGAGGCGCTCCCGACTGCATAGCAGACACTGCATCGGATTTTCACACCGAAGCGCATGAGCAATTGCGAATGAAGGACTTGCAATCTATTAATAAAACAAAACAAATCATAAAAATTTATATTAACATCATTTCAGCAACAAAATGATAATAATCAGGGACAATACAAAATCACAAAATCCACGTACACTTGCATTACATCACCAAGGAGCCAGATAAAACTTATAAATAATCACAACCGTAAGAACCTATCCATGCAGCACCGCAAATAAATTACGTATTAATGTAAAATTAAATTGGTATGTAGCAGTGGGTATTTTTCGATTATAAGTTAAATGGTAACGTACGGCTTCTTTGATGAACGGTTCGAGTTCCGTTGTAAGCCTGTCGCGCATTTCATAGACGTATTCTTCAAGTGCGTTCTTCGAGTCCATTCTCTCCTTCTCTCGATGATCGTTGTCGATCATTTCGTTCTACAAAACAAATCACGTACGTCAATGAATTTCATAAGTTTCTGCTTCAAATCTTAACCCTTTGAACCTGGAGCCCCCCGTAACTCTATGGATAACGGGCTGGGTTCAAAGGGTTAAAGCATACAGAGTGTCCCTTTCGTGATGGACAAGACAAACCCTTTGCTGGGGAGTCATCAAATTATTTCAGTAAAAACAAATTATGAATAAATGAAAATCAATTTTTTAAAAAAGGCAGGATCATATAGGTGCAAAAAATTCCTATCAATCATCTTGCCCTGTCCCTTTTAAATCAAAAGGCATTTAAACAAGCAAATAATAAAAAGAAAGATCATAATTCCAACCTCGATCGCACGCAGAATCCGAATATCATCGTTTGTAAGACGTGGTTTTATGACGGTGACAGGCAGATGAATCGAGCTGACTCGCGGTCGAAACGTCGCTGACTTCTGCAGCAAAACAATACAAAAACCTTATTTAATTAATATTAAATCCATAAATATCAATTTACAAATAATATAATACTATATTAACCAAAAATAACATACACAAACACAAGCAATCAAACATACACAAACACAAATATACATACACAAACACAAGCACACATACACAAACATACACACACAAACCCTAGCACACATACACAGTGTGGGGCCCGGTGATATAGGGTATGTTCGTTGCCTTGCAGCCGGAGGGTTGCAGATTCAAATCCACCTCAAGTTGCCACGTAGGGACCTTGAGCAAGTCCTTCACTCGCAACTGCTCAGCGCTTCAGCGTGAAACTCCAATGCAGTGTCCACGCCGTAGTCGGGAGCGCCTCTGAGCACAGAGCTTGAAGAGGCGCTATAAAATTGAGAAATAAATTTTTTTAAACCAAAAAACGGCAAGCATACATACACAAACTCAATCATACAATCATACACAAACACAAGCATACAAACACAAACACACAAGCATACAAACGCACTGTCAAGGACTTACAGTCGTTTTCCCTGTGCTTCCATCAAGTGATGATAAACTCTCTGTTGACTTGCCATCCTCCGAGCCCTCCACGGGCGAGTCCCTCTGAGACTTCTCCTCCGACAAATCCGCTCGACTGCTGTTGACTTCCATAGAGTCGTCAGCCGGCAACTCTGAAGTCTCGACCGCAGTCGCACTCAGTCGGAAAATCCCGTGCACGTCCAGTTCGACCTTGACTTTGACCTTTTGCGGAAGATCCTTGTCCGCCTGCGATCCATCGCCGACGCGAAACAATCCTGTCAACGAGATACGACTAATTATTCACTCATTATGGAGATTTATTGTAATTTATTATAATTTATTCATTCATTATGGAGATTTATTATAATCGTAATTGAGGCTAAGACAAGGTTTGGACTGAAAGGCACTTTTTTCGGAGAAGCACAGGCACTTAATGTCTATAAATGGCCGCATACAATACATCCCAGAGGGCAAAAATCTTGTCTTGTCTACTCAAAAAACTTGCATATACAAAATGACCGCATATCCAAACTAAGATGCTTATATACGGTCCGTATATCCACCCAGCAGGATCCTCACTTCAGGTATACCACCTATTCTTTCCTCACTTTCTCCACTTTGTATATTATTTAATCATGCATTTAATCATTAAATCTTATCGTGTATCGCGGTAGCACATAACATGCATAATTTATTCGGGGAGATTTAATTTCATTTTATTTGATCCAGACCGTACAGTAATAATTGTAATCGTAATCATAAACTCCCAATTTCTAAAGTGCCTTTAAAAAGCCAAGCAAAGGGCACCATCTTATTCACGAGCGCTGCATTGAATCAATAGGGCTGAACTGACCAATCAGCGAGTCGTAGAGTGGAACGTCGAGACTGCTGTAAGCCGCTTCGACTTGGAACGGTTCCGGCCGATGCAAGGTGAGGATCTTTGTGAATGGAACCGGATGGAACTGGTTGAAGACCTCCATGCTACTCGGCCTGAAAAAGCAACCACGGATTAATAATATTTTCTTTATTAAAACAATCCGGTTGACAGACCACAACCGGTTACAGCGTACATTTAAGTAAATCAAACAATTCACTTGTCTGTGTACATTTGTTTTAGGGCAGTGGTTCCCAACCTTTTTTGACTGTAGGGACACTTTTTCTAAGTTGGAGGACACGAGGACCACTTTTTCTTAGTTAAATGACATTAGGGTATTTAGGGGGACACAATGCTAAAATTTAATTAACTAAAAGCATATAAAAATTGTTATAATTAATTCAGAGTAGAATGTTTGATGTTTATAGACTTCAAAATAAAATAATTTGTAATAGAAAATGATTATATTATGTTCTATCCTGGCTAAATTGTCAAATTTTCATATATTTTTGCTAATTCTTTGAGAGATGAGTGCCATTGTTGAGGCCTAGCGGGCCACGGGTTGGGAACCGCTGTTATAGGGTGTGCACCAGTATACCACAAGACAGTACTTACCCGGTGTCGTCGTCCATGACGCCCCGCCAGCTGAGGACTATGGGATACGGTTGAACGTCGGTGATGGAAAAATCACGGACGCGGAAGTTCGGAGAGAGAATGGCGCACTGAAATGCACACGAAAATCAGATATAAAACAAATAAAAAATATATGAATAAATAAAACAGACAATTTTAAGTAAATAAATGAATAGATCAAATTAATTTTATATTAAAGCAAGATCCTACAGATGTAAAAAGTCCCTATTAATCAGCGTTTTACCCTGTCTCTTTAGATCAAAGGGCATTTAAACAAACAAATAATAAATAAAAATAAATACATGTAAGTGTTCGACATGTAAGACATTCTTTTTGATAAATAAAGGTTTTTTTTTAAACACTGAATAAATAAATAATGTTGATTGGCTGTTTCAGTGTAACAAAACTGTGTGATAACAAAGATGATCAGTGTCACCCTCCTCCTTTATCCAGGCTTGAGACTGGCACTAGAAGAATGCAACTAGTGGTGGCGAAGTTCTAAAAAAATATTCATTTATTTATTCAATCTGAAAAGTATGTAGACAGATCACAGATAACACTGGAACCCGTCACGACCCTTCGAGCTTCACACCAGTGTGCGCTACCATTGAACCGTCTACCCATTGTGGGGCACGGAGGTGTAGTGGTGGCGTCGTTGCCTTGGAGCCGAAAGGTTGCAGGTTCGAATCCACCTCAAGTCACCCCAAAGGGATCTTGGGCAAGTCATTCACACGCAATTGCTCAGCGCTTCAGCATGACACTCCGATGCAGTGTCCGCTCTGCATTCTGGAGCGCCTCCGAGTAGCGAGAGCTTGAAGGGGCGCTATAACAAGTGCACATACAAACAAACATTCAACCATCTACCCGTCCCAAAATAAACAGCAAGCAGAATCAAAGACAAGTGAAGAAGCTGCATCAATTGCCGCATTGAAAGGACACGCAACAACATAAATAAAATCCGAACGATATATTTCACCTGTAGAGCGCAACCGCGAGCGACCGCCTCGTCTCCGTTGAGCGTCGTGCTCACTTCTCTTCCGAACACTCGTCGGATGACTTCCTTGATCGCAGGAATCCGACATGACCCTCCGACAACCTCGACAGCGTACACGTCTTCTGCCTTCAACCCTTCAATCAAAACAGACGATTGAATCGCGTGATTCAAAGTTGGATACATATGCATGGCATTTGGATAGTGGCATTTAATAAATACATAATAATAATAATAATAATAGTAATCATTTAGTAATTTTTAACCAATAGTTAGTAATGAAGTCCCTGGGGATCCTAAATACCTCGGGGCAATTAAAATAATAATACTTTTTCGTGCGAAAAATATATCTCGTTTAATAAATGGTCGCAATAAGAAAAAAAAAGAATAATAAAATAAATAATAACAATAATGAGTTAGGAAGAATGATAATTGACACAACAAATGATTCAATGGAGGCATCATACCTATTTAAACTGATCTGTGTGGTTCTTCAATGGGACTTTGTCTAATTGGGTCCATTCCAGACAAATCTGCTTTTACAGTGAATGTTGAAGGCACTGATGGGTCATTTTTATGTCATTTTAAAAACATAGCAATATAACAAAAATATACTATTATTAATTTTGTTATCACACTCCAACGCAACAATGCTGTTGCCCACCAGGGCACCTTGTCTGGGCTAGCCAGAGCCATGGACTGGCCGCCCTAAGAAATTGATCTATGAAAGCTAAATTGAAAACTTAAACTAACATTCTGATGATAATAACAATAATAAATATTTTAAAATTTAAAAAAAATAATAACAACAATGGAGATTTTACAGTTTTTTCGGGTTACAAATTTTTTAAAAATTAACAACAACAGTAATAATAATAACAACGATAACAATAATAATAACAATAACAACAACTCCCAAGGGACCTGTGAACCTCGGTTTTAAAAAAAATTCCTCTTCTACGTTAACTCGCTCACTGACTCATCAAAAAAAAAACTCAGCACTAACTCGCGGAGACGAGAATCTGGCAGAGGTGAAAGTCAATCCTCTTGAACAGTTCCCCGGCGAGTCCCTCCATCGTTTCTCGATTCATCGTCCCAGATACGTCCTTCTCCTCCATGAAGCACTCGATGTTGATCGGAATGTCCTGCGAGTTGGCGCTCATGAGCTTCTTGAGTCGCTCGCACTCCTGCAGCAGACGGATGTACGCTCGCGGATTCTTACTCGCGTCGACTCGATATCGAGTCTTGAAGTCACGCACGAAGTAATCGGCGAGCAGCTGATCGAAGCTCGATCCACCGAGATCGGGATCGGCGGCCATCGCCAGAACCTGACATGAATTGTAGTGTACACTGTGTAATGTAACTGTAAGGCAAGAGCTTATAAGATAGTGGCTCAGAGACACACAGAGAGACAGCGAGAGAGAGACACACACACAGACACAGACATACACAAGAGAGAGAGACAGAGAGACACAAAAGAGAAACAGACACAAACACACAGAGACTCACACATGCAGACACATACAGACACAAACACGGAGAAAGACACACAGTCACACACACACACATATACACAAACACGAAGAAAGACACACACACACATAAACACACACACAGGCACATACTGCTACACTAACGAACAATGCATATTGCATACACAGTGAAAAAATTAACGAACCAAACATCAGATCAATGCGTACCTTTAGTTTTCCCTTGTTGAAGGCGCAAACCGACAGCTGAAGATCCGCATGACCAACATCAAGAAAGACGACGTTCCTCGGCTTCGCTCCTGGCGCCGGAAGATCCTGCTTGTATATTCCGTAGCTGAGCGCTGTGGCCGTCGTGTCGTTCATCAGACACAAAACGTTGAGACCGGTCACCGATGCGGCAACCATCATCGCACGACGCTCAGCATCCGTAAAGTAAGACGGAACCTGCAAACGAAGTGTAATCGTAATCTACGAATTTCTGATGCACCACTCGAAAGCAGGGCAGCAACTTATTTACGAGCGCTGTGTCTAGTCAGAATGCTCAAAAAGGTAGTTAGAAGGAGGTCGTATAGTCTGGGTGCCAAAGAATCAGAGGAGGCAGAGTAGCTGTTACGGTGGTAAGACCTGCCTTTTCTCTCGGGGTTGCACACACTGGAAGCGCAACTGAAAGCAACTTGCGCCTCTGAGTATATAAGTTTTCGGAATGAATGAATGAATGAATGAATGAATGAATGAAAGGCTCTTGCTGCGAGAAGCGCTTTGTAAGTCGTCAGATACAATACAATAAAACTTAGGGAAAAAAATTCTGACATTTTTCCACGACTTTCTCCTCATATAAATGTACGGAAAATTAAAATTTGCTCCCTGACAAGTGGTCCCTTTCTTGGCCATGGTCAGATTCATAAATGTAGTAAACACATCATGCACAATTTATGTAGTAAAGAGAGAAGTGTAATCAAATGTGCAAACTTGTACGAGTTTGGTCGAGCTTCCGAGAGAGAGTTGGCAGTTTACTTTTGCACCATTAAAATTTCTTACCCTGATGAGTACCCGGATGTAGCGTATCTAAAAATAGACCGACCACACACATCGTCTGAACCGCCTAAGAAAGACGATCTCTGATTGGCTGACACGTTGCGGCTTCAAACCCCGTCAGTAATTAAAAGTCCCAGGTTACGATAAAATAACAAAGAAGACTCTCACAGATATGACGCAGTCGGAGACGACGGATTTCAACGCGGCTTCTGTCGTCTCTTTCAGTTTCGTCAACATCATTGCGGTCAGCTGTTCTGGACTGAAGGTGCGCTCCTTGTTCTGATAATTCACCTAAGAAAACAACCAACTAACCTCTTCAGTAACCTTCATTTCAACATCACAGATATGTTGGTAATCTAGCATTTTAGGGTTCTAAATTATTCGCCACAACATGAGTTTCAGCGCTGATCAAACTCATTCATTTATAAAAAACAGACATGTAATTTATTGATAGGTAATCTATCATTTCAGGGTTCTAAATTATTCACCATAACATGGGTTTCAGCGCTGGTAAAATTCATTCATTCACAACAAAATTTGTATAGCACCCCTTCAAGAAACCTACTCGGAGGCGCTGCCAGCCCAACCACAGCAATACAAATTAGATCTAGGCAACAAGTTTGTAACATGTATTGGAATTATTCCTATGGAGTAGGCACATCTCAAGCGGAAGTCAAGTCCAAGTGGATGGGCCAACTATCGAGAATGCACAACACTGCCTAGTTGAGGCACTAGCGCAAATACATGTTGGATTGACGAAAGGAACTGTCGATAAATAGAAATCGGATCGATTCAAAATAATTTCTGCTTAAATAGAAGTGGGATCAATGAACAGATTCAAACCATCTGTCAAGATCATTTAACTGCCCCCTCCTCAAGGGCTTTTTTGGAAATTTCTAAAACTGCACAACCAGCAATTTGTAGTCGTCTGTGAAAACACTTTAAAAATCTGACAACATTTTCTTTTTTAGTCATCATTCGTCATAAATTAATTTTTTAAATGTCGCAAATCGTTCTTCGTTCCATTTTGCTCTCCTGTGGTATACCGACTGCAATTAACTTTTTCTAACAATTACCACTGCACAAGACTACTTAAACAACTGCACAAATTCATTTACAACTGCACACTTTGTGTAGAACTGCACATTAAAAAAGCCCTGCCCTCCTCGACCAATGCCCCCAGACCATGCCGGAATTCCTTACCCTGACATTGACGGATCCCTCCGGTCCCTCCACGACCTCATAAGGCAGTCGTCCAAGTTCGCTCTGCACGATGGGATCACGAAATTTCTTTCCAATCAGACGTTTCCAGCCCCACATCGTGTTCTTAGGATTCGTTACCATCTGGTTTTTGGCCGCTGTTCCGAGAAACCGATTGCGTTCGCCCATGGAGACGCATGTCCTGGGTAAGACACGTTCAACAGTTCACACGCTGAGGTTACGTTTACATGTTACGTTTACAGGTTAAATTCAGAGTTTGCATTTACAGTATACAGCTGCAGGTTACATTTATATGTTAAATTTACAAGTTACATTTAGAGTTTGCATTTACAGTATACAGGTTCCATTAAGAGTGCATTTACAGGATACAGTTACAAGTTTTCATAATTTACAAGAGCTACATTTATGGGTCGTAGTTACAGGTTCCATTTACATGACATTTATGAGTTACAGTTCAATGCTAAACCGATAGATTACAGTTACATTTACAGGTCATATGCATAAATTTACAAGTCCTGAATGTCACAGTTCTTGCAATCGTGACATGACAATTTTGAAATTAAATCAATCTATCATAATTGATTTTTAAAGCTAAATACAACTCCCGTAACACTAAATATAATGAATTGCATAATTAGCTTCAAGGCTGAATAGAGAATAACAGTGCTGGAAGTTGAAGAAACATAAATTATATTGTGCGTGATGCAAAACTTATGCCCACCACTGCGCTATTTAGTTTGTTTAGTGACACTGTGCGATAACACAGCTCATTAGCGTCGCACTCCCTCTTTACCCAGCCACGGGACTGGCACTGCCAAAGTACCAGCAGTGGCGGAGTTGGTAGTTTATAATATGACTGGTGAGAACTTTTCGAAAGCACCCATAAAATGTTGGCACGCCCTACCCAACATAAATAATGCACCCATAAAATGTTGGCACGCCCTACCCAAGGTAAATAACGCACCCATAAAATGTTGGCACGCCCTACCCAAGGTAAATAACGCACCCATAAAATGTTGGCACGCCCTACCCAAGGTAAAATACGCACCCATGAAATGTTGGCACGCCCTACCCGAGGTAAATAACGCATCCATAAAATGTTGGCACGCCTTACCCAAGGTAAAAAACGCACCCATAAAATGTTGGCACGCCCTACCCAAGGTAAATAACGCACTCATAAAATGTTGGCACGCCCTACCCAATGTAAACACACCGTGACAGGCGAAGTCTCACTTACGGCGTACACCTTTCACTACACTCGTTGGCGATCGTCTCGATTCCACCCTGTCTGGCAACGGCTATGTAGCACGTCTGCTGTCCGATATCAATTCCTATGACGGACATGACTCCAGAACTTTTGAATTTTCGCCGAAATCGCGTCAGACGGAGAATGCCCGATGCACACTGTGCCAACAGTCAAAACGATCGCCTCGCTCAAACACACCAGAAAATCAGAAAATCTCCTAATAGCGAAGTTTATGTTGGGCTTCAAATGGACGGCGTTTTCCTGTGTTTTTAGATCTTAAATTCACCCGCTCGTGAATGGAAATCTCCACCCGATACCAAAGCGACCGCACAAACTTGGAACTTCTAGGAAACCCATCGGCTGAACCACTGCGCATGACCGGAAGTCGGTATAAAAAATTTATGGCTAGCCAATGATATTATTGATATAGGCCTACTTTTCAAAATATTCAGAAAACACGGGTATCGCCAGACAAAACGATTATGAAAAGCATAATATTAGAAAACTCAATCAGTTTATGGCGTCTGAGAGAAACATATAGAAATCAGACAGGTCAACATTCTAAAATATTATCATTTTAATGCATGAAATGTAATACTAATAATTATTCTTTATTGAAACAATTCGGTTAACCAAATTTGCTGCATGTGCTACAGAGTGTATAATACGAGTAAAATACCTATAAAATTGCCTATGAAAATAATTTCATCATACAGTAATAACACCCTCGAGCAATTATAATTACTTTAAAAATTAATATTCATGTCTTTTTGTGATTACTGTCCATGATATTTGCACACCTCTTTTAAGAGATATTCAGGAATTAGTGTCGCGATTTTCGCGATTTTTTTCGTGTTAATCTCGCGATTTTCGCGACTTTTTGTCGTGATCTCGCGACAATTTTTTTCCGAAATCTGGCAATCCTGTTAGTAACGTTAGCATTGGGGCCCTGGAATTAATTCACGTAAGGTTTATTAGATCGACTAAGTTATGATTTTGAATGACACCCTGGTTTAAATAGTTTTAAGTTGAATAGGGTTTTCTTCGAATGATATAAAATGTTGCCCATATATATCTGGATCAGAAACAGCAATAAAACCTTTGTCTCTAATTTATTCCAGGTAGTGATCCCCGTCAGACGGTCTATACATGGAACATCTGCGAAGTCGAGAAGTGAATTATTGTTTTTGGAAATGATTATAATTACTGTCAAACAAAATTGCATGTCAAAGCCAAATCAAGGAGATGTCACAAATTTCAGGTAAGCAGATAATTACTGTTAAAATTGCAATTGTTTCAACACCGCAAAAATGCAGGAAATAAATCCCGAGGTAATGTAATGTAATGTGATGTAAATCTTTGAGAATTTCTCATTGTCCACAAAAACCACCTCAGGGCAGGGGCGGATCCAGGGGGGGCTTATCCGGCCATGGCCCCCCCCATTTAGAATTCCCATGTATCGTGGCCCCCCCCCATTTGGATTGAACATGCTGTGGAACAATGTACATATTGTACAATTTGGCCCCCCCTATTAAGAAATACCCATGCATTGCGGCCCCCCTCCAAAAATTTTGCCATATGACTAAAAAAAAAAAAAAGGTCATCAACTTTTTTGGCGGATACAAGAAAGAAAAATTTTCCCAAGGTCAAAATTTTTTCCCGGACCCAAGACCAAGAAGTTTTGGCCCCCCCCCCGTCCAAAATTTCTGTATCCACCCTTGCCTCGGGGACACCAGCTTAAACCGGTGTAAAGGTTTCAAATTACCCCCTCCTAAACATTGCCCCCCTGCAAACTGTAATTTGCATCACTCATCGCATTTACTGCACTAAAATGTTGAATGACACCCTAATATCAAAAAATTATCTCGCTTCTCGTTTGGATTTGAAGATTTTCATCCGTCATCCCACTGTGGTTTGTTATCAATATTTTCATATTTAACTCAAATACTAATTTGCCGCTGAAGTTACATGGAGAAATGACTTTGAGGCTATTATTTTTTTCGATTCAAATATTCAAATAAATGCGATGATTGATGCAAATCTAGTTTCCGGGGGGTAATCTGAAACCGGTTTCAAGTTATGGGTGGGGGGGGGTAATGTTTAAAAGGGGTAATTTGAAACCTTTACACCGGCGCTACATAAGATCAAGTCCGCAATAGGTGGTCAGCCCGAAACCTGAATCAAGAAACGCTGAAAATGCACATAAGCCCGATTTCCCGAAAACAGTTTTACAGAAAGTGGCTCCCTTGACTATGCGACACCTCCCAAAAAACTGTTCTAAATTTCACATTCTGATGAAGATTTTTTTTCCATTGATCTTGGCCGGTAGCGCCTCTGAGTAGATGCCTTGAAGGTGCGCAACATAAATTCTGATTGATTGATTGAGAATGCGGTCAAACGCCAGAGGACTAGTCTGAGTAAAATTTAATACATCATACGATGTTGTCCTGTTAGTGAACATTGTTGATAACTAAACATCATTTGTTCGTGTTTCGCTCTTAAAAATCGATTTCGGGGATCCAGCCGAAATTCGTTTAAGGGATTCAGTTCTCCAGGATTCAGTTGATCTTATCTAATTTTGTGAATGCTTATTATGTAGGTTGGATATTGAGCACTCTGTTTCATTCAACTCTGCTTTTTTGCCTTGCTAGAGATGGCAGCACTTCTGATTATTCCCCCTGTGTGAGGCCCTGTATGGAAATTCTTGAATGAGTGAATGGATGATTAAATGAATTCACACTGATTGTTATTTTGTGCATTGCAGATGAAATAATGGCAGCCGCTGATTCGTCTACTGCCTCTTTTTCACCCACTACTTCTGTTTCATATACTACGGTAAGATTTTCTATTATGGGAATTTTTCATAAAATTTTTAGTCATTAATTGCGTACATTTTAGTTTGTGCATTCCAACTGAGGGATCCCATATAGCCCAACAGCAAGTCTGTGAGATCTCATAACATGTCAAATTTGTTGTTTTCTGAACACTGCGTTTTATATTTTTCAGTTACTGCGTTACGAGTGTCTTAGGAGGATACCTGAAAATTCGCAGAAAATCTACGTGAAAAGACATCCAACAATAACATTATGGCTTCCATTAAATAAGTCTTCTCCTTTGTCGATGGAAAAGTCAAATGTTTACTAAAATGAAATGATTAATAGTGGAAATCATTCTGACTTGTGTCGTGGGGGGGAGCGTACAATACTATTTTGTATTGCTAGCCATCTGTTCTGTTAGTAGTTAAGATTTGTGATTTTTGTTCTTGTGATTTGTTTCAATTGCATAACTACAGTCTAACCAGTCGCAGTCTGTCAACTGGATTGTTCAATAAAGGAAATAATTATTACAATTATTAAATATACCAGTATGCTCTGTACAGCCACGAAATATCCAAAGGTCATCGCTGATGTTTCTGGTGTTGTTGTTTATGTTGCTTTTAATAATGGCAGGATGTGTTTCAATTCAATTAATAGTCGTGTTGTTTGTCAGGTAATTCAAATTCTGACCACCAGTTTCTCTAAGAAAAAATTGTTTTCTTCATTCGAAGTCCACGATTGCATGCTTCCTTCTTTATCAATTGTATTCCAGTGCCATTGGCAGCTTTTGTCTTATTCTTTAATATTGATATCGTTCACAGTCTTATTCTACAACATAGGTGCCAAAGATGACGTTGAATCAGTTCAGAATGTCAGTAAAACTGTTCACTTTACATTGTCCAAAGTTAGACATTTAAAACATTTAAGACTTAGCTGAGTTAGCTCTGCAAAAATGTTTTCCTGAAAAACTATATGTAGATTTGTCTGTTAACGATGGCAATGCCTAGGCTTTTTAAAGATGATATAGAAATAGAAACTTCTTCTTCATCTTTTCTTTCAGGCTTGAATTAATCCCTCTCAACGGAGGGGTCAGCCACTGGGATGCTCCTCTTCCACTTTCCTCTGTATTTGGTGTCTTCATCTTTCAGTTTGAGTTGTTTCCATAGAGAAAAATTGGAGCAAAGTTTTTACAACCGGATGCCCTTCCTGACGTCAACCCTTGTTTTCGGTGTGGAACCTAGCCTTTGGTGTTGTGCACCTACTCGCAAGGCAGCGAGGGCTTCAGGCTTATTTAAAGGCGGCCTATACTCGCATTGTCGCAGGACAGTCGTAGGGCACATGCAGCTTTTATCACAGGACGTGGTGCCAACCATGTCCCATACTGCGCCCTGGTAGCCTTGCCGCTGTTGGTCCATGACTGCTTGTTCGTCAGGTTTTACCCTGCTTATTTCGCAGCTAGCCTCTATATCTAGAGGTCGTTCCACTATCCGCCACCTGTGGACGCGTGTGATAGCAGTACAGCTCTGCCACACAGAAATAGAAACAATAACTATAAACTACTGTAAGTCCTCTCTTGCCAAATGAAATTTGTTTTTGCTTTTAAAGCTGCAAGATTTGCCGATTGAGGTTCTGGACAACATCCTGATGAAGGCAGTGATCAAGAAAGTAATAGATAAGAAACTGGTAAAATCTGCTTGGATCGATTACGCTTTTCGAGTGATTGGGCTGATAAGAACTGTCTCATGGCAGTGGAACTACAGCCTAACAACCAACTGGTTCGAGATAGTACTGCGTCGCAAGCTTGATAATTGCAAAGGTAAGCTCAAATTCAATGATGCGTATATGCCTTGTCCAACATCGGAGGTTTAACTTTATCTGTCTCGTGAATAGTTGAATAATTCCAAACATATTTGTAGAGTTTTAAGATGGCATTTCACTTATCATTTTCTTGAACCTTCCACTTGCATTCTCATCAGATATCTTTGCAGCTGTAGCCTTTTTTATGTCCTGTTTATTTTAAGTTAGAACGAAGGGAACGCATCCTGATGCAACTCTGCCATATTTTCTAAGATATCGCCTTGTATCTATTTTCTGTTTAAATTGTTAATATTATGTAATAGCTCTGTGAATATTTTTTTAAAATAGGATCCATCTAGCGGCTTAACTCCCTTCGGGTTGCCTATTGCTTCCTAACATAAGCAGAAATAACTATGCATCATCATAATTGTCAACTACAATTAATCACTGCAGGGATCAATAAATTGATTGATTGATTCAAATTGATTGATACCACCATTCTTTTAGAAAAGTTCTGTTAATCTGGGGAAAATTATACAAAATAAAAACTGTTTTCATACAGAACACTAACTGGTGAATTGAGTGATTGTAGTCATTGTCGTTAACCATATTGTGCAAATCCTTCACGACACCTGTTAAATTTTGGGCATTAACGTAAAGATTGCTGATAAATGAAGGCCATGTTGTATTGTATTTTACGTTTTTTTAACTAAAATTCTGTCTTTGAATGTTTCAGTGTTGATACCTATCTCGTCTAAATGCGAAAAAAAGTTTATTTGTCACTACCTGTACAAAGCATTATTTTTTACTTAATGTTTTCTTTTTATCAATGATGATCGTTTTAAAGGAGTTTCCTTTTTTACAGACCCTACGACAATCTCGGTGGAACGGATAGCCTATGGCAGATTCGATCGGTGTTTCGCAGGGCGTTGTAAGTTTGGAAGGCTGAATAATAAGATCTACTGCCTCGCTACTATTCGTCATCCTCCAGACAGTGTCAGTGAAATCCGCAGGGAATCCTATTTGCGAGTGTTCGAAGGCCAGGACTTAAACAACAGCGTAAAAGATATAGGCCCACTGCTGCCTTCAATGAAAGATCTAGGTGGACTTGCCACCTGCAAACAGTCAAACTCTATATACATTTGGCAGACTGGTCATACTAAATGGCCATCCGATCATGCTGTCTGGCGTGTTGTTCTGGATGAGACTGGTGGCTTTGAAGCGCTGCAGTGGCCAACTTTTATTCCATTATGGGATGGTTTAGACTGCTCCCTGATAAGAGACATACTTTTTGATCATTTATGTGTTCTCGATGATGGGAATCTTCTGGCGTTGAGAAGCGTCTTTTACAAGGATGACGACTGGCACATGATTCTCAGTGTGCACAAACCTGACGGATTTGTAATTAGAAATATAAAATTATTCAGTAATGAAGAATACGTATCAAGGAAGTCGAATGTCAGAATGAAGTCGAACGGAAATTTTGTTTATGCTGAGGTTGTTTTAAATGGTTCCGTTATCCGTGAGGTAGACGAAAATGGAAGAAAAATCCGCGAATCGCGCTATCTACAAAAAGTGTCGGGTATTTTCAGTAAACACAAACAAATCTTTCTGGATGCATACGATCGAGTGATATTTCACGATGGTGGTTACCTGTTAACTTTTCTGGATTGCGAACTGAATTTCCTAGGAGAGTGTGCAACTCTTGATAACAAACTGCCACCGGGAGCCGGCGGATTTGAGCTGATGAATGCGGATTTTGATAAAGAGAAAAACGAAATGATCATCATGCACTGGGACCAGGATGTTCTCTTTCTAAAGCTAACAATATAGCACTACTCGCTACTGACCCACAATAAATTATATTTATTTTTAACTTGGCTCCATCAACTGCTATTCATGGAATTTTTCAAAGTTTCCTATGCACAACATTACTTTGTTTGGTTTCTCAACAATTTCCTTCCCCCGGACTCTTCTCTCAACACATTCTCCCCGGGAATCTCTTTGACGTTACAATAGGACATTTTCCCCCTGGATGGTCCCCCTATGTTGCCAAAAAATAATTTATATATTATTTTACATACATTCTTCAATACTTTCCTTCAATAGTACCGGTACTCGGATGTTTGAATGTTTAAATTTATCAGACATTTACTTTATTTAATTGTTGGAATCTAATTTTGAGCAATCAAGCTTTTAGGCTGTTTATAATTATGTGATTCCTTATTATTTGATTTATACTTACTTTGATGCTGAATATAGATGTTTAATAGGTTTTGATTGCTGTAAAATAATGTTTGCCTAAATGGAAGCTGGATTTATTAAACTAATTCTTTACATAAGAATATGTAGAAGCTGGATTGGTGGAAGTAACCTCTCATGAATGGAAGCTGGATGAAATTGAGTCTTTTCTTCTATAGAATTTGGATCGATCGAATTAATTTTTGCCTGATTAGAAGTTGATTTGACTATAAAATTCGTCTATTGTTTTAAGTTGCATTGATGAAAAACACTTGATCAATTGAAGTGGAATTGACGATAATAATGTTTTCTTATTCTATCTGTCTGTCTCTCTCTGCACAAACGAACTCTCCTACTCTGTATGTCTATCTCCCTCCTTTCCCTTAAGGTTTAAACACGGCGCTTGTAATCTGTCTGTGCTTATATAATTATGTGCCTCTCGATCTCTGCCTGTCTCTGTCTGTCTGTTTCAATCTGCCACTCTAGTTCGCTCTGGTCTTTATAACCGGTCTCTTAAACCTCACACTGATTAATTATATTTGTCTCGACTACAAAGATTCACGTCCTAATGATGCGTTCGCATTTTGCCTTGCATGTCTATAGGTCAACTGAGGTTATCTACAGAATGGAACTGAGTGCTAAAATAGTTAAATGTGTTTTTAATATTGTCTAATATCCGAATTCAGTCATTCGTCCAGTCGCCAAATTTTCAAATTGGCCACTACATTATAGCCTACAAAGGCATCAATGCATAATTTTGTCCACCCTATAGGTCTATTACCGGGTAGGCCGTACTTGGCTGAGTTTCCAAAAGGCAGTCTAGATTATTTAAAAAGCTAGTTTATCTAAGCACCGATACTGCCTTATAATATATATATATATATATAATATGTATGTATGTACACACACACACACACACACATATATACACCGTGGTTCAAAAAAAACTAAGCCAAATTGTTTCGCATATATCTCAAATACCTGAGGACATATCAAGCTAATATTTCCCAACTATTTAGAGAAGTGGACCAAGAATATGATTCCAAAATTTCATAAGACACAGTTGAACGGTTAAAAAGATATGAATTTTTAAACTTCATATGCCGAAATTTCAGTTTACAAGCAATTTTCTGTCAGGTTCAATAAAATGTTCTCTTATATCTCTAATGCCTGATGATTAATCATTCTAAAATTTTCCAGATATGTAGAGAATTGAACTAACAATATGATTACAACAGTATGGTTTTATTATTTAATTAATTGAGATGCTCAAAATGTCCTCCTGCTTGCACGCAAGCCTGGAGGCGCTGGCGCCATGCATTATGTAGCAGCATCGTCGATTATCCTCTGGTCCAGGCCTTCCCACACTTCCAACAAGCGCTGGTTGCTTCAGATCGTTTAGATCATGGATTGTTGTTTGGTAGATTCGGTCTTACATCACGCTCCACACTTTATAATTAATTAATTTCACTTCATCATCCCTGAAGACCAAAATTTGGAACTATCAAGCATCGAACCCGCAACGAACACCATAACAGACTTGCTGAAAACAGACATTTCTGGAGATCAAGTTTAAATATTCATATCTTTCTATCCGTTCAAAGTTATGACATGATATTTTGGAATCCTATTCTTGGTTCAATCCTCTAAATATCTGGAAAATTTTGGTATGATTAATTATCAGGCATTGGAGATATAAAAAAAACCAGTTTAGCTTACTTTTTTTACTGAATCTGGCAGAAAATTGCTTGTAAACTGCAATTTTGGCATATGAAGTTGAAAGATTCATATCTTTTTATCCGTTCAATTTTATCTCTTGAAATTTTGGAATTATATTCTTGGTCCACTTCTCTAAATAATTGGAAAATTTTAGCGTGATATGTTATCAGGCATCAGAGATATATGAAAAACAATTTGGCTTAGTTTTTTTTGAACCACGGTGTATATATATATAAACATAATATTATATTAAAATATGAATTACCCAACGTTGCCCGGTGTAAAGGTTTCAAATTACCCCCTCCTAAACATTACCCCCCGGTAACTTGAAACCGGTTTCAGATTACCGGGGGGTAAGATGAAACCGGTTTCAAGTTACCCTCGGGGGTAATCTCAAACCGGTTTCATCTTACCCCCTACGGTTTCAGGTTACCCCCCGTGATAGCGTTGTTTTCGGCAATCCAGCTTCCATTTCACTTATAGAGAACCTTCATCCAGCTTCCATTTCACCTATAAAGAACCTTCATCCAGCTTCCATTTCACATATAGAGCACCTTCATCCAGCTTCCATTTCTCTAACCTTCATCCAGCTTCCATTTAATCGACAGAGAGCCTTCATCCAGCTTCCATTTCTCTAACCTTCATCCAGCTTCCATTTCACCTATAGAGAACCTTCATCCAGCTTCCATTTAACCGACAGAGAGCCTTCATCCAGCTTCCATTTCTCTAACCTTCATCCAGCTTCCATTTCACCTATAGAGAACCTTCATCCAGCTTCCATTTCTCTAACCTTCATCCAGCTTCCATTTCACCTATAGAGAACCTTCATCCAGCTTCCATTTCACCGACAGAGAACCTTCATCCAGCTTCCATTTCACATATTATAGAGCACCTTCATCCAGCTTCCATTTCTCTAACCTTCATCCAGCTTCCATTTTACCTATAGAGAACCTTCATCCAGCTTCCATTTAACCGACAGAGAGCCTTCATCCAGCTTCCATTTCACCTATGGAGAATCTTCATCCAGCTTCTATTTAATCTATAGAGAACCTTCATCCAGCCTCCGTTTCTCTAACCTTTATCCAGCTTCCATTTCACCAATAAAGAACCTTCATCCAGCTTCCATTTCACCGACAGAGAACCTTCATCCAGCTTCCATTCTCTAAAGATGAAATGGAAGCTGGATGAAGATTCTCTGTTGGTGAAATAGAAGCTGAATGAAGGTTTTCTATAGGTGAAATAGAAGCTGGATTGAAGAAAACGTTTGAAAAATTTAAGCTGGATATACGGAATTCGGAACTCAGCGGGGGGTGTAACTTGAAACCGGGGGGTAGGATGAAACCGGTTTCAGATTACCCCCTGGGGGTAATCTGAAACCGGTTTCAAGTTACCGGGGGGTAATGTTTAGGAGGGGGTAATTTGAAACATTGATATGTATTATATTAGCTGGATTGATAACGCTTCGTATAGTGGTCCATGGCCGACGGCGAATCAGTCGCGACTTACACTTAGGGCAGCGTGTGCTTGTTCCTATCTAAACCCATGTTAAATTCGTCAACTTTGAAGGTAATTTTCAAGAAATCTGGTCAGTGGCCGCTAAATACAGTTAAGTTGATTGTTTTGTATGTCATTCAACTCAAAAACCCTAAGCTGGTTTTGAACAATTGTGTATCATTGCTGAGAAATTTGTGTTTTAAAGCGAAGTGTTGTGACGCATATCTTTTACTATGGTTTGCCGCTAGGAATTCTGGGAGTTTTCCCAGAGAATTCTGGGATTTGCTCTAATGAAACACTGTATTTCCCTTAGTGAGCGATAATCCGAACTTTCATAGGCTATCAGCGTTCCAGTCATAGAGATGTATTAAAATATAAGGCTAGAGGGAATATCACGTCTGTAAATCTACGTCGCTGTCTCTTTTCATATCGACCAATCACATACCATGAGAAATCGCTTATTCATATCGACCAATCATAGGCGCCGCTGTCTCTTTTCATATCGACCAATCACATATCATGGTCGACATAAGAATCGCCGGTGATTGGTCGTTTGCACAGAGTGACGTCACTGGCGTGATTACCGTTAATATAATATAAGGTCGTTGATAACTTCACTTTTTTATGCAGAGGAGATAGGCCATATTCTCTCTAGCCTATATATTTTATATATATAGCGTACATCTCTATGGTTCCAGTAGTATATACTACATTTCAGTGATTTGAAACCTTTACACCGGGAAACTTCTGTTTTTCGCCCCCACCCGCCAAGCATCACTCCACCACACACACACACACACACACACACACACACACATATATATATATATATATGTAGCCTATATTTAATATTATACAGGGTGGTCCAAAATAAACTGCACAATGATAAATTGATAGTACTTTATTCAGACCAATTCAAATATAACCGTGAAAAATCACAAAAACACAGCAATTATTTTTACTGTAACATTACATGGATGTATTTCGTTACATAAAATGTTCAATGTGTCCTCCTTGCTGCTCGACCACGCATTGAAGCCAACGACGCCATTGATCAATTGCGCGGTCAATGAAACGCAATCGCTGTTCAACTGCTGTCCAACTTTGCGCCTGTACTGGTTAAGTCCGAGATCTTTCTTTACAATACGTTTAACAGTTGAACGTGAAATTCCGGTTTCACGTGCGATCTCCCGTGGGCTCTTATGGCTTAGCGGTTTGTCTTCCTGGCTACAGATAAGGTCGCTTACCAACTTGATATTTGCATCTGTTCGAGCTGATTTCGGACGTCCGCAACCCGGCTTCCTAGCTGTGGTACCTTCGGTATCAATTTTTTTAATGAGGATAGTACGACGTTTCCATGTCTTATTTGGAAATTCTTTCATCATACGCAAGAAAACTGGCATTAAACATTGAATTGTTATACATTATATCAAGAAAACTTTCACTGTGCAGTTTATTTTGGACCACCCTGTATATCTATATATATATATGGTCCAGTAAAGCCATTGTTCGGTAATTTCATGAAGGTAATCTGGCAACCCTAGTCGGGAAATAGGCAGTTTATACTTGCTTAGAACACGTACTTTGTTTCAGCGTGCAAAAAAGACTAGTAGGGTATACTTTTTCGGATAGTCACTGCATACAAATATTTTCCCAAAATAAAAATATTTTCCGACCTACCTACCCAATTTGTTTTAGCTCTGTTACCGGAAACACAACATTTTAAAGGCCTTAGACCAATATTGTCGTGGAAATGGGTTTTTTCCCATCGATATTGGCTGGATTGCTTTTGCTTGTCGAAATTTTTGACCACTCGAGAGTCGAGATCACGTTTAGAATTCAATTATTTTGTTTAGGATCGAATATAGTTTACATTTGTGTTGAAGTATGGCGAGTGCATACCAGAGCGAAATGGAGGAAATGACAAAAAGTTTAGGCATGCGGATAATTTAATACTGTTGATTGCAAATGATAAAATGGAAACATTATTTTGATCAATTTTTCACATCGCCAAAAACTAAGCAAATCAAATTTCTACCACTGCTGTAGGTGCACTGTTAATCTTACCCATTTGTTGGTAACGTAACACGTTTGCGGGTTGCCGATTACTCCTTATCATTGAGACGTCGCTTTGTTAATGCGTTACAGGTAAAATAATTGCTGCCGATCTGTCATCTCCTACCGTAACTTCGCCTACTACGGTAAGATTCCCAAGGACGAGAGTTTTCTACAGATTTTTGGTCAGTATGTGCTTACGATTTTTGATGTTTGCATTCCAACTGATAGATCTTACATGTCAGCAATTTTTTGATAACTGACAAGTCGGTTTTTGCACTTGTTAAAATTTGCTTTTATGTGTCTCATTGCTCATTGTCTGCATTAGGGGTGGGATAGTTGTGCAACCAGGCTGTCACACAGGGATCACAACTTTGGGGAATTTTTTTACAAAACATTAGAATGGACGCATACCTTAATAATGTCATAGTTTCAATTAAACAAATTTCTTTTTACAATAAGATCTGTTAAATGGTACAAACAGTTTGCTAAGATAGCAAGATTACCAAAGAAACAGTTAAAAAATTTTCTTGTGAGAACCAATGTCTATATTTCATACATTCTGAAACTTTCTTTAGAAGTCCATCGCAGATATTTCTGTTATTTCTTTGGGTTTATTTCTGCGTGTCATTTTACATTATTTATACATAATAAATACAGCATGCGTTACTCCATTATTAATAGTACTCTGGTATATTGTTTTGTCATGTAATTCCAAGCACCAGCTTCTCCAAGAGTTTTTTCTTCTGCTAAACCACCTTATTGAAGTGCCAATCACATCTAAATTGTTTTATTCTTATTGACATTGTTCAGAAACAATATCAATAAGAATGCTAGCCAGAAGGAACAGAAGAAGATTGTTCAGAAACGATTTTCTGCAACATAGGTGCCCAAAATGTTTAAATGGTTCAGGACAATGAAGCATGCATTGAACTTTACAGCATGCAAAATTAAACATAGTTAAAACAAGTATGGTGTGACTAAAAATGTTCTGCTATGCTTAAACCTGTAAAGATGATAATATCAACTTTATTAAAATTGCTTGTAGGCAGAAGCAAAAACTGAAAGGTATTGTAGGGCCTAACTTGCAAAATGAAATATTTTTGCTTTTAAAGCTGCAAGATTTGCCGATTGAGGTTCTGGACTACATCCTGATGAATGCAGTGATCAAGAAAGTAATGGACAAGAAACTGGCAAAATCTGCTTGGATCGATTATGCTTTTCGAGTGATTGGTCTGATAAGAACTGTCTCGTTTCAGTGGAACTACAGCCTAACAACCAACTGGTTCAAGATAGTGCTGCGTCGCAAACTTAATAATTGCAAAGGTAAGCTCAAATTCAATGATGCCTATATATGCCTTGTCCAACATCGGAGGTTTAACTTTATTTGTCTTGTCAATAGTTGAATAATTCCGAACATATTTGTAGAGTTTTAAGATGGCATTTCACTTATCATTTTCTTGAACTTTCCACTTGCATTCTCATAAGATATCTTTGCATGGGCGTCCGCAGCGGGGCGCAAGGGGGCGCAAGTGCGCCCCCCTGAATTTTTCGCATAGTTGCACATAAGTACATAAGTTTAGATTATTTGGTTGTGATTGTTACAACGTGGTTTTTCAATGCGATTATCGATTAATTCGTTAATAATAATAATACAAGTTGAGCCTATATATCTTTCCTTGGGCGCATAATGTAGGCTATAGGATTCTCTCGTGGTAATATAGAAATTCAAACTGTCACCAATTAAATTAAGACCATGTGACAATTATTTAAACGTTTGCGCCCCACTAGAAAAATTTCTGCGGACGCCCATGTATCTTTGCAGCTTTAGCCTTGTTTATGTCCTGTTTATTTTAAGTTAAAACGAAGGGAACGCATCCTGATGCAACTCTGCCATATTTTCTAAGATACCGCCATAGATCTGTTTTCTGTTTAAATTGTTAATATTATGCTATAGCTGTGAATATGTTTTTGTAAATAGGATCCATCTAGTGGGCTAACTCCCTTTGGGCAGCCTATTGCTCCCTAACATAGGGATTAAGCAGAAATTACTGTGCTTCATCATAATTGTCAACTACAATTAATCACTGCGGGGATCAATAAATTAATTGATTGATTGAAATTGATTGATACCACCATTCTTTTAGAAAAGTTATGTTAATCTGAGGAAAATTATACAAATTAAAAACTTTTCATACAGAAAACTAACTGGTAAATTGGGTGATTGCAGTCATTGTCGTTAACCTTAATGTGCAAATCTTTCACGACACCTGCTAAACTTTGGGCATTAACGTAAAGATTGCTGATAAATGAAGGCCATTTTGTATTGTGTTTTACAATTTTTCTTTTCTGTCTTTGAATGTTTCAGTGTTAATGCTTATCTGGTCTAAATGCGAAGAAAGTTTATTTATGACTGCGCTGGTCCTTAGATTACTCTCTGACACATTCTATAAGCACTTGAAAAGTGTTCTATTTGTCCATGCTGGAGCCGGGAGCGCCTCTGAGTAGTTTCCTTAGAGGCGCTATATAAATACTTGAATGAATGAATAAATGAATGAATGAATAACATTACTTTTTACTTAATATTTTCTTTATATCAATGATGATTAGGGTGGTCGTTAGAAATGAAAGTTGGAGTCTACTGTTCTCCAAGTTTCCATTTGGTGCCATTCCATCCAGAAACATCACACAAAAAGTTGTGAGAGAAAATATTAATATTTAGGACTTGCGCAACACCATCAAAGTTTCACCATGTACCAAAGAAGCGAAAACTTGAATTGCAAGCATAATAAACCATGCATCCTCAAATCAGAATTCAATACAATGTGACTATAAAATTATTGAATACATGATTACCAATGATTACACTGTTTGGTGATCAAGATTGCAATTATTATTATTGCTGCTTGGGTATTTAATCAATGTCAATGTGACCTTGAAGACTCTGCGGCACTCTCTTTTGTTTGTGCTGAGAATGAGTTGCGATGTTCTTCTACAACTTCTGATATAAATTGTTTTTGTTGTTCATTCCTTGTACTTGAGGCATTGAAATGCTGAATAAGGGTGACACCTAGCTCAGCTAGATCACTGATAACCTTTATGGATCTCCAGCTTGTCGAGCTCCTCATGCAGTCTTCATGCTTTATCCGACCGCTTAACTGGATCTTCATGCTTTATCCGACCGCTTAACTGGATCGTGTTCCAGAAGTGCATCTAGTAGTTTAATTCAAGATGCAGAACAGGTCATGGGTTGAATTTATCACGAAATGATGTCGATCTAGCCTTTTTTGCGAATGGTTGGGAGAAGAGTTGCTGTATACGTTTGTGGATCTCAGAACCTTCTTTGTCTTCTAGAACTGCTATGATCAAATTCTTCTCTCCCAATGACATGTCATTGTGAAAGAAACCTAAGCTTGCCAACAGCTTGGATAAATATCAGAGATTTCGGCCAAAGGGTGTCACAGCGGCATCAGCAATGACCTTCCGCGGATATAAAGAGAGATAAAACAGCAGTACTAGATCGTTTCTAGGTTCAGTGGTTGCTGAATGCTGGTGGGGTTTGAAACTAATGGCGGCCATGTAGATGCATGTCCCAAATAGACTAATAAGCTTAATTATTTCCGGATGCTCCCACACATATTCGTCATAAGATGAGCCGATTCTTTGACTATAATCGTTGCTGTAGCCTAGAGGATACTTGTCTTGAAATAGCAACATCCTCAAGCAGTAAATTGCTCTCGTCGTCCATTTAGGCTACTGTTATTGAGGGGTTTGCAGCCGATGCTAGCTTCTTTAAACCTTGCCGGTCTCCAGCTTCCAGATATGCCCAGTCTCCTGAGTTGGAACTTGGTCAAAGAAGCTGCTTAGTAGTCTGAGTGATACTGTCCCTGATGCCAAGTTTTTCACGCTTATGATGATGGAGCAGTACTTTGAGCAGTTCTCTGCTAGAACGTCTCTTCAAGATGGGAGCTTGGAACCTTTGAAGCTCTCCTCTGTCCTCTAGCATGCGATATTACCGCTAACGCTATTGTAATCGGCATCGCCTTCTCACTATTAGATGCAGACATTTAAATAATGCCCCAAAAATGATGTATATGTTAATAATAATTATGCATGGTGTTGTTGGAAACAAGTTCAGCAATGAACAAGCAAAGCATGTTCAAGTGGTGAAGATAAAAACATGTCTGTAAACCGATACAACAGGTCGAACAGAAAGGGAGAGCAAGGATATCGTTGTTTGGAACACAAACAATTACATAGAACCTTTGCTTCATAACACTGTAAGCTTATAGGGCCTAATACATGATAAATTCTACAATGCATGAGATACTATACAGCCTAAGATATAATATAGGCCTAATAGGCCTAATGTTTGTAAGACTATGTGTATTGTGTACGGTAGTGCATTGATGACTTGGAATGTAACTAATAAAAGATCATAACATTGGACAAAATAGATCATTTTTCGCAGGAATTCTCTGACTTGTCAATTACCGCTAAAATGCTCATAAAAATAAATAATTAGCAATCACTGATGACACAAATATTGTAGAATATATCTTTCAGCTGTGCCTAAGTAAAAATCATAAAGTATTTCTGTCAGAAAACTATAATTCTAAGACTTTGAAGTAAATAATACTTATGCTCAAAATTACGACAATTATTTGTAAAATACTAAACTTCAACGACGTTGCGCAAGTCCTAAATAATTTTCAATTCTGATAATTTTTGGGCTACATAGGTTTTAGACCAAGTGGCACGGAAGGCCGGGTTGGAGAAATATGAGATATTAAGTTGAAATTTTTCTATTAGAGATGCAACCACCCTAATGATGATTGTTTAAAAGTGTTTGCTTTTATTACAGACCCTACGACAATCTCGGTGGAACGAATCGCCCATGGCAGATACGATCAGTGTTTCATTGGGCGTTGTAGGTTTGGAAGGCTGAATAATAAGATCTACTGTCTTGCTACTATTCGTCATCGTCCAGAAAGAGTCGGTGAGATTCATTCTGCAGGTGAAATGAGCGAAGAATCCTATTTGCGTGTGTTCGAAGGCCAGGATTTGATCCACAGTGTAAAAGATATAGGCCCACTGCTGCCTTCAATGAAAGATCTACGTGGACTTGCCACCTGCAATCGGTCAAACTCTTTATACATTTACCAGTCTGGCGATGCTGAAAGGCGAACCGATCATGCTGTCTGGCGTCTTGTTCTTGATGGGACTCATGGCTTTGAAGCGCTGCAATGGCCAACTTTTATTCCATTATGCGATGGTTTAGACTGCTCCCTCATAACAGAAATAGGTTTGGATAATTTATGTGCTCTCGATGACGGGAACCTTCTGGCGTTGAGAAGCGTCAGTTACAAGGATGACGACTCGCACTTGATTCTCAGTGTGCACAAACCTGATGGACTGGTAATGCGAAATATCGAATTGTTGCGTAATGCACAAATGTTACCCACGTCGAACGTCAGAATGAAGTCCAACGGAAATTTTGTTTACGCCCAAGTCGTTTCGGGTGCTTGCGTTATCCGTGAGGTAGACGAAAATGGAAGAGGAATCCGAGAATTCCACTATCCACACAACGCGTGGGGTATTTTCAGCGATCGGAATCAACTCTTTGTAGACGCCTACGATCGAGTGATATTTCACGATGGCGGTTACCGGTTAATTTTTTTGGATTGTGAACTGAATTTCCTTGGAGTTGGTTCAACTCTTGATAACTATCGGCCACCAGGAGCTAGCGACTATGCGCTGAATGATGCTGATTTTGATAAAAATACCAACGAGATGATCATCATGCACCGGAACAGCCTGGGGGTTCTCTTTCTAAAGCTAGCAATGTAGCACTACTCGCTACTGAACCACAAGAAATTATATTAATTTTTCACTTGGCTCCATCAATTACTGTTCATGGAATTTTTCAAAGTTTCATATGCACAACATTAATTATTTCTTTACTTTGTTTGGTTTCCGAACAATTTCCTTCCCTCGGACTCTTCCCCCAACATTTTATCCTCGGACTTTCTCGGACGTTTCATTTGAAATATTTTCCCCCGGATAGCCCCCTGATGTTGCCAGAAATAAATAATCTATGTTATTTTACATACATTCTTCAATAGTACCGTACTCGGATGTTTGAATTTTGAAATTTATAGCACATTTTGGCTACTTTACTTAATTGTTGGAATCTAATTTTTAGCCATCAAACTTTTAATTATGTGATTCGTTATTAATTAAGTGATTTCTACATACTTTGATGCTGAATATAGATGTTTGATATGTTTTGATTGCTGTTAAATAAGTGTTTGCCTAAACTAATTCTTTACGTAAGAATATGTAGAAGCTGGATTTGTGGAAATAACTGTTCTCATAAATGGAAACTGGATGAAATTGAGTCTTTTCTTCAGTAGATATGCTACATTATACATATAATAAATTATACATTGACAACTCGAGAGTCGAGATCACGTTAATTAGAACTCAAATAATCTTAATATTTTTATGATCGAATATTGTCCACATTGGCGTTTCAGCATGGCGAGTGCATACCAGAGCGAAATGGAGGAAATGAAAAAACGTTTAGGCATGCGGATAATTTAATACTGTTGATTGCAAATGATAAAATGGGAACATTATTTTGATCGATTTTTCACATCGCCAAAAACTTAGCAAATCAATTTTCTACCACTGCTTTAGGTTATAGCACTGTTAATCTTACCCATATATTGTTACCGTTTGTTTGCGGCTTGACTATTACTTCTTATAATTAAAACGTCTCTTTGTTTTATGCATTACAGGTGAAATAAATTCTGCTGAAATTATGTCATCTCCTACCGTAATTTCGCCTACTACGGTAAGATCCCATGGACGAGAGTTTTCTTCAGATTTTTGGTCAATATGTGCTTAAAATTTTGGTGTTTGCATTCCAACCGATAGATCTTACAAGTCAGCATTTTTTGTAACTGATGAGTCCGTTTTTTGCACTTTTTATTTTTTTTTGTGTTTTATTGCCTGCGTTAGGGGTTCTGGGATTGGTCTGCAACCTGGCTGTTCCACAGGGATCGCGAGTGTATGACATTCCTCCCTGGACAAACCCCCCGGGCAGACCTGCCCGGACATCTCCCCGGACAATTCCCCTGGGGTAGGTAAAAAAAACCTGGTACAACATATTGCGTATAAGTGGTTGTACTATAAAACGGCAGTCCTAAGTACGCAAGTTGGATTGATGAAAAGAATTCTCGCGAAATAGAAGCCGGATTGATAAAAAATAAATTTTACTGAAATGGAAGCTGAAATGATTAAAATGTCTTGCTTAAATTGGAGCTGGATTGATGAAAATGTCTTGCTTAAATTGGAGCTGGATGGACAAAATAATTGTTATTTGAGTAGAAGTTGGATGACAGGAATTTTTGCCTAAATGGAAGCTGGATTGATGACAAGGATTCATGCTGTGCTAAATTACACAAACAGGTATTAGCTTCATATCGAAATGACTAAGCGACACTAACAAGCTATAAGTTCATGCCTGAATGACAGTGACAGGTGTTTACACGTATGAAACTAACTAGTTGACACGTCAGAGTAAACTGGATAATTAGATTAGGTTTGAGCAAATACCTACATAAATAGGCTATTTGCGCAGCAAAGGGGGAATTGTCCGGGGGGTTAATGTCCTAGGCTATATCAGGGGGAATTGTCCGAGGGTTTTGTCCAGGGGTTTGTCCAGGGGGGAAATGTTGACCGTTCCCCGGGATGAGTCGCAACTTAGGGGAGCCAAAATTTACAAAACAGAATGAACGCATACCTTAATAATGTCATAGTTTCAATTAATATTTTGATGTTAAATGGTACAAACAGTTTACTAAGATAGCAATATTAGCAAATAAACAGTTTAAATTTTGTCTTGTGGTGACCAATGCCTATACTACATACATTCTGAAACTTTCATTATAAGTCCATCGCAGATATTTCTGTTATTTCTTTGAATTTCTTTCTGCATGTCATTTTACATTAGTTATCTATTTATCTATAATTCTATATAAATAAAAATGTAACCGTGTTTGGCTCGGCTTCAAAGATCTCCGAACTTTCTTCATTGATTGCTTTCGAAACTTCACCAAAACCTTTAGTTCCAACACAGCCGGGTTTGCAGAATGCTTTTTGGGGAAAAGCGCAATCTTTTAAACCAAAAAAGCAACTTTGCAAATTCTACCGTTTTCAACACATGCGCCCGTCGATAAGCCTTGCCTTAATATTCGGGCGCGTTTCAAATGGTGGTTCAGTGTGTTCCGTTTATGTAGCGCATTTCAACACATTCCATTGCGGCCTTTTTTCTGAAGGGTTTTAGGGCGCTATCGATAAGCCTTGCCTTCCAATTCGGGCGCGTTTCAAATGGTGATTCAAATGTGTGTTTCGGTTAATGTAGCGCATTTCAACACATTCCATGGGGGCCTTTTTGCTGAAGCGTTTTAGGGCGCTATCCGAGTCGCTATCGGGTAGGGAAAAGGAAGAATGAAGCGGGACGAAGATCGAGGCGAGGGGGAGGAGGATGGGGAGAGGGAGGGGAAGGGGAGGGAAGAGGAGGGGAGGGAAAGGGGAGGGTGAGGGGAGCAGATGGGAGGGGGACCATAGGGGAGGGGAGCAGAGGGGAGGGGAATGCTCTTTTCAGCCACAGCAACGCGTGGCCGGGTACTCTAGTATATAATAAATACAGCCTGCGTTTTTCCATTATTAACAGTACTCTGGTATATTGTTTTGTTTTGTCATGTACTTCCATGCACCAGCTTCTTATTGATATTGTACACAAACGATTTTCTGCAGCATAGGTGTCCAAAATGTTTAAATGGTTCAGGACAATGAAGCATTTAACTTTACAGTGTGCAAAATTAAACGTAGTTAAAACAAGTACGGTGTGACTCTTATGCTTAGACTTGTAGAGATAATAATATCAACTTTATTATGATTGCATGTAGGCAGTTACAAAAACTAAAAGCTATGCGTAGGGTCTATCTTGCAAAATGAAATCTGTTTGCTTTTAAAGCTGCAAGATCTTCCGATTGAGGTTCTGGATGACATCCTGATGAAGGCGCTGATCAAGAAAGTACAAAACAAGAAACTGGCAAAATCTGCTTGGATCAATTATGCTTCTCGAGTGATTGGGCTGATAAGAACAGTCTCATCACAGTGGAACTGCAGCCTAACAACCAACTGGTTCAAGATAGTGCTGTGCCGCAAACTTAATAATTACAAAGGTATGCTCAAATTCTATGCTTCCTTATGCCTTGTCCAAATTCGGAGGTTTATCTGTCTCGTCAATATTTGAAAAATTCTGAACATATTTATAGAATTTTAGGCCTGTTATTTCGCATATAATTTCCTTGAACCTTCCACTTTCATTTTCATAAACTATCTTAACAGCTCTAACCTATGTTTATGTCTTGTACTCTGCCAGTGCCATTCCCAAGCCTGGATAAAGGAGGAAGATGACACTAATCATCTCTGATATGGCGGTGTCGTTAAACATGTAACATTTTTTGATTGAGCGCCTGTGAATAAGCTGGTTCCCGTGACTTCGCTTTTTGGGCGCTGTAGAAATCTCGAAATTACAATTACGAAGTAACAATCTGTAGAGAGAAGGCATCCTGATGCAACTGTTTTCCATATTTTCTAGGATACCGCCATTGTATCTGTTTTCCCTTTAAATTATTACCATGTTACAGCTGTGAATATGTTTTTTGGTAAATAGGATCCAACGATATAGCGGATTAACTCTGTTTGGGTAGCCTATTGCTCCATGCACTAACATAGGCAGAAATTACTCTGCATCATCATAACTGTAAACTACAGTTAACCACTGCGTTTATTCATCGTCTATTCTTTTGTATGATTAATAAATTGAATGATTGATTGAAATTGATTAATACCACACATTTTTGTGAAAGTGTTCTGGTAAACTGCCAAAATCATACAAATTAAAAACTGTTTTCACACAGACATCTAACAAATTAATTTCGTGATTGCAGTCATTATCGTTAACCAGATATTGCAAATCTTTCACAGCACCTGTTGATGTTGGGTACTACCACGTTAGAAAGATTGCTGATATGAATGCCATGTAGTACCCGTATTATGTTCTACAATTTTTTCATTCTCTCAATGGAAAATTGTTAATGCTTATCAGTTCTGAATGCGAAGAGGAACGTTTATATATCACTACCTGTTCATAACATTATTTTTTTAACTTAATATTCTCTTTATGCCAGTGAATGGCAGTGATGATTGTTTAAAGGTGTTTGCTTTTATTACAGACCCTACGACAATCTCGGTAGAACGAATCAGCCGTGGCCGGTTCAACGGGTGTTTCAACGGGCTAGGAAAATTTGGAAGACTGAATAATACGATCTACTGCCTTAGTACTATTCGTCATCGTCCAGAAAGTGAAATGGGTGAGGAATCCTGTTTGCGTGTGTTTGAAGGCCAGGACATGATCCAGAGCATAAAGGATATCTCGCTGCCTTCAATGAAAGATCTCTTTGGACTTGCCACCTGCAAACAGTCAAACTCTTTATACGTATGGCAGATTGGTCATACTAAATGGCCATCCGATTGTGCTGTCTGGCATCTTGTTCTGGATGAGACTGATGGCATTGAAGTATTTCAGTGGCCAACTTTTACTCCATTATGCGATGGTTTAGACTGCTCCCTGATAACAGAAATAGGTTTGGATAATTTATGTGCTCTCGATGACGGGAGCCTTCTAGCGTTGAGAATCGTCATTTACAAGGATGACGACTGGCACATGATTCTCAGTGTGCACAAACCTGATGGATTGTTAATGCGAACCATCGAATTGTTGCGTGATGCGCAAATGTTGCCCACGTCGAACGTCAGAATGAAGTCGAACGGAAATTTTGTTTATGCCCAGGTCGGTTTAGGTGTCCGCGTTATTCGTGAGGTAGACGAAGACGGAAGACAAATCCACGAATTCCACTATCCACACAAAACGTGGGGTACTTACCGCGATCGGAATCAACTCTTTGTAGACGCCTACGATCGAGTGATATTTCACGATGGCGGCTACCGGTTGATATTTCTGGATTGTGAACTGAATTTCCTTGGCGTTAGTGCAACTCTGGAAAATAAGCTGCCACCGGAAGCCGGCGGCTATGCATTGAGTGATGCTGATTTCGATAAAGAGACGAACGAAATGATCGTCATACACTGGAGCCGCCAGGAAGTTCTCTTTCTAAAGCTGACAGTGTAACACTACTCGTTACTGACCCACAATAAATTGTTAATTTTTAACTTGGCTCCATCAACTACTGTTCATGGAATTTTTCAAAGTTCCATATGCACAGCATTATTTTGTTTGGTTTCCGAGCAATTTCTTTCTCCGGACTCTTCCACCGACTTTCCTCCCGGACTCCCCAGGGCATTTCATTAGGACAATTTTCCTCAGATATCCCCAAATGTTGCCAAACAAATAAACAATCTATATATTATTTTATGTAAATTCTTCAATGGTACTTTGATGTTTGCAGTTATAAATTTATAGGATATTTTTTCTATTTAATTATTTGAATTTAATTGTTCAACAATCAAGCTTTTAATGCTGTGATTCGTTATTAATTGATTTCTTTTTACTTTGACTCTGAACGTAAATGTTCAATAAGTTTTGATTGCTGCAAAAGAAGTCTGCCTGAATGGAAGCTGGATTTATTAAACGAATTCTTTACGTAGGTACTTGTGAAAGCTTGATTGGTGGAAATAACTTGCCATAAATGGAAGCTGGATGAACAAAGGTTTTGCTTCAATAGAAGCTGAATCGATGGAATTCTATTTAGCCTAATTAGAAGTCGGTTTGACTCGAAAAATTCATGCATAATTTGAAGTTGGATTGATGAAGAACTTCTTAATTAAATAGAAGTGGGATGGCTGAAAATTATTTTTCTTGAAATTCAAGGATCACTAGAATTTAAGTTGTTCTTGGAGGCCTATTAGTATGAATTATTCAGTTTATTGCACGAAATAAGATCTTACATATAAGATTGAGGAGCGCGGTGGTGTAGGCCTAGTGGTGGCGTCGTTGCCTTAAATAATTGGAGCCGGAAGGTTCGAAGTTCGAATCCACCTCGCCGCACGAGGATCTTAGGCAAGTCCTTCATTCACAATTGCTCAGCGCTTCGGCGTGAAACTCCGATGCAGTGTCCGCTCTGCATTCGGGAGCGCCTCTGAGTAGTGAGCTGGAAGGGGCGCTATAACAAGTGCACATGAAAACCCAATCTATTTATCTCGTGTTTTGTTGCATATGGACGCTCTATGGCCGCCAAAGACTATGCTGCGAATCTGCGATTATTCCATCTCAATATACGTCGATGGATTATTCCTATCAATAATATAGAATTATAGATCTATGTTTAGACCGATTGGTTTTCCCTCTTAAAATGCATGGCTGAAGTGCTTTTACTTGTTGACATTTTTTAGACCAGTCGACATCACGTTTATAACTAAATGAATATTTTTATGATCGAATATTGTCCACATTTGGTGTTTAACCATGGCGAGTGCATACCAGAGCGAAATGAAGGAGATGACAAAAAATTTAGGCATGTTGTGATTCCAAATGATAAAATGATAATTTAATGCAAAACTATTTTGATCGAATTTACACCCCACGGTCCAACAAAACGTTGCAAATCAATATACCAGACTACCGCTACTGTAGGATAGTACTGTTAGTCGTAATATATATATATATTATATATATATATATTAAGATCAACACAACGACCTTACATATATAATTAATATTATGTACGGTCGTTGTGTTAATCTTTAAGTTTATTGTATTGCTCTTATCGATATTGTTTGCGGGTTGACTATTGCTCTTTACCGTTGAAAATTCGCTTTGTTTCTGCTTCACAGGTGAAATAATTTCTGCTGATCTGTCATCTTCTTCCGTAACTTCGCCTACTACGGTAAGATTTCCAAGAATAAAAAATGTCTTCCCCTTTTTTGTCATTATTTGCTTAAAATTTTGGTGTTTGCCTTCCATACGATAGATCTTGAATGTTAGCAGGCTTTCGAGAACTGATAACAAATCAATTTTTGCTGTTTTTATTTAAATTTTGTTTTTATGTGTCACATTGTCTGCGATAGGAATGTGGTAAGGCTGTGGAAATAGATCTTGCTGTCACATAGGACCCACAACTTAGGGGACCCAACATTTAACAAAACATTATCATGAATGGATACCTTAATAATTATGTCATGGTTTCAATTAAATCTTTTCTTTTATAAAAATGTTAATTGGTACATACAGTTTGCCAAAAATAACAAGATTGGCAACAAAACACAATTTATTTTGTGTTGTGGGGGACCAACGCCAATACACTAGATCTATACATTGCGACAGGGTTGCCAGGTCGTCGCGAAAAGCGCGAATTGGGCGTCTTTTGAAAGTGCTCGCGACTGAAAATTTTGTTCACGCGACCTCGCGCTTTTTGGGCGACTTTTGAATTGTGTCGCGGTCGCGACGGCGACTTTTTGAAATCTTGTTAGTACAGATGGCAGTACAAATCTTTCTCTCGCGCAAACGAATGAGTGTCAATGAGAAGATTGCCAATGAGAAGATTGACCATTAGAAATTAACATTCATGTCATTTTTTGTGATTACTGTCCAAAATATTAGCACACCTTTTAAAAGAGATATTGATCATACAAGAATAGCGTTTCGAGCAAGAACAATTAGCCTACTTTAAAAAATTAACATTCTTATCATTTTCTGTGATTATTGATCATTATATTTGCACACCTCTTTTAAGAGATACTCATCATACAGTAATAACACCCTCGAGCAATTATAATTACTTTAAAAATTAATGTTCATGTCTTTTTGTGATTACTGTCCATGATATTTACACACCTCTTTTAAGAGATATTCAGGAATTAGTGTCGCGATTTTCGCGATTTTTTTCGTGATAATCTCGCGATTTTCGCAACTTTTTGTCGTGATCTCGCGACAATTTTTTTTCGAAATCTGGCAACCCTGCATTACGACACTATCTTAAGGCTATCACCGATGTTACCGAAGTAACCGAACATTTGATTTCTACTGCGTATCATTTCATGGTATTTATATGTAATAAATACAGAATGTGTTATTCCATTATAATTTATGGTACTATAATTTTAATTCACCCGAATTAATTTTGAATTTATTTCAGCAGTAATGTATACGTATTGTGCACAATAGTCTTCAAGTCGCATTGACACAAAATCATGTTACTAAAATGGAAGCGGGATCAATGAAAATGTTCTTGCTTAAATTGAAGCTGGATTGATGAAAAATAATTGTTACCCGTATTTAAATGGAAGTTGAATGGATAAAAGCAATTGTTGGTACTTAAACAGAAGCTGGACTGATGAAAAGAATTTTTGACTAAATGGTAGATGAAAAATATTTGTTATGTAAATAGAAGTCGGATTGATAAAAAGCATGTATGCGCGTCACTGAAATAATTCCGTAATTAATTAAAAAGTAAAATTATAGTACCTAATTTATTAATAGTAGCCTAGTGTATTATTTTATCTTGTAATTCCAAGCACCAGTTTCTCTAAGACTTTGTTTTCTTCTAAGTCTACCCAATGTGCATGCATGCATCTTTCTTTGCATCCTTATTCAAGTGCTATTCATATCTATTGTATTGCTCTTATCGATATTGTATGCAAACTTTCATCTGCAACATAAGTGCCAAAACTGTTTATATGACCAGTTCAGGACAGTTCAGAATTTAACTTTACAGCATGCAAAATTAAATGTCGGTAAAGCAGGTCAGATGTGATTGTAAAAGTGTTCTGCTATGTTTAGACTTGTAAAGATGATATAATTGCATGTAGGCAGAAACTAAAAATATAAGTTCTACAGTAAGTTCTGTCTTGCCAAATGAAACTGTTTTTGCTTTTGTAGCTGCAAGATTTGCCGATTGAGGTTCTGGATGACATCCTGATGAAGGTGGTGATCAAGAAAGTAATAGATAAGAAACTGGCAAAGTATGTATGGATCGATTACGCTTTTCAAGTGATTGAGCTGCTAAAAAGTGTCTCGTTGCAGTGGAACTGCAGCCTAACAACCAACTGGTTCAAGATAGTACTGCGTCGCAATATCAATAAGTGCAAAGGTAAGCTCATATACTATGCGGTGTCACGACAACTCGTCTAACGACAACTCGTCTAACGACAAGTGGTCTCCGGACAATTCGTCTAACGACAACTGGTCTACTGACAACTTATCCAGCGCTTGAGACATGGAAGCTGGATGATAGTTTTTAGAGGTGAGATGGAGGTTGGATTGATGAAAAAACGCAAAAGAAATGGAATCTGGATGATGGTTCTCTTACAGGTGAAATAGAAGCTGGATTGACGAAAATAACGCATGATAAATGAAAGCTGGATGAAGGTAAATCTAGCACTGAAATGGAAGCTGGATTGATAAGAAAACCGCTTAAGTAATGGAAGCTGGATGAGGGTATTTTTATATATTAAATAAAAGCTAGATTGACTAAAATAACAGGCGAGAAATAAAAGCTGGATGAAGGTATTTTTAGATTTGAAGTATAAATAAGTGCATGTTGAAATACATGAATGAAAATCATCAATCCAGCTTCCATTTAACCTAAAAACCCATTTTCGTAAATCCAGCTTCTATTTCATCAATACTATTCGTCTGTAGACCAGTTGTCGTTAGACCAATTGTCCGGAGACGAGTTGTCGTTAGACGAGTTGTCGGTAGACCAGTTGTCGTGGAACCATACTATGCTGCCTTGTCAAACGTCTGAGGTTTATCTGTCTCGCAAATAGTTGAAAATTCCAAACATATTTATAGAATTTTAAGATTGGCATAAAATTTCACTTATCATCTTCTTCAACCTTTCACTTGCATTCGCATATACTATTTTAGCAGCCTTAGCATATATTTATTTCTTGTTTAGTTTGAGTTAAATTAAGTCAAAGGGATGGCAATCTGATGCAACTGTTTTACATGTTTCCTAAGCTATCGCCATTGTATCCTGTTTTCTCTTTTAATTGTTACCATGTGATAGCAGTGAATATGTTTTTGGTAAATAGGATAACTCCCTTTGGGTAGCCTAAATTGCTCCCTATCATGCGGTCAATAATGCATGTGTTTGCCTGAGCGCAGACTGCGATTCTGACCACAACCTGGTGATACTGAGAATGAAATTAAGATTCAAAAATAAGCGAGTGAGCAAACCGCTACTCTTGACTTTTGAGAAACGAAAAAATTACCACGTTGAGCAACAATATCAATTGGAAGTCACAAACAGGTTTAAAGAACTGGAAGAAATAGACGAACCGAGAACACCAGACGAACTATGGCGACAACTGAAGGAAGCTACTTTAGGCGCTGCTAAGCGAAGTTGAGAGAGCGCTGGTCATTATACTGAGTGTCATCTACACAATCCGGGTTCAAGCCTCACTGCCCTCACATAGGGCAAACGTGGCAATGTATACGTAAAGACCATCATAAGCACAAGAACCCGATATCAGAAGACACTTTGGAATGGATAGAGAAGAAACGTGATACCAAAAAAAATCACCCACGGAATACAAAAGACTGCGAAGCGAAGTACAGAAAAGACTACGTAAGGTTAAGCAGGAAGAGCTAGAAACACTAGTGAATTAGAAGAAAACGCGAAAAAGGTAACAGCAGACCAGTCTTTCAAACAGTGAAGCAGCTTACGAGATCGTTCGTCCCTCGTACCATGGCCATCAGAGATGCCTTCGGCAAGAAAATTGTTGAACCAGAGAAGATAAATCAGAGATGGAGAGAATACTGCGAGCAACTATGCATCGAAGAAGGTGAGAATGTAGAAATTGACATTCACGAAAGGGAACCACCACCTTTGAAGGAAGAAATCAGACATGCAATAATGAAGTCGGCATCACGAATGGCACCAAGACCGGATGATGTTACCGCAGAACTATTAAGATTTGGAGGAGAGATGACAGTGACTAAACTAAACGAGATATGCATGGTTGTGTGGGAGAACGAAAAATGGCCAGAAGAGTGGACTCAATCAACGTTTATCCCGCTTCCCAAAAAGGGTGATCCACTTCAGTGTGAAAATTACAGAACTATCGCACTGGTTTCACATGCAAGCAAGATTTTGTGGCGGGTGATGCTAGGAAGAGTGAACGGGGATGGCGATGGTGGACTGTGTGAGGACCGCGAGGAACAGAGAGCAATGGAGGAGGATGGCGTCGTCGACTCTGATCCCCGATCCGCAGCAATGAAGATGGGGACGACGACGACGACGATGCTAGACCGTATGCAGCACAAGTTCAACGATGAGATTGCTCAGGAACAGGCGGGGTTTAGGCCAAGAAGAGGAACAAGACACCAGATTGTGAACCTTAAGATCATACTAGAGAAAGCAAGAGAAAGGAACCTCTTTACCTTTGTTTCATTGACTTTACTATAGCCTTTGATAGGATCCGACATGAACAACTATGGCTGATCATGCTCGAAATGGGCTTTCCATCTCATCTAGTCCAGCAATACTATTAAGGAACCTGTACAGGCAACATCAGGCAAATGTCAGGATATATGGCCACACTTCAACATGGTTCAAGGTTAAAAAAGAAGTTCGACAAGGATGCAACCTTTCCCCATGCATGTTTAACATTCTAGCAGAGCAAGTAAATGCGTAAGGAATTAGCGGGATTTGTCGGTGGATTTAGAATTGGCGGGGAAACCATCAACAATCTCAGATACGCTGATGATATTGTCCTTATGGCCACAACATCGGAAGAACTGCAAGAACTTGTGAAACGCGTTGAAAATTCTGCAGGAGAATACGGCATGTCAATCAACGGGTCAAAGACGAAAGCCATGACAACAACTGAGGAAGTGCTCAAGATTTTAGCGAATGCCGAAAGACTGCAACAAGTAAATTCCTTTGTCTAAATAGAGTTACCAAAGATGCAGATTGTACCAGTGACGTTAAATCAAGGCTGGCAATGGAGATGACGGTTATGGCCAAACTGACAAAGTTATGGAAAAATAAGTCCATCAGCAAAAACACCAAATTGCGGTTGATGAAGGCCAGTGGCGACATACGAGTGCGAGGTCTGGACTTTGAAGAAGGAGGAAGAAAATCGCATTCAGGCATTTGAAAACACGTTCATCCGGAAGCTAATGAGAATCCAGTGTACAAATATGATCAGAAATGACCACATTGAACAGGCGTACAAATCAGCAGGGCTAGAAAGGAACTATTGGCTCAAACCAAGGCCAGAAAACTGCGTTATTTTGGACACATCATTAGACAGCCGCGCGACGATATTGAGAATACCTGGTAGTCTGATGACGGGTCTCGTGGAGGGAGTCAGAGGACGAAGCAGACCCAAGATTTCATGGCTGGACAACATCTCGCAATGGACTGGCCTCTTGGGCACACACCTGTTGAACGCGGCCCGTGACAGGAGATGGCGTTTTGACATGACATGACATGCGCAGTTGTGTCATCACAATTGTTAACTGTTATCACAACTCTTCTAACCTGACACGGCGCTCATGAATAAGCTGGTGCTCTACGCTTGGCTTTCGAGTGGTACTCTAGAAATTTCGATATTACATTGTCTGTCTATTCTTTTACGGGATGAATAAACAAATTGATTGATTGATTGATCGATCATCGATCGATCGATTGATTGATTGATACCACACAGTTTTGCAGAACTGTTCTGTTAATCTACCAACATAATGCAAACAGTTTTCAAACAGACAACTAACTGGTAGCCTAAATATGGTGATTGCAGTCATTGCCGTTAAACTCATGATTATGCAAATACTTCACATGTTAATTTTGTGCATTAAAGTAAACTGGTGATATAATAATGGCCATGTTGTATTGTGTTCACTTTTTTTATGTCCTTCAATGGTATAGTGATAATGCTATCTGGTCTAAATTCGAAGAGGAAAGTTTATTTATCACTACCTGTATTAACATTAGTTTTTACTCTTAATATTTTATTTATCACTTTAAAAAGTGCTTGCTTTGTCACAGACCGTACTACGGCAATCTCGGTGGGACGAATCGCACGTGGGAGATTCAATCCGTGTTTCCGGGGGGGACGTGGAAAGTTTGGAAGGCTGAATAATAAGATCTACTGCCTTGATATTATTCGACATCCTTCAGAAAGAGTCCGTGAAATGAGCGAGGAAGTCTATTTGCGTGTGTTCGAAGGCCAGGACATGCTCCACAGCGTTAAGGATATAGGCCCACTGCTGCCTTCGATGAAAGGTCTAGGTGGACTTGCCACCTGCAAACAGTCAAACTCTTTATACGTATGGCAGATTAGTCATGCTAAATGGCCATCCGATCATGCTGTCTGGCGTCTTGTTCTGGATGAGACTGGTGGCTTTGAAGCGCTGCAGTGGCCAAATTTTATTCCAGTATGGGATGGCTTGGACTGCTCCCTGATTACAGAAATAGGTTTAGATCATTTATGTGCTCTCGATGACGGAAACCTTCTGGCGATGAGAAACGTCTTTTACAAGGATTACAACTGGCACCCAATTCTCAGTGTGCACAAACCTGATGGATTGGTAATTAGAAATATCAAATTTTGGTGTTGCGATGCTGACATGTCCACGACGAACGTCACAATGAAGTCGAACGGAAATTTTGTTTATGCCCAGGACGGTTTTGATGCTTGTTTTATCCGTGAGGTAGACGATACTGGAAGACAAATCCACGAATTCCGCTATACAAAAAGAGTGTCGGGTATTAGAAGTAAACGCAAGCAGATCTTTCTTGATGCCAACGATCAAGTGATATTTCACGATGGCAGATACCTGTTGACTTTTCTGGATTGTGAACTGAATTTCCTTGGAAGGGGTGCAACTCTTGAAAAGAAGCGGCAACCTGGAGCCGACCAACATGCGCTGATCAATGCAGATTTTGACAAAGAGACAAACGAAATGATCGTCTGGCACTATCGAGACGAGGAAGTTCTCTTTCTTAAGCTGACAATGTAGCACCACTCGTTAGGCCTACTGACTCACGATATCCTAATTTCTAATTTGGCTTCATCGACGACTTTTCATGGAATTTTGCAAAGTTTCATATACTCTGCATCGTTTTGTTTGTTGTGCAGACAATTCCCCCACATTTCCGCTTCGGATTTCCCCCTGGGCGTTTGAATTTAGTAGGCCTACAATAATTCACCCCCGGATATTCTCCAAAATGTTCCCAAAAGTAAACAATTTTTTATATTCTTTTATTTACATTCTTCAGTAGTGCTTTGATGTTTGACGGTGGAAATTTTTAAGACATTTACTTTATTTAATTGTTCATCAATCAAGCTTTTGATTATGTGATTCGTAGGCCTAATTAATTGATTTATACTTTGATGCTGAATGTAGAACTTGTGTTGATTTCTGCAAAAACAAGTCTTTGCCTAAATGGAAGCTGGATTTATTTAACTAATTCTTTGCCTATATATAAGTACATGTAGATGCTGGATTGGTGGAAATAATTAAATTCCCATTAAACAAAGCTGGATGAAATTAAATCTGCTTCAATAGAAGATGGATCGATGGAATTCTTTTTTACCTAACTAGAAGTGGGTTTGAATAGAACAATTCGATCGTCCATAATCTGATGTTGGATTGATGAAAATTTCTTGATGGAAATGTGGAGTTGTGGAAGCACTCATGTACAGTTACAACTAGCAATCGGTACTATAACTTTAATTAACCAGAATTAATTTCGGAATTATTTCAGTGACACGCATACACGTTTTTATCCAAAAAATCGTTTAATTAGTCCAGCTCCTATTTAAGTAGCGGCAATTGCTTGCATCCATCCAACTTCCATTTAAATAACATTTATTTTTCATCAAATCAGCTTCAATTTAAGCAAGAACATTTTCAGCGATCCAGCTTCCATTTCAGTAAAATGATTTTGTGTCAATCCGACTTGAAGACTTGTACACGATGCGTATGCATTACCGCTGAAATAAATTCTAAATTAATTCGGGTGAATTAAAATTATAGTACCACAAAATCAGAAATAAGATCTTATATTTAAAATATATCGTGGCATTTTGCATATGCATGCACCATGGCTGCCATGCAAGGGGTGTCACGACAACTCGTCTAACGACAAAGGGTCTCCGGATAATTCGTCTAACGACAACTGGTCTACTGGCAACTTATCCAGCGCTTGAGAAATGGAAGCTGGATGATAGTTTTTAGAGGTGAAATGGAGGTTGGATTGATGAAAAAACGCAAGAGAAATGCAGTCTGGATGATGGTTCTTTTTACAGGTGAAATAGAAGCTGGATTGACGAAAATAACGCATGATAAATAAAAGCTGGATGAGGGTATTTCTAGATCTGAAATGGAAGCTGGATTGATAAGAAAACCGCTTAAGTAATGGAAGCTGGATGAGGGTATTTTTATATATAAAATAGAAGCTGGATTGACTAAAATAACAGGCGAGATATAGAAGCACGATGAATGTATTTTTAGATTTGAAGTAGAAATGGGTGCATGTTGGATTACATGAATGAAAATCATCAATCCAGCTTCCATTTAAGCAAAAAAACATTTTCGTAAATCCAGCTTCTATTTCATCAATGCTATTCGTCAGTAGACCAGTTGTCGTTGGACCAATTGTCCGGAGACGAGTTGTCGTTGTCGGTAGACGAGTTGTCGTGGAACCCATGCAAGGATATGAGGTCGTTGGCAAGGACCATGCTGCGATCTATGTCAAAGACATATATCGCTGCCATGCAAGGACCATGCTGCGATCTATGTTATCCCCATCGATATAGATCTATATTTAGACCGAAGGGTTTTTCCTGTTAAATTATAAGAGTCATTGGGCTGGAGTCAAGGATTAATATTATTGTCCTTGGCTTGAGTGCTTTTACTTGTTGACATTTTTAATAATAATAATATTATTCTTTAATTATTCAATCTGACAAACCGCAGAATGATTACAGGTACAGGTTATACGAAATACGGCCCACTGTAGCACGACACGCAGGCTTTACAGCAGTGGGTTCGGCAGCTTAACACAAATGGCCTAAGTGCTGGATCACTCCTGGTTCGGCCAAGTCAGAAGTGGGAGGGGCTATCTTATTTTCAGCAGAACCCGAGTCAAGCAACACAACAGCAAAGCGCCAATGGCAGCTAACAGAAACTTTTATAAATTAATGCCCTGTGTGAGGCTCGAACCCGGGTCGAGTGGATGACGACCAGCGCTCTCTCAACTGAGCTACGGACCCACCAGTCGACATCACGTTTATAACTGAAAATTTCATGATCGAATATAGCCTAGTGCACATTGTTGTTTCAGCATGGCGAGTGCATACCAGAGTTAAATGAAGGAAATGGGGGAAAAATTAGGCATGCAGATAATTACTGTTGTGATTGCAAATGATAAAATGGTAAAACTATTTTGATCGAATTTCCTCACCACCAAAACGTTGCAACTCAATCTACTACCAAAGATATTAGAGTCGTAAACTACTACTGTGGTATTGCGCTGTTAATCCGTAATATATATATATATATATATATATACTAGCTGTACCCAGCCACGCGTTGCTGTGGCAGTAAAGACCTCCCCCTCCCTCCTCCTCCCCCTCCCCCTCCTCTCCCCTTCCCCTCCCCCTCTCCTCCCCCTCCCCTCCCCTCCCCCTCCGCTCCTTTCCTCCCTCACACCGTCCTTTACTGACAGCGGATAGAGCCCAAGAATGTTGGAAGGCCGTTGTCGTAATGGAATTATTTATCGACTCGCTTATGACGTCACGGGACGCGACCTCATTCATGTTTCGTCACTGTGTTTCGGATGAAGACGATTCAAGCGTGTGGTTTGGATGAATTTGCAAATGGCGGTCGAACGTATTGCAAAGTTCACTTTTTGTGGAAAAGATTGCGTTTTTTTGTGGAAAAGAAATCTTAAGACACGGTGCTATTGGAATGGAAGGTTTTGGTAAATTTTCACAACAATCGCTGCGTAACTTTCGGCGTGTTTGTAACATGAACTATTGGAAAGTTTCATTTTTATTTATATAGATATATATAAATAAAAATGAAACTTTCCAATAGTTCATGTTACAATCACGCCGAAAGTGACGCAGCGATTGTTGTGAAAATTTACCAAAACCTTCCATTCCAATAGCACCGTGTCTTTAGATTTCTTTTCCACGAAAAACGCAATCTTTTCCACAAAAAGGGAACTTTGCAATACGTTCGTCCGCCATTTGCAATTCAACCAAACCACACGGCTAAACGCTGTCTCCAAACACAGCAAACGAAACATGAATGATGTCGCATCCTGTGACGTCATAAGCGATTCACGGCCTTCCCTAAAGCGGCCTTCACGGCGTGACGGAGGAAAGGAGAGGAGGGAGCGGGACGAAGACGGTGGGGAGGGAGCGGAGAGGGAGGGGAGGGGGAGGTTGAGGGGAGGGGAAGGGGAGGAAAGGCCTTTCCCCAAAGCGGCCTTCACGGCGTGACGAAGGAAAGGAGCGGAGGGAGCGGGACGAAGACGGTGGGGATGGAGCGGAGGGGGAGGGGAGGGGGAAGGGGAGGGGCGGGGGAGGGAGGCGGGGAGGGGGAGGGAGAGAGAGGGGGAGGGGAGGGAGAGCGAGGAGGAGGGGAAGGGGAGAGGTAGGGGTAGGGGAAGGAATGGGGGAAGGGGAAAGGGATGGGAGGGGGAGGGAGGGGGAGCCTCTTTTCAGCCACAGCAACGCGTGGCCGGGTTCAGCTAGTATATATATATATATATATATATATATATATATATATATAGAGAGAGAGAGAGAGAGAGAGAGAGAGAGAGAGAGAGAGAGAGAGAGTCGTTGTGTTAATCTTACAATATGTTGTATCTGTTTCTTTGTCGGACTGACTATTGCTCTTTACCGTTAAAAATTCGCATTGTTTCTGCATCACAGGTGAAATAATTTCTGCTGATCTATCATCTTCCTCCGTTGTTTCGCCTTCTATGGTAAGATTTCCAATAATGAGATTTTTCTCCTGATTAGGCCTAAAAAATTGTTGTGTTTCCGGTAACAGAGCTAAAAAAATTGGGTAGGTAGGTCGAAAAATAATTTTTATTTTGGTAAAATATTTTTATGCAGGGACTATCCGAAAAAGTATAACCCACTAGTCTTTTTTGCACAAAGGTACACGCTGCAACAAAGTACGTGTTCTAAGCAAGTATAAACTGCCTATTTCCCGACTGTCTGCACCTAAAACTGCTATAGAAAACAATCCTATTAATTTTTTGCCGCGACTCAAATAATTTTGTAAAAAAATTAATTTTCCCCAAAATATTTTTTAAAACATATATATTGACATAACAGAAAAGACGTCAACATTACCCCCCTGAAAACTGTAATTTGCATCAATCACCGCATTTATTGCACTAAAAATATCCGAAAATGATCCCGCTTCTTGTTTGGGTCTGAAGATTTCATCCGTCATCCCACTGTGTGGTTTGTTATCAATATTTTCATCTGTAACTAAAATACTAAATCGCCGCTGAAGTTACATGGAGAAAAGGCTTCGAGGCTATTATTTTTTCCGATTAAAATATTGATAACAGTAGAACAGGAATAAGGCGGCTGACTCATTCGACCAGTACAGCCTTGACTTTCGCCAATTCGACCAGTACAGCCTTGACCTTCGCCCATTTGACCAGTACAGCCTTCAGTTTCGTCCATTTGACCAATACCAGCCTTAAAAAAATGAGTGCCCGCGCAGTTTGACCAATATAGCCTTACTTTTTCAAATTCGGCGTCTGTCGTAAAAAAGTAAAAAAGTAAAAAAGTAAAAAAAAAATTTCTCTGGCGTATATAAAATGACTGAAAAAATGGAATATACGGCTCGACCTAAAGACAAGAGATCCCAATATAAAATGGACTACTCATCGTATAATCTGAAAGAATTACGACAAATTCCTAAACAGAGAGGACAAAGAGGATACTCGAGTTTGCGAAAAGCGGAACTCATAGCGTTCATATTGCAGGGAGATCGACTAGGCGCCCGGGCTCCGGTCAACAAAGCACCGGCGCATACTCCGGCCACTGTACGAGAATTGCGAGAAATTGCAAAAAAGAGAGGACAAAGAGGATACTCGAGATTAGCAAAAGCGGAACTTACGGCATTCTTGACTACTACTTGGAAATTTTTGAATACGGGGAAAAATAAAATAGTTTTTTCGGATTGGCTGACTCGTGAGATTAGTCAGTTACCCCCGCAAATAAAACCGCCTATTCATAGGTTCAAACTTCGAGAGACTGCGGCGGCTATCAAAGGGTTTACAAAAAGATACACGATCGATGGCAACAGCAGGATCGATGTTGCAACTTTTCTCAAGGCTGTAAGACCGCAGGTAGTTAGGTTGCTAGGGAAAAATCGCGGGGTAAAAGTTCAACTCGATCTCATGTGCGTAATGGAGAAAGTAGATATGAAAACCGGTGAAGTAGTAACGGCTGAGCCTATTTTCAAATCAAAGAGTGATATTATTTTAGAAGCAACCGATGTGAAGGAAATATATACCAACGCAGCGGATAAAATTAAGGAGAGCATGGCAAGTTTTCAGATGCGGGGGAGTAATTGGAGATTCAAAACCGTTTTGAAGTTGGATATCGATACAGTGGTATATAAACCATTGAAAGGTAGTTCTTATATTCCACTTCCAGATTATTTAGCGAATAAAAAGGCTATTATTAATATGAAGAACGAAGACGAAGAATGCTTCAAGTGGTGCGTAACGAGAGCTGTAAACCCAGTTGACAAAAATACAGAAAGAATTACGAAAGAATTAATTAGACAGTCTGAGGAACTCAATTGGTCTGGTATCGAATTCCCAGTAGCAGCGGATGCTAATGTGATGAGTAAGTTTGAGCGAAATAATAATATTAGTGTTAATGTTTTTGGTTACGAGAAAGATGTGAATGTATTCCCACTATATATATCAAAGCATGAGAATGATAGGTGTGTAGATCTATTACTCATTTCTGATGGGGAAAAGAAGCATTATTGCTGGATCAAGAATTTTAACAGATTGCTGGCACTACGAACAGAAAAATCCCATAATTCAATGCACTATTGCAGAAGATGTTTAATCGGTTTTAGAAAGGTAGAATCGCTTCACAAACATACTGAGTACTGTTCGCAGCAGGACGCCCAACGAATAGAACTTCCAGAACCTGGGACTATGCTAAGTTTTACACATCACTATAGAAAGATGAGAGTACCGTTTGTGTACTTTGCCGACTTTGAGTCGTTCATCAAACCTATCGGTACATGCCAGCCCGTTCCTAGCACGTCTTACACCAACAAGTATCAAAAACATACGCCCAGCTCGTTTTGTTATCATTTGAAATGCTTCGACGACGATGTTTATTCTCAAGAGCCGGTGAGGTTTACAGCTGAAAACGAAGACGATGATGTCGCTCAGAAATTCATAGACAGTCTCGAAGAAAATGTGAAACGAATATATAACCAGTTCAAATTCCCAAAGAAAATGATATTCGGAAAGAAAGAGCAGGAGCTTTTCGACTCGGCTACTGTTTGCCATATATGCGGGGGAGAATTTATAGACGATGAAAAACGAGTACGAGATCACTGTCATTTGACAAGAAAATTTAGAGGTGCCGCTCACAACCTTTGTAATCTGAAATTCAAAGTCCCCAAGTTCTTCCCCGTCGTATTTCACAATTTGACCGGTTATGACAGCCATTTATTTATCAAGAAATTACGAGGTGAACACGGCGAGAAAATCAAATGCATTCCCTGCAACGAAGAAAAGTATATCTCATTCAGCAGAGAGGTCGTCGTCGATAAGTTTGTAGATGCAGACGGAAAAGAGAGAGAAGTCAAACGCGAATTACGTTTCATCGATAGTTTGAGATTCATGCCCCAGAGTCTCGACGTGTTATCGAAAAATCTTCAGAAAGATCAGTGCAAGAATTTAGGGAAATTTTTTGAAGGAGAGAAGCTGGATCTTTTACTCAGAAAAGGCGTTTACCCCTATGATTACGTCGACGGTGTTGAAAGATTAAACGAAACCGAATTGCCGCCGAAACATGCCTTCTATTCAAAACTAATCGATTCGGGTATTAGTGGAAAAGATTACGCGCACGCGAAAACGGTATGGGACAAATTTGAATGCAAAACATTACGCCAATATCACGACTTGTACAATTTATCGGATGTTCTATTATTAGCGGATGTGTTCGAAAACTTCAGAGACGTCTGTATGAAGCACTACAACCTAGATCCCGCGTGGTACTACACTAGCCCAGGACTTGCATGGGATGCGGCGTTGAAGACGACTGGTGTAGAGTTGGAGTTGTTGAGTGACTACGATATGTTGCTGATGATCAAGCAGGGAATACGAGGAGGCGTCAGCACGATTTCACATCGATACGCGAAAGCGAACAACGAGTACATGGGGGAAGCTTTCAATCCCACCCAGCATTCAGTATTCATTCCATACTTGGACGCGAACAACTTGTACGGATGGGCGATGAGCGAGCCGCTACCGACTCACGGGTTTGAATGGATGAACGATGACGAATTGAATGATTGGAAAAACATTACCGAACGAGATGGAGTGGGATGTGTGTTAGAAGTCGACTTAGAATATCCAGAGGAATTGCACGACCTGCATAATGATTATCCTCTCGCTCCGGAGAGTGTAAAACCCGCGGGATCGAATGTCGCGAAACTCATTCCAAACTTGAATGACAAAGTAAAGTACGTCGTTCATTACGAAAATTTAAAATTGTACGAAAGTCTCGGATTGAAAATCGTAAAAATACATCGAGGAATAAAATTCGTGGAAAGTGCCTGGCTGAAAAAGTATATCGATCTGAATACCAACCTGAGAACGAAAGCTACGAACGATTTTGAGAAAGACTTTTTCAAACTGATGAACAATAGCGTTTTCGGTAAAACAATGGAAGCTATCGAGAATCGAGTTGACATACGATTGGTGAGTGATGAGAAGGAAGCTATCAAGCTAGTCGCGAAAACTAATTACGACAGACGAACGATTTTCGATGAAAACCTCATCGCCGTTCACATGAAAAAGACCAAGTTGTTTTACAACAAGCCGATATATCTAGGGATGTGTATATTAGACGTCAGTAAGACGCTCATGTATGATTTTCATTATAATTACATCAAGGCCAAGTACGGAGATAGGGCCAAGCTATTATTCACCGATACCGATTCTTTGGCGTATGAAATTAAAACGGAAGACTTCTACAAAGATATTTCCCCCGACGTCCAAAGTATGTTCGATACTTCAGACTATCCGAAAGACCATCCATCAGGTATAGAATCTGGCGTTAATAAAAAAGTGGTTGGTATGTTCAAAGACGAGGCCGCGGGAAAACAGATTGAAGAATTTGTCGGACTGCGATCCAAGTTGTACTCGTACAAAATGGCGGGTGAAGACTACAAGAAATGTAAAGGAGTGAAAAAGAACGTCGTCAAGAAATCAATCACTCATGCAGATTACAAAGACTGCGTGTTTACGAAAAGACAACAGTCGAGAGCGATGAACGTTATTCGATCCTACCGCCATGAAATTTACACCGAAGAAGTAAATAAAATAGCTCTCTCAGCAAACGACGACAAAAGAGTAATAATGGACGACGGGATCCACACCCTAGCCTATGGGCACTACACGCTGAAAACTAAACAAAATAAAGAATAATTTACACTAATATAAAATGGATGCGGCAAAAAAAGTGTGTTCTAAATGCAAAATAGAAAAAAGCTTGGACGAATTTCACAAAGATAACTCACAGAAGAGCGGGTATTACCCCAGCTGTAAAATTTGTAAAAATGCCAAAGTGAAAGAGCTTGCACACAAATACGCAAGACAGGAAATTAGGGCGACAAAAGACACAAAAGTTTGCAGCCGGTGTAAGGTAAATCAGAACATATCGGAATACGTCAACAATCGATTTCAAAAAGATGGAAAGGCGAATGAATGCAAAAATTGCAGACATAAATATTATCTCGCCTGCGTAGAAGCTCGAAAGCTCATTAGTTTGTGAAACATCTAGATGAAATATTAAAATGAGCTATACAACTGTGAAAAACATAAATGTCGAAGGTGTTATTCTCGCAAATCATCCGTTGACGAATTTTGAGCTACTAGATGCCGCGAAAAAGCTCAATATCCCTAATTTCCGGGGAGTATTTCTCAGAGACGAGCTGCCGAAGAAACCTAGACGGAACGAGTGCGGGATATTGAATCTAGACGATTCTAATGGAACCGGCTCGCACTGGGTCGCTTTTTCAAAAAACGGCAAGGACAAAATATATTTCGACAGCTATGGCCTGCCCCCTCCTACAGAACTGGTAGAGTATTTACAGAGTCCCGTGTACTACAATAGCGAGCGCGTGCAGCCCGACAACGAAGTGTTTTGCGGCCATCTATGCCTGCACGTCCTGAAAAAAACATGTAAAGATGGGGTGAGTTTTCAAGAAGTTATAAACAGCCTGCATTGAAAATTATATTCAGATGTAAAAAATGCCTGTCGATAAATTTGGACATACAGATTCAGGATCTACTCAAAGAGTAATTGCTGGCGGAGTTACTGAAAGTCAAGTAAACAGTACTTTTCTAAGGCTGGATGGAGCAAACCCGGCGACTGGCGACCTAAATATGAGTGGTCATACTATTAGAGGTCTGCCTACAACGAATACAGCGAATACAGCGAATACTCCGGAAGCGGGGATAGACGAGGCTGTGAGCCGGGGGCAAGTAATAGATTTACTGCGGAATCACGACGACGTCCCGACCGACAGTAATCATTTGACGAATAAGAAATACGTCGATGAACAACTTACTTCGAAAGTGGCGGCGGTAGTAGGACCTGCGGTTAGTGCTTACAGTTCAACTCAGCAGGCTATACTCGCTAGGACTCACACTGCAGTTACTTTTGACGTAATAAGATGTGGTACTGCAAAACACGGTATTGAACAGGGTATCGGAACGACTTCTTTCTTCCCCAGTAAAGCCGGGTACTATATCGTTTCGGCGTACATAGAATTTTGTAACAATAGTAATAACGCGTATGGCACCGTCCACCTGTATAAAAATGGAGCGACGTACATGCAAATTGCGGGTGGAGGGAGCACGAAAGGTTCGCAAAACCATTCAATCGGTAGTAACATAGTTTTTCTAGACGAGTCCGATTACCTCAGCATACACGCTTTTTCGTCCATCGCTACGAACATTTTGTGTAGGGACTTTTCAGCGGCATTCTTACGTCCCTGAATTAATAAAAATTATTATATTCAAAATGCCTGTTGATAAATTTGGTCATACAGATTCAGGATCTACTCAAAGAATAATTGCAGGGGGCGTTACGCTGTCTCAAGTAAACAGTACTTTTCTAAGGTTGGATGGAGCAAATCCGGCGACTGGGAATCTAAATATGAATGGCAACTGCATCAAAGGCCTGCCAATAACGAATAATCCGGATGCGGGGATGGATGAAGCGCTAAGTTGGGGACAAGCTATAGATTTGATTACGAATCACGCGGGCATTCCGTCAAACGATAATCATTTGACGAATAAAAAATACGTGGACGAACGAATTGCTTCGATAGCGCCTACACCCACTGCTGAGGTCGCATTTGGCCCGGCGTTTAGTGTTTACGGCCTCTCGGCTCAGGCTATCATCGCTAACACAATAACGCAAGTATCATTTGGAGCTGTAAAATTCGATCCGGATAATTGTCTAGTCAATTCGAACCGTTTCCTTCCTCGGAAAGCCGGCTGTTACATGGTTGCGGCGTGTTTGGAAATACGCGACAGTAGTGGTAAATATAACGAAACTGTTGGCCTGTACAAAAGTGGGGGAGTGAACGAGCTGATTGTCGGCGGCGGGGGTAAGGCCGGGTCGAAAAAATATGTGTCGGGCACTAGCCTAGTTCGATTAACTAATACTGATTATCTCGAGATATTTATTAGTTCGTTTGATCCGGTAAATATTTTTGTTCGCGAATTTTCAGCGGCATACTTACGACCTTAGAATTCAAAACCGAATCAAGTTTTGAATTTGAGTACTACACTTCTACACTTCATCGACCATTCTATCATGAACTTCAATATACCACACTCATTTTCTGTCCGTCCGATTGAAACCTCAGTAACTTGTCTGAAATCACCATTGCGTACGCTTCCGTATTAGCTGGTGGCGCCGTATTGAACGTGCCTTTGATCTGGATATCGACCACCGATGACTTCAGACGCTCGGATTGCTTGCTCACGTCAAACACCAAAATCGGAAACAGATCTTTGAAATCCGAGGGTGTGATATTGCATTGCGTCATTAGTTCGTCCATTCCATAGTATTTTTCACTGAACGCGGCTGCTGCTCGGTACGCCCGCGCGAATTGTTGATTCGGAAATGATAGGTTGTAGTCGACAACTGGGTATCGGTCCTGGTTCATCATCACGAACATGTTCTTCAGATCGCAATGATTGAAAACTGATGGATTGTGTTCTTGATCGCCGCTTTTGTCGGTTTGAAAACCCAAGATGATGTACCTAGGCTTCTCGGGTAATGTCTTGACGCTAAGTCTCCAGCTAAAATTAGTCGACTGTGCGACGGAGGTGGTATCGCATTGGCGGGCTCTGTACGCAACTGGCAGCGACGCTTTCGATTCGATCGTTTTGTACAATTGCATCTTCTCCATATCCGCGGGAATAACGTGCGGCATGAACCATGAGATTTTGTCTAGCCTAACTTTCCCTGCGCCCGCGGCGGCGAGTCTAAAAATTGCGTCATCATCGGCTTTACGAACCAGAGTTAGCGTATGTTTCACACCAAAAACAACCTTGTCGTAATCATCGCAAAATCCGAAAATATGCTTCAATGGAACTACAAAGCTGAAAGTACCTTTAGCATTTGGTTTTTGAATTATATACGACTGTCTCACGGCGAAACCTTGATTATTCGCGATAGCAGCCGTCGCTCCGCTGTCCTTGTACCACAACTGATTCAGACCTTGAGCTAGTTGAAAATCATTCGGGTATTTGAGTAATCCGAGCATCGTCGTTGCCTGACCTGGGTGAAATATCGATTCAATTTCCTGATTCGACAGGGAATACGAAATTTGGCTGAAAAGATGCATGAGCCCATTATTCGTAAGAGTTGCTTCATCGGCATTGACGTAGAAGGTGGTGGGGTTGTCCGCCTTCGTCAATCTACCCTCGAACAGCAGGTAAGATTCCGCCGGATGACAAAATAGATCTTGAAGTTCGATATTTATTCTAATCTCGCCGGAGGTGTTTAGATTCGCCCCCGATATCGGCTCATACTCGTACCATTCGTAGCGTTCGACGCTTTCATCGCTCAATGGTTGTTCGGTAAATCTCAGAATATCGGATGATTGCATTTTTACTATTACGCGATAATATATTTTTTACGCGACCTTCATTCCGCCGCCGTTTAGCGCGCGTACTAAATCTTGTATCGATATGGCGCCGTTCTTCGTCAGGCCATCCCCCATCATCAGATTATTAATATTCGGGATATTCGAGATCGACCCTACGCTACCGACGCCACTCAGCCGCTCTAAAATTTGTCTAGTTTCTGGCGTAACAGCCTGTTTCTGAGGAGTAGGAGCAGGAGTAAACAGTTTGGCCACTGCTTTGTCCACTAATCGTTTACCAGCGTCGATTGCGGTTGTTTTCCCAACATCGATGGCCTTTTTTCCAATTTCTCTCGCCACGTCTTTACTCGCGCTGAGAGCGGTCGTTGCTAATTGTTTGGCGGCGTTCGACGTAACTAGCCGTTTGAAAAATCCCGAAATTGTATCGAATATTCCCGATCCTCCGATAACGTATTGTTTTCTATACCTCCTTCTATTAATGACTTGCATTTTTTCTGCATTTTACAATGTCATCATTATATTTTTGTAAGCATCTTTACTCAGCACTTCCTGCCTCAATAACGCATCGCACATCGCCACGATCTCGTTTCTCACGCCGGTATTGCCTGCTTTGAAGCTTTGAAATCTCAGCTCCAGCTGTTTCGCTAATACATTTGGATCTTCGGAAATAACGATTACACCGCCCACGCCTTTGCCCACTGTCGGTGTATTACGAGCCCTCTTTTCCCATATCGGTTTGATAATTTCCCGATATTTGGCGCTCGCAGATGCTTTCGGTTTGTTGGGATTTTTTGGCTGTCTGATAGCATCCGTCGTGAGTAGAATCTCGGCGTAATCGTCTCTATCATTATTATCGTATATCGATGTGTTCGGCTGTTTCAGCGTCAACAACTCCCAAAGCCCCGGTGTTCCGCTATACGTCTTATTTCCAACCGTCACATCGTCTCCTTGAATAGAAATCGGAGTATCGCCGATGTAGAATTGACCATTTTTTGATCGTATTCCGAACGTCGTGTCTACGATTTTTCTATCGGAGGCGTATTGATGAAGGTACTTGGTGGCTACATCTCCTAATTCTAAAGTTCTAATATCCTCGGTTGGGTCGTCGCTATACGCTTCTATCGAGGGATACTGAGGAAATTGAATCTTCAGCGAAGCGGGTAGCGTCTGTAGTGCGTTTGTAGTAGCTATCGAGTTTTCTTTGATGGCGGATAGTAGGACATTTTGCTCTTTGGAAATTGCGGATTGCGAATCGACGATAGGCTTGTACAGCTTGGTTAGTTCTTGTTGCAGCCCCGAATTTCCCAATCTCTCCGATAAAAAGTTCTGTTGAATATTCTTCTTGGATTTCAGAAACTCTTCGACTATGAAATTTCTTTTCGCCGGGTCATCTATCTTTAGAAACGACATTTTTAATAAAAAATTTAATGTTTTTCGACGTGTTTTTCTACATGTTTTCCGACGTGTTTTTCTACATGTTTTTCGACATGTGTAAAAACACAAGTTAGACGTATTTTCAGACATAGCGACATAGGTCTACATAGGTCCACAAAACTCTACAACTCTACATGATTTCGTACATGTTCACGTTAGTCGTCTTTTTCACAGATTCGGTATTTTTCTCAAACATGCTTTGAAAGGACTGCCTGACTTCCTCTCTTCCCCGATCGATGAGTGATTGTTTCGTTTCCTCGTCCATCGCGGCTGCCGCAACTTTCGACTTACTTTTAATTTCTTCTTTCATGCCATTGAATTTTTCAATCTCGCTTAGAATCAGAGAATATTCCTCATCTGAAATGTGATCATCCACGAGTGCTTTTGAAATATGGTCGCTGATCGTGTTGAGCTTCGCATCAGCTAGCGTTTTGATCTTTTCATGCTTCTCCGCCTTCAGGGCGAGCTTTTTACAGATTCGGCTGCCAATTATACTCAATAGCCCCGCACCTAGCGCTGTCCCTTCCATAGCAATAGCGATGGGAGCCGCAATTATGGTAGCTAGAACGCCGATTCCCGAAATCCCGAGCCCCATCGTGACCACCATGAGGAAGCTGTCTACTACGCCGATTACGCTCACACTTCTATGGTACTTTTTACTCAACGTTGCTCTTTTGTCTCGTTCTTGCTCGATCTCCTTTTTGATTTCGCTAATCTTCTGAAGTCGATACGTTTGTGCGGACCCTGCGGCTATTTGTATTTCACCTTCTGGCGCCGAGGGCGTTATATTTGTTAGGTTTGGATAGAGTTTGATGCCTTCGTATTCCATTCTTTTATTTATTAGCAATATATATTTTTTACTGCTGATAATTTACACAGCATAGCGAATCTCCTTCGTTTATCGTTACTGCCGAATCGGAGTTGTTTTGAATGGAAACTATGATATCATCAATCACATCTTCTGAAATCACTCCGTCTAGTAGACTGCATCGTCGTTCTTTGATACTCTGTCTGAGGGAAACGAGGCAAAGACCCGCCGCCATTTCTACACCGAGTCCAAGCCTTAGCGTATTTGCTGTCTTTGGTTGTATCGTGATATCATTTTGCGCGAAAATCTCCCATCGCAGACCTCCTAGTTGTCTTACTGGGGCGCGAGTAACACCGCTCGTAATCTTCCAAAAGACGGAAACGGGCTGCGTTCTAACCTCTACTGGTCTAGTTGGTTTAGTTCCAAATTTGTGTATTGGCCTCGACATTTTATAATAGAATAGATTATAATATCATGCCGAGAATCGGAATGTTTCGAAACGGAGAGTTGGGGCCCAACAAAAGTCCGTCGCCCCTAGCATACCCCGACCCTGTTTTCATGTACAGCCCGGATGCCGTTATTGAGCTACCTTTTTGCCACGGAGACAAGTACAAACCAGATCCGGCTGCTCTTATTTTGCACGCCATGTCGCCTCTCTTGACATACATTACACCCGAACCGCTGATTTTATCCACAATCTTGGTAGTTGCCGCAGAGCCAAGACCGCTCAATGCTCCCATCGCCAAACTTGGCAGTGCATTAGACAGAAGGAACCGTCCCGCTGTCGCTAGAAACGGAAGTATAGCGCCTATGAATCCACCTTCGACTTTCTTGTTGTTCTCCAATTGCGTTTTACTCATTTTAATAATCATGCCAGTTCCTTTTTGGTAGGCTGCTGCCATTTTATTGATTTGCGCCTGGGTGAGAGCCAAAACGTGTTCGCCATTCAAATCATCGTGCGATAGTTTGATACTCACGCCAGTTCCCGCTTCAAGTGATCTTTTAATTTTGTCTCGTTGCGCTTCTGAAATATTAACTTTTACGCTCGTGTAACGATTCATTTTATTAATAAATTACAAAAACTTTCAAACTTCCCTGATGTGAAATCGAATCGCCAATTCTTCGCCTCGAAGATTTAGTAGGTTCCCGTGTTGGTCTGTGAGTCTCGTTTCCATCGTTGAAATTGTAGACAGCAAAATCGGGAGATATATTAAATTATGCGGCACTTCGATAATCTTGTAACCCGGGCCTACGTTCGGGAAAAAAGAATATATCACGTTTTCCGATGTTCCGTTAGTGTACGAAGACCCGATAATGTCGCTGGTCACTCTCAGGCTGCTTACACTCATTATATTTACCAAGTCCTCCGATTCATTATAGCCATCCCTATAGATCCATTTGTCAAACCCTAGAACCCTTCCGATCGAATTCTTTGGCGTAAAGTCAACCATATAACCCGCCGCCGATATATTTACCACAGACCTCAGCGTATTGGTGTTTGGTGCTATTGAGATACAGTATTCTCCATTTACTCCGTCGTAATGCCCATTCCCCTTCATGACCCTCTGTATATATTCGTTGATATCCGTTATTTCATAGCAACCCTCCGGAACTTCAATGTTAATCCACGGTGTGTCGGAATTCGGCGAATACCTGAAGACGTTGTTTGTCGCATCGATATTAGGAAAAGAATAGTACGTCTCGAGGGCAACTAAGGCCATTTCATATTTCTTATTCTTCTCCAGTTCGAGTAGTGGACTAAACTTCGTTCTGATTCGCGTGCTCTTTTCGCTGAGAAAAATGGAAAATGATGTTTTTGGTTCCGTGTTGCAGGCCGTCTTTTCCGTGTTTTCCGATATCTGTTTGAGAAGCGATGATTCCATTTTTACTATACAATACAATTTTACAATGGCGGATCCTCGATTATATAAAATTCATCGAGTCCGCATCGGTATTTGCCATTGTACTTGCCGCTAGTCAGGTCTAAAACCACGAATCCGTGAGGTTGCTCCCATACTGTTTTGCATAGTTTTCTAAATTCATCTTTCGACATGTCTGTACTCACATGATCGTTGTAAATATGATTACAATTTTTCAGGTCTTGTTTGAACAGGCAAATAAAGTTTGCATTTTCTCTGATTGTTTGGCGCGGTAGTTTGAAATAATTCTGGGCGAGGTAAAAACAATCTACATTACTATGCCTCCCCCGATTGTAATACGTTTCACATTTGTTTTGTTTTTCCAATTGAAGATCATCGAATATCATCAGGTTCTTCTTTTCAGCGCTCAAATCTCTCGGGTCCGGTACATCGTCGGCGCTCTCAAAGAACTTGGCAATTATATCGGATTTAGCTTCTGAATTTTTTGCCATTTCCTCCATAACGAGGTCTGGCGACGCATTTAGACCCACGATTTCATCTCGGTGCTCAAACAGCCGAACGATCGCTTCTTTCGGCAATTTTTCTTCGTATGCTTTTTTAATAATGCGATATTCCGGTTGAAACAGAGAAGTACCGAATACTTGTAAGTTATTATAATCCAACCAGTCTGGCCTGAGTAAAAGATTGAGAAGAAGCGTTGTTTTTCCGCACGCCGATTTCCCAACTATCAAACCACGTATGCTTTTGGGTAACAACGGATTATTGAATCTTTTCGAGAGCGCTGTGCCCCAACTCATATCTCTAATCTCCATTTTAAAAATATATATTATTAAAAACGAAATGTATTGCGTAAAATGTAAAAAACAGACCCAGACGACAGATGTGCAGAACGCCGTGGCTAATAATGGGAGATCGATGCTCAGAGGTGTTTGCGTCGTATGCGGAAAAACAAAAACTCAATTCGTGAAGGCGTCTGCTGTTGCGCAAGGTGGGGATCTAGTTAGTTCGCTGAACGCTGCCACTAGTAACATTAAGCTACCTTGGGCTAAATTTCCGGGCGAATTACATTTGCCAGGCCATCAGTTTACTGGCCCCGGTACTAGACTAGATTTGCGTCTGAATCCCAACGAAACCCCCAAAGATTGGAGCAAACCTATAAACAGGGTAGATAGTGCAGCATACGTTCATGACCTGGCATACAATCAACACACTGATACGGCTTCTAGGAATGTTGCCGATAGAGCAATGATAAACCAATTGAATAATATACCTAATCCAAGTCTGCGGGAACGCGTAGAGAGGGCGATAGTCAAACCCATCTTGTCAGCTAAAACAAGCCTAGGTTTGGGTTTAAAAAAAGCCTAGAATTACAGCAGGACCTGAAATGGACTAATCAATTAGCGAATGAATTACACAAACCAGTAGTGAGAAATTTTAGGACGAGGCGTGTCCGTGTTGGCGGGATTGACCAGATTTGGGCGGCTGACCTAATCGACATGCAGGCTTTCGCTAGAGATAATGATGGCGTGAAATTTCTATTGACCGTCATAGATGTGTTTTCGAAATACGGATGGATCGTTCCATTACATGACAAGAGTGGGAAGTCTACAGCTGATGGGTTCGTGAAGATACTCGGGGGTGGTCGACAGCCAGTCAAAGTTTGGTGCGACAAAGGGAAAGAATTTTATAATAAAAATGTGAAGAATTTAGTCGAGTTGTATTCTACCGAAAACGAGGGAAAAAGTTGTATCGTAGAAAGATGGGTGCGTACGATGAAAGAGAAGATGTTCAAATACTTTACAGCTAATTCAACGAGAAGATATATCGATGTATTAGATGAGATGGTTAGTAATTATAATGACACGAGACATTCTTCGATCAAAATGACCCCCGCGAAGGCTAGTATGAAAGTGAACGAAAAGACTGTATTTATGAATTTATACGGCGATGAGATTTCAAAGCCTATTATACCGAAGTTTTCAATCGGCGATCGAGTCAGAATAACTAGGAAGAAGAATATTTTTGAAAAGGGTTATACGACTAGATGGGTGGAGGAGGTTTTTGTAGTATCTCAGGTTCAATACACAGATCCGCCAACTTACAAGATTACTGATTCTGCGGGTGAGGAAATACAAGGCTCTTTTTACGACCAGGAGCTACAGAAAACAACTCAAGAAATATTTAGAATCGAAAAAGTGATTAGGAAACGCGGGAAGAAATGTCTCGTGAAGTGGTTGGGCTACCCGGACTCGTTCAACTCGTGGATCGAAAATGAAGACTTGGTGACATTGTGAGACGATTATGAAAAATATGTCGTGTTTGGAGGAAAAAATAATATTCGATTGATCCGAAAACGATTATAAACCAACAGTGTAAAATCGTTTGCGATATTGTAATCCCGTATCTACGTCGTAGTTCACTCACGCTCTTACATCACACAGGCATGAGTTACCATTGCATTGGCAATTAACGATGATGATCTCGTTGTCGATCAAACTAACATCACACGGGGGCGAGTTGCCATTGCGCCGACGACGAACGACGGTAATCGTGCCTGGCCCTTGTTGTCGATCCGGCTGTGGATTCTTGCATGGGCATTCATCGTCGTAGCATTCGCGGGTGTGGGCGTCAATTTTAGCAATGAACTTCGCTATCCACCGTCTTGTAAAATATGCATGCTTGCCGCTGCGCTCGGCGATTTTTCGTAATTCAGTAACAGTTTTCTTCGAGTAGTCCATTTTATATACGCCAGAGAAAATTTTTTTTTACTTTTTTATTTTTTTACTTTTTTATTTTTTTACTTTTTTACGACAGACGCCGAATATGAAAAAGTAAGGCTATATTGGTCAAACTGCGCGGGCACTCAATTTTTAAGGCTGTACTGGTCGAATGGACGAAAATCAAGGCCGTACTGGTCAAATGGACGAAGGTCAAGGCTGTACTGGTCGAATTGGCGAAAGTCAAGGCTGTACTGGTCGAATGAGTCAGCCGCCTTATTCCTGTTCTACTGATAACAAACCACGAAGTGGGATGACGGATGAAAATCTTCAAACCAAAACAAGAAGTGGGATGATTTTTTTAGTGCAATAAATGCGATGATTGATGCAAATCTAGTGTCCGGAGGGTAATCTGAAACCGGTTTCAAGCTACCGGGGGGGGGTGGGTAATGTTTAGGAGGGGTAATTTGAAACCTTTACACCGGCAAAGATTCCTTCACATTAAGGTTGACCGCGCGAGCTTGTGCTAGGTGGCTCATTAACTGGGGTGGGGTATTTCTTGAGTGCAGTCAGACTGTGACTGACCTAACAACCCTGCGTTGTGGTGTGGCCATTTACAATGAGTATGGGGCGCCCCTTAGAGCTCAATGAGGCACCAAAATCATGCCTGGCAAGCGGTTTGCAAGTAATGAGAATCTGAATTTTGGGGGCGCAAATTTATAAATCTTACAATTTATAAGCTTATTGGATAAATTAGCTGCAAAATAGTGTAAAATTGTAAATTTTAGCCCTCATTTTGGCGCCCCTCCCCTCGGCGCCCGGAAACACATGTCCCCTCTGCCCCCTCCCTAGGTACGCCACTGGTTGCAACATTTGATTCGACTCATTTGACGAACATTAATTTTTTTGATTCTCACATGAAAAAGTTAAATTTTACTTAATTTGAACAAGGGGTCTAAAATCGTTCATAAAAATGGTCTGGGTTTTTATGGGCTGTTTGAAGAAGGAAATCTGTGTTTATTTCTGAAACCTCATTGGCAACACTGTTTATTGCATGGTGTGGTTTATTGTAATCAAATATAGGCCCTAATTGTATACCTCGATCGTTGAGTAATATAATAATGGCCGCGACTAGGGGACCGCCAGGCGGCCGTCGAATCTCAAATACTAGCGCACCGCGAGTCACGTGTAACCTGTCACATGACTGGCGGCCGTCCAATACGGAATACTAGCAAGCCGCCAGGCTTTCTATTTACACCAATCCACAAGAGTTTCTAATGGCTAAACAAACCCTAAAACTAACCCTAACCGACCCTCACGACGCCTAACCTGAACCTAACCAACACTGACGAAAAAATTGGTTGCTTACTCTGTTTCTAGTAATTTTCTAAGTCATTAAAACAAGAAAACTTTTGTCCGACCTAAAACCAACTATCGGTAACTGCCGCCATTGTAACAATATTCAAGAATCAAGACTCGTCATGTGACAGGTTACACGTGACTCGCGGTGCGCTAGTACTTGAGATTCGACGGCCGCCTGGCGGACCCCTAGTCACTTCGTATAATAATGCATCGTTGAGTAATACTATACAGTCAATCGGAAGAAAACAAAAACGAACCAATAGCTGGATTGATGAACAATAATTTTAAATTACATAAAAGTTATATTGATAAAAAATATTTGCTGACAAAATAGAAGCAGGATTTATCAAACTAATTCTTGCCTAAACAGAAGCTGGATCGATGAAAAGGATTCTCGCCAAACTAGAAGTTGGACTGATTAAAAATAACGCTGCAGCAAGCGAATAATTTACGATACTAAAATACACGTTTACTAGGTATTCTATCATTACTCTAGGTTAGTACTATTAATCTTACCCAATGTTGCAACTGTTTGTTTGCGGGTTTACTATTACTCTTTGCAATTAAATTTTTGCCTTGTTTTATGCGTTACAGGTGAAATAAATTTTGCGGATTTGTCATGTCCTACTGTAACTTCGCCTACTACGGTAAGATTTCCGAAGATGATAATTTTCTTAAGATTTTGGTCACTTATTGCGTAAAAATTGATCCCACATGTTGCTGATTTATCGAGAACTGATAACAAGTACATCTTTTGAATTGTTTAAATTACAAATTCTTTTATGTGTCTCATTACCTGCGTTAGGTGTGTCGTATGGCTGTGCAGACATTGCTTTCGCACAGGGGCCGAAATTAGGGGAACCAACATTCACAAAACATTGGCATGAAAGAATATATTAATTATGTCCTGGTTTCAATTAAATCTTCTCTTTTGACAATAGGATGTTAAATGGAACCAACTCAATGAAATGGAACACGATTTGTTTTGTGTTGTGGGGACTATTAAATGCCAGTAAACTCTATAAATTCCAAAAAATAATCCTAAGGCTATCGCTGATATTTCTGTTTTTGATTTCTACTACGTTTCATTTTATGATATTTATACGTAGCCTACTAAATACAGGATCCTGTATTTAGTAGGCTAAAACAATAAAACGAGAAAACAATACACTACTATTAATTTAATGGAATAACACCATGCGTTATTCCATTAAATTAATAGTAGTGTATTGTTTTCTCGTATAATTCCAAGCACTAGTTTTGCTAAGATTTTTTCCCTAAGTCTACAAATTGCGCATGCATCCTTCTTTACAACCTTATTCAAGTGTCCTTCACGTCTATTGGCTTGTTCTTATTGATATATTTATCACAAACTATTTTCTGCAGCATAAGTACTCACAATGCTTAAATGGTTCAGGACAGTGAGGCATTTAACTTTACAGCATGCAAAATTAAATGCTGTTATAGCAGGTCAGATGTGACTGTACAGTGTACAAATGTTCTGCTATGTTTAGACTTGTAAAGACGTGATAATTGCATGTAGGCAGAAACTAAAAATATATAAGATCTACTGTAAGACTTATCTTTGAAAATGAAACCGTTTTTTGCTTTTAAAGCTGCAAGATTTGCCGATTGAGGTTCTGGACAACATCCTGATGAAGGCAGTGATCAAGAAAGTGATAGATAAGAAACTGGCAAAATCTGCTTGGATCGATTACGCTTTTCGAGTGATTGGGCTGATAAGAACTGTCTCATCACAATGGAACTTCAGCCTAACAACCAACTGGTTCAAGATAGTGCTGCGTCGCAAGCTTGACAATTGCAAAGGTAAGCTCATATACTATGAGCTACCTTGTCGAACATCGGTGTTTATCTGTCTCGCAAATTGTTGAAAATTCAAAACATATTTACATGATTTTAAGTCTGGCATAAAATTTCACTTATCACTTTCTTCAACCTTCCACTTGCATTCTCATAAACTATCTTAGCAGCTTTAACCTGGGTTTATTTCCTGTTTCTTTTGAGCTAAGTCAGAGGGAAGGCATCCTGATACAACTGTTTTACATGTTTCCTAACCTACTGCCATTGTGTCTGTTTTCTCTTTAAATCGTTACCATGTGATAGCAGTGAATATGTTTTTGATAAATAGGATCCATCTAGCGGGATAACTCCCTTCGGATAACCTATTTCTTTCTCACATGTGCACTGTTGCGCAGTTGTTACTATGAGTCATCATAATTGTCATCTACAACTGGTCACTGCGTTTGTTAAATTGTGAATGTATTCATCCCTTCGCTTCACATTGCAGTCTTGTCTTGGATCACACTCCTCCAGCACTGATCCACTTCCATCAATGGCCATCAGCATTTGACACCATCGACCACAGCCTCCTTCTTCACCGACTATCATCTTGGTGTGGTACTCTGGCACTGTTCTACTATGGTTCCAGTCGTACTTGTCTTCCAGATATTTCTCTGTTAAAGCCTCCAGCCTCGATCTGTTCGCAACCCTTACCTCTCTCTCCTCTGGTGTCCCTCAAGGCTCCATCCTCTGTCCACTGCTCTTTATTCTCTACACCAATCCATTAAGTCATCTTATACAGGGTGGTCCAGCATAAATGAACCAACTTTGCACGCATATAACTTCGCCAATTTTTGAATTTTTTGGTACTTTATGTGCATAGGTGCAATCACGTCCTAAAAGTTGGGGGGGGACCATAATGAATTACGTCCTAAAAGTTGGGGGAACCATAATAATAAAGTTAGGGGACCACTCAAACGTTGGGGGACGCGTCCCGTGGGTCCCATAGGGTGGTTGCGCCTATGTTTATGTGTCAAATTAGAGATATTTCACTCTAGTATTAGCCTTGAAAAAGTCGAACTGGCACTAGTTTATGTTTTAATTATATTCTCGAAGCAGTGCTAGGTACCATATTTTGTTGCCATTTTTGACGTAATATGGCGCCGTTTTCCCCGGGATATTCACAATTCGTTTTTTTCTAACACGTGCATAGACACACTCATTTTGGGTGTTTGTAGGAGTCTCTACCATGAATATCATCTCTTCCCTAAACCATGTTCTTTCAATTTTATCAACAGCCGTGCGCGCTTCCACGCGCAGCTTCAGACGCAGCCGTTTCTTTGCTTCGGTTTTGGATTGCTGTTATACATCACGTCGACGTATAACTTTAGATAATCTTTTAGAACCGTGATAGGTGCTTCTAGGACTACCTGTTTCGTGCTGAAAGACCCGGGAAGATTTTCTTCTAGGGCCTACCCGGGTCATTGTCTTGACTGTAAATTTACCTCTATCCGTAACTCCTCAGTCTCACCTTTTGAAGCACTCTGATCCCGACCTGACACAGCGCTCATGAATAAGTGATGCACTGCACTTGGCTTTCGAGGGGCGCTTTAGAAATTTGGAGATTACGATTACGGCTTCCATTTTCTGTATATTCTTTTAGGAGATGAAGAAACAAATTGATTGATTGGTTCATTGATTGATTGGTTCATTCATTGATTGATTGTTTAAATTGATTTATAGCGCACAGTTTTGTAGATGTGTTCTGTTAATCTGCCAATACTTGTAATACAAATTAAAAACTGTTTTCAAACAGACTACTAACTGGTAAATAGGTTATTGCAGTCATTGTCGTTAACCCGTTATTGCAAATCCTTCATGACACCTGTTAATTTTGTGCATTCAAGTAAAAGATTGGTGATATAGAGGCTATGTTGTTTTGTGTTTTACATTTCTTTTCTTTTCTATCGTTCAATGGAATATTGGCAATGCTTAATGTGAAGAAAAAAGTTCATTTATCACTTGTACATAATTTTTACTCAATATTCTCTTTATATCAATGATGATCCTTTTAAAGGTGTTTACTTTTTTGCAGACCCTACGACAATCTCGGTGGAACGAATTTCCCGTGGCACATTCGATAAGTGTTTCAATCAGCGTTGTAAGTTTGGAAGGCTGAATAATAAGATCTACTGCCTTGATACTATTTATCCAGGCACTGTCGATGAAATAAGCGAGGAATTCTATTTGCGAGTGTTTGAAGGTCAGGACATGCTCCACAGCGTAAAAAATATAGGCCCACTGCTGCCTTCAATGAAAGGTGTAGCTGGACTTGCCACCTGCAAACAGTCAAAGTCTTTATACATTTATCAGTTTGGCTACACATATGTTGAATGGCCATCCAACCATGCTGTTTGGCATCTTGTTCTGGATGAGACTGGTGGCTTTGAAGCGGTACAGTGGCCAACTTTTACTCCATTATGCGATGGTTTAGACTGCTCCCTGATTAAAGACATATTTTTTGAAAAGTTATGTGTTCTCGATGATGGGAACCTTCTGGCGTTGAGAAGCGTCTTTTACTCGGATGACGAAAGGCACCCAATTCTCAGTGTGCACAAACCTGATGGATTGGTAATACGAAACATCAAATTGTTGATTAATGCAGAACTGTTCCACACGTCGAACATCACAATGAAGTCGAACGGAAATTTTGTTTATGCCCAGGTTGGTTTGGGTGCTTGCGTTATCCGTGAGGTAGACGAAACTGGAAGAGTAATCCACGAATTCCACTATCTACAAAATGTATGGGGTATTTTCAGCCACCGCAATCAAATCTTTCTGGATTCATACGATCGAGTGATATTTCACGATGGCAGTTACCTGTTAACTTTTCTGGATTGTGAACTGAATTTCCTTGGAGAGTGTGCAACTCTTGAAAATAAGCTGCCACCACGAGAAGACGACTATGCGTTGATGAATGCGGATTTTGATAAAGAGAGGAACGAAATGATCGTTATGCACTGGACCCGCCGGGATGTTCTCTTTCTAAAGCTGACAATGTAGCTCTATACTCGTTATGCTGACCCACGATATCCTAATTTCTAACTTGGTTTTATCAACGGTACTTGATGGAATTTTGCAAAGTTTCATATGCACATCATGATTTGTTTAGTATCTTGACAATTTATTCCCCCGTCCGGACTTTCTCCTATAGACATTTCAAGCCGGTTTTTTTGCCCTCTGGGCGTTTCAATAGTACAATAACCCCCCACCCCACCCCCGGATGTTCGCTCATAGTATTTTCAAAAAAGTAAACTATATTGGCATATTTTATTATAAATTATGCATTCTTCCACAGTAGCCTACTTTGTAACTTGAAGGTGGAAACTGATTAAGACATTTAATTACTATTAGCCTATTTAATTGTTGGAATTTAGTGTTTCAGCAATAATGATTTTAATGCTATTAATCGTAATTACTTGATTTCTACATACTTTTGAGGCTGAATGAAGATTTTTAGTACCTTGGTAAGTTTTTATTGCTTCAAAAGAAGTCTTTGCCTAAATGGAAGCTGGATTTATTAAACTAATTGTTTGCGTAAGTCTACATGTGCAAGCTGGATTGGTGGAAATAAGCTTAACTGTTCTCATGTCTTTATAATACTTCAATAGAATTGAATCTATAGTATTCTTTTTGCCTATATAGAAGTGGATTTGAATAGAAAAATTCATCCATAAATGGAAGTTAGATTGATGAAAAACTTATTTGTTATATAGAATTGGAATTGATGAATTATTTTTCCTTAAATCGAAGTGGGATTGATGAAAGGAACTTTTTCTCATTATAGGAGCTGGATAGATGACAATTTTTACTTAAACAGAAGTTGGATTGATGAAAGAATAATTGCTGCTCCATTGGAAGCTGGATTGATGAAAGTGTTTCATTGCAAGGTAGAAGTTGGATTCAAGAAAATATTACTGTTGCACTGACAAAATAATCGAATGCTAAAACAGTTAGGGTTAGAGCAAAATCTAGGGTGTCTGTTAGGGTTAGAGCTAGGGTTAGGGCTTCTGTTAGGGTTAGAGCTAAGGTGAGGGTTTCTGTTATGGTTAGAGCTAGTATTAGGGTTTCTTTTAGGGTTAGAGCTAATTAAGGTTAGGGTTTCTGTTTGGGTTAGAGCTAAGGTTAGGGTTTCCTTTAGGGTTAGAGCTAAGGTTAGGGTTTCTGTTAGGGTTAGAGCTAGGGTTATATGGTTTCTGTTAGGGTTAGACCTAGGGTTTCTGTTAGAATTAGAGCTGGGGTTAATGTTTCTGTTAGGGTTAAAGCTAGGGTTAGGATTTCTGTTAGGGTTAGAGCTAGGGTTACTGTTAGGGTTAGAACTAGGGTTAGGGTTTCTGTTAGGTTTAGAGCAAGGGTTAGGGCTTCTGTTAGGGTTAGGGTTTCTGTTAAGGTAATTAGAGCTAGGGTTAGGGTTTCTGTTAGGGTTAGAGCTAAATCAAACCTACCTTTGGCAACGTCGAAATGCTTCATTTAAACGCCCACTTAAATGGTTACAATGCCAATTATTTCAATTGGGTGAAGGGCGATCAAGCAGTTGTCAGAAAATAATATCATTTGGCAGGACTGTTACTATGGACATTTGACACATTTTTAATATACTAGCTTATAAAAGGGGGGAAAAAATTTCTCACTCCACCCTATACTGTATTATAGGCCTATAACACATTCTATTCCATTTTACAAGTTTATCAAAGTGCATTGAATGTCGGCTATGGAACTCAAACATGTGAAGAAAATATGCTCGAATAAAAGTCATTTACAATCAGTTAATTGCAATCTTTGTAATTGTATTGACGACAATTATAGAAAAATCCAGAGCATTACACCCTATTTCCAGGGTTTCAATAAAATAATAATAATATTTTCTTTATTATTCGTTCTGACAAACGCAGTAGGCCTGTGTAGGGCGCGGTGGCACGCGTGTAGTGGGTATAGTATTACGTTCGTTGCTTTGTAGCCGGACGGTTGCAGTTTCGAATCCACCTCAAACCGACTCGTATAGGACCTTGAGAAAGTAATCCTTCACTCACAATTGCTCATGCGCTTCGGCGTGAAACCACAGTATACATGTATATAACAAAGGGGAAACTCCGATTCAGTGTCCGTGCTGTTACAATAATTAGCCTAATAGTCGGACACTCGGGAGCGCTTAATCTGATTACATAATTATATTGCAGGCCTTTATGACAAGTGCACATACGCATACATATCAATGGTTGGCTTGGCTCGCACCATCGATATCTATATTTAGATATGCCTGCACCATGGCTACGGCATTTTCGCCGATCCCAGGTGAGTATAGCAATACGATATGGACGATAAATAGGGCCTAAGCTTACATGTACGACTGTACGTGTTGAAATTTTTTAGCATCGGAAAATTTTCGTTGGTCACACGCTTAAGCACTTCAGTGCAAATAAGTTTTTTAGAGCTCATATAGTTGGTGTTGCAGTATGGCCAGTGAATGTCCAAGCAAAATGAAGGAAATGACAAAAAATTCAGGCATGCAGATATATTATAATTATTGTTGTGATTGCAAAAAACAAATAATGAAATGGCAATAGCCTTAATTGTAGCAAAACAATCTTGTACTACTACTAACAAAGACCTTTAAGTTACACTTAATTAAAGGTCTTTGCTACTGTGGCTTGTCACTGTTAAACACTATGTTGAATGTATGTTTTGAGGGTAGACTATTGCTCTTTACTATTCAAACCGCTTTGTTTTCTGCGTTACAGGTGAAATAAATTCTGCTGATCTGTCATCTCCTTCCTCAACTTCGTCTACTGCGGTAAGATTTCCCAAAATGAGAATTTCCTTCAGATTTTGGTCACTATTTTGCTTAAAAGTTTATTGTTTTCATTCTAACCCATATAGATCTTACAGCATAATGTTTTTCGTGGAGTGATAACAGTCTAATTTCTACTTTTTTGTTTTGTTTGTGTCTCATTGCATGCATTAATGGTGTCGTATGGGTGCATTCACAATTTCATAGAGGCTCCACAACTTAGTGACTCGACATGTCACAAAATATTAACATGACAGGATTATCAGGATACCCTAATAATAACGTAATGGTTTCAAATGAAAGGTACCAGCAGTTTATTAAAGTCAAATTATTAGCAATGACAAATTTCACTTGTGTCATGGGGGACCAGCCCTTAGTTCTACATTAAGTTCATTATACCAATATACTATGTCACAGGCTAGTAACATCCCAAGGTCATTGCTGATATTTCTGTTTTTGTTTTAATGCGTGTAACTTTAAAATATTTATATGTAATAAATACAGAATGCGTTTGTTCCATTATAAATAGTAGCTTAATGTATTTTTTCATGTAATTCCAAGCACGAGTTTCTCTAAGAGTATTTTCTCCTAAGACCACGATTGTGAATAGTGAATACTTCTTTCCTTACAACTGTATTCAACTGCCATTCACATCTGTTGTCTTATTATTATTATTGATGCTGTTCACAAACTTTCTTCTGTAACATATATATAAGTGCATGGAAAGTTTAATTGGTTTAGAACACTTAATCATTTCTCTTTACTGCAAACAAAATTAAGAGTCTTCAAGTAGTGTCAGACATTGCTGCAAAGATGTTCCTGCTCACTTAAATTTCTGGTCTATAGGCCTAGTCCGATAAAGATGGCTATGCCTATCGGCTTGTAAAGTATACAGGCAGCAACAATTAATGCAAATTACTGTAAGGCTATCTTGCAACATATTTTTGCTTTCAAAGCTGAAAGATTTGCCGATTGAGGTTCTGGACGACATCCTGATGAATGCAGTTATTAAGAAAGTAATAGATAAGAAACTGGTAAAATCTGCATGGATCAATTACGCTTTTCGAGTGATTGGGCTGATAAGAACTGTGTCGTCGCAGTGGAACTACGGCCTAACAACCAACTGGTTTGAGATAGTTCTGCGTCGCAAACTTGATAATTTCCGAGGTATGCTCATATATGCTCTACAATCTAATGTTTTATCTTAAACATTGGCATATATCTGGCTATGGAATCAATATAGTGCCCAATTGCCCATTCAAGATAACCATTCAGAGGCGCTCTTGATCCAAGCGCAACCGAACAGGAAAGTATTTATTATATTTATAAAAAGAGTTAGACAACTCCACGAAAGAGAGCGCAGGTCAAATGGGTGGCTATTCCAAACAGGTGGGACCACAATTGAGAAAGCATGTGCCTTGTGAATTCTTGAGCATCCTAAACATAGAGTCTTAAGGCTGTGTTTTTAAAGTTCACTCACCATATCTTATAGCCTACCTGGTGCAGACATTTCTAGAAGTGTTCTTTGAATCTATCAATGATACAATAACAGACGCTGTTTTCAAACATATACTTGACTGGAAATTTAGTCATTCAGTCGTATACTATAGTAGTTAAGATATTAAATTTCTGCGAATTCTTCACGTTTCTCTGACCCAAGAGCAAAAAATCTTGGCCCCTCGTCTAAAATTTCTGTATCCGCCTCTGAGTACAGTAGCCATACAGGTATACAGATTATACCGAGCCTTTTAGAAAACATGCAAAGGCCGTCTCATGGGCTTCTATTGTGAAACTGTTGTATATTATGAATACATATGAATCATTATGTGAGAATTTAATTTTCAGCATATTAGTTTTACTATAATTCGAATGCCTGTGGAAGATAAGTTAAATCAAATTGACACATTAAGTTTACAAATCTATAACATTAATTACAACATTCAAATTTTTGCTTAATACTTACTTGCAAGATATTCTCTTTATAGTAACGATGATCCTTCAAATGTGTACTTATTATTATTAAAGTAATATGTAATGCACGCGGGGTCACACCAAAATGTTAATCATGAATTCATGTCACTTTCATTACAGATCCTACGGCAATCTCAGTAGAACAAATCGCCAAAAGTCAATGTGATCTTTTTACCTTTTCTTTTGGAAGACTAAATAACCAGATCTACTGCATTGACACTTATCCTAAATCCGAATATGAAGATTCCATTTTGTACGTGTTTGAAGGCCATGACATGACCCACAGTACACAGAAGATTATATTGCCTTCAATGCGAGATGTAGGCGGACTGGTCACCTGCAGGTGGTCAAACTCTATATATGTTTGGCGGTCCTATAACAAACTTGGTCTTGCCGTTTGGCATCTTGTGCCGAAAGGTCATGGTCAGTTTGAAGTCCTGCAATGGCCAAATTATCTTCCATCAGGCAACTCTTTAGACTGCTCCGAACTATGCTCAATTTCTTTTAGGCATTTATCTGTTCTCGATGATGGAAACGTGCTGGTGTCAAGACGAGTGTATTATGATGATGGCAGCGAGAACTTTAATTTTTTGAGTGTACACACACCCGATGGATTGGTCATTCGAAATGTGCAACTGCCGCATGATGGACATTATGTCCAACGTAAAAAGAAATTAAATGGAAATTTTGTTTATGCCCAAGCAGCCCAAGAATTTCATGATGACGATTTTTGCACTATCCTAGAGGTAGACGAAGACGGACGAACAATCCACGAATGTGATTATTTTGAAACGTTTAATCCTCCCTGTGGAATCAAGCAACTATTTCTCGATGCCAGCGATCGAGTGATATTTCACAACAACTACTACACTCTCATTTTTCTAGATTGTGAACTGAATTTCCTTAAAGAGGTTCAAGTTCTTGAAGTGAAGCCGACCGCTGGATTGCGTTATAGTGCGTTGATGGATGGAGATTTTGACAAAGAGACAAACGAAATGATCCTCATGTATCGCAACAAAGATGTGCTGTTCCTAAAGCTGACATTTTAGCAAGAATATCTTAATCTGTAATGTGATCTCATCTTAGAACTTTTCAAGATTTTATACATACTTTTCTAGTTATCTGAGCACAAAGGAATAATTTACAATTTTACATGCGTTAATAAAACTTCGTAGGCTATGGACGTTAATTGTTCATTGGAATTTCCTCAAAATGTCGAAGAATTTTTCCAACAAATGGGTTTGGCAGCTACTTAATAGCCCATCCTATACTTGCATGACCAGGTTACATGACCGGGCATTGCTACTAACCCATGCAGCTTACTCACGTTGTATCCTTGTCATTAAACCTGGCCCGAGTCGGAGTCACGGAACTTGACGGAAGAGTTAAACTATACGTCTCGGTGATGGAAAAATAGTCAACCAATTCCATTTAAACAAAGTTAGGCCTAAAGCATATAAAGCTCTACACCATATCTGAGAAAACCAGGACGCGACTATAGGCCTATCGATCTTTGGCCTATCGGTCTTTGATGCGTACGCAGCAGGGTTGGAGGAAATCAGACTCAGTTCCTCAAAGCCGTCAACCGAAAAAATTACGAAACGTTTGATGAAACATGAGCTGAAGAGCATGCAGTCTCCTAAGCATGTCTGAAGCAATCATGTGCAGTAAGAGCTAGAAACTACAATTTTTCGGTATAATTGGCAATTTGGCATATGAGCAAGGTGGGTGGCCGTCTTTCCAATCGCCAATGGAGTCGATATATATATAATATATTTTCAACTGAAAGTGTTTGGCCATTTTACTCGGTGGCCTAATGTGAACTAGGGGAAGGGCTTCTAATATGGGCCCCCTAAGAAACTTCGCTATTTCAGAGTGCAGATGAAGCTGAATGCGTTGGATAGTTTATTTTAGGTATAACTTGACGTGAATAGTGATCAAATATGAAGAAATTATTCTTTTTTCTGTTCAAATAAATTTTTAAATAATTTTTTTCTAAATACGTAAAGTGGACCATATTACACGACCCTGTGTGTAATATGAGCCACCATTGTAGCGATTAAGAAAAGCTGCTACTCATGTAAGAGAACTGCTGTTAATGTTGTGGGTTGCGGTGGTGTATGCTGCATTAATATTGATATATATAGGCCTATATACAATGTACATAAATATATATTGTATTGTATAGGCTATATATAATTATATATACAAATAGTTTCACGTGACCGATACATGTAGGGATTAATTGTGAAACTCCGATACAGTCGGGAGCGCCTCTGAGTAGAGAGCTTGAAGGGCGTCATAACAAATGCACATACACACAAACAAGCTTTATTTATCAACACAAGACTAATTTTCACAGTCATTATGGACAACTAGTTCCATAGTAAGATGTTGCATCACAGTCGCTTCCAGGTTCTTGTGAGAGGGCTCCACAGGCACAGGACGTGATCAGTCATCCCAGTTGCTTCCAGGTTCTTGTGAGAGGGCTCCACAGGCACAGGACGTGATCAGTCATCCCAGTTGCTTCCAGGTTCTTGTGAGAGGGCTCCACAGGCACAGGACGTGATCAGTCATCCCAGTTGCTTCCAGGTTCTTGTGAGAGGGCTCCACAGGCACAGGACGTGATCAGTCATCCCAGTTACTTCCAGGTTCTTGTGAGAGGGCTCCACAGGCACAGGCACAGGGCGTTCAGTCATCCCAGTCGCTTCCAGGTTCTCGTGAGAGAGCTCCACAGGCACAGGACGTTCAGTCATCCCAGTCGCTTCCAGGTTCTCGTGAGAGGGCTCCACAGGCACAGGACGTGATCGATCAGTCATCCCAGTCGCTTCCAGGTTCTTGTGAGATGGCTCCACAGGCACAGGACGTTCAGTCACGTCGGATGGTACAAACTCAACAGTGATGCTCGTGTGAGCCCATAAAACCTAGATTCCATCAGGTGTAGGCCTATATGTGCTCAACTAGATCTTTTTCTATGTCTGCTGGCAAGTCATGTGAACGCCATAGCAATTTGTTACCACCACGAGCTCGCACAGTGAGTGAGATGTGTAATATGGGCCGGCCCATATTACACATTGGATCACAGGCCCATATTACACACACTGGTATGCCTATGGAAAATCCGTTATAGTGTGATCAAAGAATGCTATACATATCAAGATAGTTGCGTTTTTATATGATGAAGAAATTCCTTACCTTCTGAGACCAAAGGGCATAGTATAACTTAAATAATAAGCTACACAACAGCTTCTGAAGTTTGAAATTTCTTATAAGAAATCTACATAAAAATTAAAACATTTTATAATTTCGTTCAGAGGTTATGAGCATAGGAACACATTCAAAATATGAAGTTTAAATCGGGGGACGGATTATTTCGCACAGTAAGAGCTCTCCGCAGACATGGTAGGTGGGAGAAACAGTCGAGGCCCATATTACACACTGGCCCATAATACAAGCCTTTCCCCTACCACATCTAAATTATATACAGTTATTTCAGTAGAGCCTGTGTCATATAGCCAGCAACTTCAGAAAGAGATTAAGACAATAAGGCATATACGACAAACTCAGGACTAATTAACACTTAAATCTGGTGCTTTATGAACCATGAATAACTGCATAATTATGACTAAAATTGTAATACAGAGGAATGGAGGAACTTGTTTGTTTGTGTAATCTGAAAGTTTCATTCCGCCTACCTCACCCTCCAAAGAAGACCTCCAGGTTTGGAAAAATTGTGTGGGTCACGTTTTTAGAGCACCCCTGGTTGCACCACGTACTGCTTACAATCATCTTGGGGACCCGGTAGCGCATTGGATAACACACTTTCATGGAGATCACGCAGCGGACTCGTTGGGCAAGTCCTTCACTCGCAATTGCTCAGCCCTTCGGCGTGAAACTCCGATGCAGTGTCCGGTATGTAGTCGGGAGCGCCTCTGAAAAGGGAGCTTGAAGGGGCGCTATAACAAGTGCACATACAAACAAACACACAAACAAACACTATTCGAAATATGACAGTAAGCCTCTATAATGTTTTTGGAGGTCTTTAGTGGAGGACCTGCGTGGCTTGTGGGTTATGATGTCATATAGAACAGATGAACAATCGACATATCGACATTCGATTATTCTCCCAGTGCATTAAAAATATTTTCATCAATCCGACTTCTACCATGGCATGAAACATTTTAATCAATCCAACTTTTAATGTTGCAACAATAATGTTTCATCAATCCAACTTCTATTTTAAATAACAATTAGGTTATTTGTCATCTATCCAGCTCCGATCTAAGAATCTTTTCATTAATCCCACTTCGATTTAAAGAAACATAATTTTCAGCCATCCCACTTCCATTTAACAAAGTTCTTCATCAATCCAACTTTCAATTGTGGATGGATTTTTCCAGTCAAACCCACTTCTATTCAGGCAAAATATAATTCCACCGATCCAACTTCTATTGAATAAAAGACTCGATTGCATCCAGCTTCTATTTATGGAAACAGTTATTTCCACCAATCCAGCTTAAATTCTACATGTACTTATGCAAAGAATTAGCTTAAGGAATCCAGCTTCCATTTAGGCAAAGACTTCTTTTGAAAACTTATCAAACATCTACATTCAGCATCAAAGTAATACGAATCAAGTAATTACGAATCACAGCATTAAAACCTTGATTGTTGAACAATTAAATTCTCACAATTAAATAAAGCAAATGTCTTATAAATTTCTAACTGCAAACATCAAAGTACATAAAATAATATATAGATTGTTTACATTTTGGTAACATTGGGGGGATATCCGGAGGAAATTATTCTATTGAAACGCCCTGGGAGTCCGGGAGGAAGGCGGGTAAGACCGTAAGAGTACGGGGAAGGAAATTGCTCGGAAACCAAACAAAATAATGTTGTGCATATGAAACTTTGCAAAATTCCATGAAGTCGTTGATGGAGCCAAGTGAAAAAATTAACATAATTTATCGTGGGTCAGTAACAATCCAGTAGTCACAGTAGTGCTACATTGATACCGGTAGCTTAAGAAAGAGAACTTCCTTGACGTTCCAGTGTATGACGATCATTTCGTTTTTCTCTTTATCGAAATCAGCATCACTCAACGCATGTTCGCCGGCTTCCGGTGGCAGCTTATTTTCCAGAGTTGCACTAACGCCAAGGAAATTCAGTTTACGATCCAGAAAAAATAAACGGTAACCACCATCGTGAAATATCACTCGATCATAGGCATTCACAAAGACTTGATTGCGATCACGGTGAACACCCCACACTTTATGTGGATAGTGAAATTCGTGGATTTGCCTTCCGTTTTCGTCTACCTCACGGATAACGCAAGCACCCAAACCAACCTGGGCATAAACAAAATTTCCGTTCGACTTCATTGTGACGTTTGACGTGTTCAACATTTGTGCATCACGCAACAATTCGATAGTTCGCATTACCAATCCATCAGGTTTGTGCACACTGAGAATCGTCATCTTGTGCCAATCGTCATCCTTGTAAAAGATGCTTCTCAACGCCAGAAGGTTTCCGTCATCGAGAGCACATAGATTATCTAAACCTATTTCATGAATCAGAGAGCAGTCTAAACCATCGCATACTGGAATAAAAGTTGGCCACTGCAGCGTTTCAAAGCCACCAGTCCCATCCAGAACAAGACGCCAAACAGCACAATCGGATGGGGATTTAGTATGACCAATCTGCCATACGTATAAAGAGTTTGACTGTTTGCAGGTGGCCAGTCCATATAGATCTTTCATTGAAGGCAGAGGGATATCCTTTATGCTGTGGATCATGTCCTGGCCTTCAAACACATGCAAACAGGATTCTTCACCCATTTTACTTTTTGGAGGATGACGAATAGTACCAAGGCAGTAGATCTTATTATTCAGCCTTCCAAATTTTCTTAACCCTATGAAACACCCGTTGAACATGCCACGGCTGATTCGTTCCACCGAGATTGGCGTCGTAGTGTCTGTAATAAAAGCAAACACCTTTAAACAATCATCACTGGCATAAAGAGAATATTAAGTTTAAAAAATGATATGTGCAGGTATTGATAAATAAATGTTCCTCTTCGCATTTAGAACTGATAAGCATTAGGCCTAATGATTAATTTTCCATTGAAAGACAGAAAAAATTTAGAACACATTTATACTAGGCCTACATGGCATTCTTATCAGCAATCTTTTATGTGGTAGTGCTCAAAATTAACAGGTGTCGTGAAGGATTTGCACTATCAGGTTAACGATAATGACGGCAATCACCAAATTCATTTGTTAGATCTTTGTTTGAAAATGGTTTTTAATTTATATGATTTTGGCAGTTTACAGGAACTCTTTTAGAAAAATGTGTAGTATTGGTCAATTTGAATCAATCCATCAATTTATTAATCATACAAAAGAATAGACAATGAATAAACGCAGTTATTAACTGGAGTTGACAATTATGATGATGCAGGGTAATTTCTGCCTATGCAAGGGAGCAATAGGCTATCATAAGAGAGTTAACCCACTTGATGGATCCCATTTACCAAAAAAACATTCACAGCTGTAACATGGTAACAATTTAATTAAAGGGAAAACAGATACAATGGCGGTATTTTGAAAAATATGGAAACATTAGGATGCCTTCCCTACGTCTTACATGTAACTCAACATATACAGCTTGACGCTTGTTACATGTTTAGTGACACTGCCATATCAGAGATGATTAGTGTCGCCCTCCTCTTTTATCCAGGCTTGGGACTGGCATTGGCAGAGAACAATACATAAATATAAGCTAAAGCTGCTAAGAAATTTTACGAACATTAAAGTGGAAGGTTCAAGAAAATGATAAGCGAAATAACAGGCCTAAAACTCAATAAATATGCTCGGAATTTTTCAACTATTGACGAGACAGATAAACCTCCGATGTTGGACAAGGCATAAAGGATGATAAGGCAGCATAGAATATGAGCTTACCTTTGTAATTATGAAGCTTGCGACACAGCACTATCTTGAACCAGTTGGTTGTTAGGCTGCAGTTCCACTGTGATGAGACAGTTCTTATTGGTCCAATCACTCGAGAAGCATAATCAATCCAAGCAGATTTTGCCAGTTTCTTGTCTATTACTTTCTTGATCACCACCTTCATCAGGATGTCATCCAGAACCTCAATCGGCAAATCTTGCAGCTTTAAAGCAAAATATTTCATTTTGCAAGATAGACCCTACAACAGCTCTTAGTTTTTGTTTCTACCTGCATGCAATTATAATAAAGTTGATATTATCATCTTTACAAGTCTAAGCAAACCAGAACACCTTTAAAGTCACACACACACACACACACACACGCGCGCACACACACACACACACACACACACAGAAAATAGTTTGTGAACAATAAGAATAAGACAATAGATGTGTATGACACTTCAATAAGGTGGTTAGCAGGAGCAAACAAACTCTTAGAGAAGCTGGTACTTGGAATTATATGACAAAACAATAAACCAGGGTACTATTAATAATGGAATAACGTAGGCTATGCTGTATTTATTTATTATGTATAAATAATGAAAAATGGCACGTAGAAAGAACCCAAATAAATAGCAGAAATATCTGTGATGGCCTTCTAAAGAAAGTTTCAGAATGCATGGAGTATAGGCATTGGTCCCCACAAGACAAAATTTAAACTGTTTCGTTGCTAGGCTAATCTCGTTTATCTTAGTAAACTGTTTGTACCGTTTACCATCTTATTGTCAAAAGAGAAATTTTAATTGAAGCCATGACATTATTCAGGTATCCTTTCATGTTTCATAGTAATTACTAATGTTTTGTGAATGTTTGGTCTCCTAAGTTGTGGGCCCTGTGTGACACATGGTTTGCACACCCATGCCATGACCCCTAACGCAGGCAATGAGACACATGAAAGAAAAAGGTTTAAATGTAAAAATGGACCTGTTATCAGTTATCGAAAAACTGCTAACATATGTAAAATCTACCAGTTGGAATGCAAACACCAAAATTTTAAACACATAGGCATAGTGACCAAAAATCAGAAGAAAATTCTTGTCCTTGGAAATCTTACCGTAGTAGGCGAAGTTACGGTAGGACTCCGTAGGAGATGACAGATCAGCAAAATTTAGTTCACATGTGACGCATGAAACACAGCGAAGTTTTAATGGTAAGGAGTAGGCTAATATAGTCAACCGGCAAACAAACAGTTGCAACATTGGGTGAGATTAACAGTGCTAACCTACAGTTACAGTGGTAGAAGATTGCGGTTCCACGACAATTGGTCTATAGACAACTCGTCTAACGACAACTCGTCCACAGACAATTGGTTTAACGACAACTGATCTACAGATGACTCGTATTGATGAAGCAGAAACTGGATTTACGGGGGGGATGTTAAATGGTTTTCTAGCTTAAATGGAAGCTAGATTGATGATTTTCATTCATGTTCTAGCGTACCCGGCCACGCGTTGCTGTGGCTGAAAAGAGCATCCAACCATTCCTCAGTACCTCCCCCTCCCCTCCCCCCCTCCCATCTCCTCCCTCTCTTCCCTGCTCTCTCTCCTCCCACTACCCCTCCCGTCTACCTCCTCCAGTCCCACCTCTCTCCCTTCCCCTCCACTTCCCCTCCACTCTACCCTCCTCCCTTTTGTTGTAACAGATAGCGCTATTGCAAAGAAAGCATTATGCAAACATAACCGGTGTAAAGGTTTCAAATTACCCAGGGCTCCTAAACATTACCCCCACCCCCCCCCCCCCGGTAGCTTGAAACCGGTTTCAGATTACCGGGGGTATGGTGAAACCGGTTTCAAGATACCCCTGGGGGTAATCTCAAACCGGTTTCATCCTACCCCCTACGGTTTCAGGTTACCCCCATATAATACATTCATCCAGCTTCTATTTCACCGGTAGAGAACCTTCATCCAGCTTCTATTTCACCGGTAGAGAACCTTCATCCAGCTCCCATTTCTCAAGCGTTGTTTTCGTCAATCCAGCTTCTATTTTACCTGCAGAAACCCTCATCCAGCTTCTATTTCACCTCTATATATAGAACCTAGCTTCATCCAGCTTCCATTTTCAAACCTTGTTTTCGTCAATCCAGCTTCTGAGTTTTTTATGTCTAACACTTAGTTAAATGGATTTACGAAAACAACTTTTGTGAAATGAAAGCTGGATAAAGGTTCTCTGTAGGTGAAATGGAAGCTGGATGAAGGTTCTTTGTAGGTGAAATAGAAGCTGGATTGACGAAAACGACGCTTGAGAAATGGAAGCTGGATGAAGGTTCTCTGTGGGTGAAATAGAAGCTGGATTGACGAAAACGACGCTTGAGAAATGGAAGCTGGGTGAAGGTTCTCTGTAGGTGAAATAGAAGCTGGATTGACGAATACGACGCTTGAGAAATGGAAGCTGGATGAATTTTCTCTGTGTGTGAAATAGAAGCTGGATTGACGAAAACGACGCTTGAGAAATGGAAACTGGATGAAGATCTTCTGTAGGTGAAATGGAAGCTGGATTGGCGAAAACGACGCTTGAGAAATGGAAACTGGATGAAGATCTTCTGTAGGTGAAATGGAAGCCGGATGAAGGTTATCTGTAGGTGAAATGGAAGCTGGATGAAGGTTATCTGTAGGTGAAATGGAAGCTGGATATACGGAATTCATTCGGAATTCAGAGGGGGTAACCTGAAACCACTGTGCCGGAAACCGAGAGGTAGGATGAAACCGGTTTCAGATTAGCCCTAGGGGGTAGGATGGAACCGGTTTCAAGTTACCGGGGGGGGGGGGGTAATGTATAGGAGGGGTAATTTGAAACCTTTACACCGGTTTCGGTTTAAATTATGCGAGTCAATTATGACGTCACGACACGCGACCTCATGCGAAGTTTAGTCTGCTGATTAAAAAATGGCGACCATGGACGGCGGAAATGTATGGGTGAAATAGCGAACGAATGAAAATGATCATATTGTTGTAATATTGTTGTAAAAGATAGCGCTTTTTAAGAAAAAAGCATTTGCAAACCCGATCGTATTTGAACGGAACGTTTTGGCGAAATTTTGAAAGCAATCGGTCAAGACCTTTGCAAGATCTTTCATTAGACACAAACTTTTTACATTTTTATTTATATAGATTTCAACATTCATCCAGCTTCTACTTCAGATCTAAAAATACCTTATATTTATCGCTAGTTAATTTCGTCAATCCAGCTTCTATTTGTGACGGGAGGGATGATTTTCCGTCACATGACGGTTTTGGACCTTTTTATTTATTCATATTCTACAGATATTTTTCTTCAAAATACTTTTTACAGAATGAAAATATCTGATTTCTAACTCATTTGAATCTGCAATTTGCTAAATCATTACAATTGAGAAAATCAAGCTTAAAGTTTCGGAACATTTGTGTCGGGTAAGTCCTTAGTAACCATTAATTTATTCTTCTGCAAATTTGCTGGTCAATGCATGGCTATATCCTGTATCGAATACATCAAACGGCATGAAAATCGAACTACTACTTTCAAAACTGTGATAGAAATACAATCTACTGCTGAATTGAATTAATGAAACTAATGCAAACAACGCATCTAACGCGCAGGCGGACAGATCGACGTTTCATTTGACCGACCGACGATGTATGAGTCTTAAATAGCCTAACACAAACAAATAATTAACAAGGTCCTTCAAGGTAAGCTCGAATATGGTAGCCTACTATACCCCATTCTTGATTTGATTAAATTTATGCAAACATTGTGACTGATGATACATTTGTTCGCGATTTGTTGACTCGAGTAGGAGGCTTATTAGGCTAATGAGCCGCTAGTCAAAGAAATAAGGCTTTGATATCGAAGAGTGAAGGGACCTACGATATAGGCCTAGCCTAATTGTTCGCGATTTGTTGACTCGACAAGCAGGCATGAATGGAATACGTTGGGTCCGATAAACAGAACTGACTTAAATACGAGACTCTTTCAAATCTTATAAAGAATTCTAATTATGTACTCACTTAGACAATAGACCACATGTTTCCTATCGTCGGCGGAATCTTTATCGCTTCGCTGAATAAGACCCGCGTTCATCGGACAGTCTTATGAATTCATTTTCTATGGTAACTCGACCCGGACCACCTTTGGACTACTCTTACGGACAACCCTTTTGACTTGACGCAGCGCTCGTGAATAAGCTGGTGCTCCACACTTGGCTTTCGAATGGCACTTTAGAAGCTTGGAGATAAGGCTACGATTACGATTAGGGCCTGCCTAGGCTATCACTATTTGAACAGTTTAACAGCTTCAAATTTTCACTTTCCATTAGGCTAAGGCCCAAAAAAAAAATTTGTGTTTCCGGTAACAGAGCTAAAAAAAATTGGGTAGGTAGGTCGGAAAATATTTTTATTTTGTAAAATATTTTTATGCAGTGACTATCCGAAAAAGTATACCCCACTAGTCTTTTTTGCACGCTGAAACAAAGTACGTGTTCTAAGCAAGTATAAACTGCCTATTTCCCGACTGTGTGCACCTAAAACTGCTCTAGAAACAGTCCTATTAATTTAATTTTGTTGACGTCTCTTATGTTATGTCAATACAAATGTTAAATAAAAAAATTGGGAAAAAAATTAAATTTTTTTTTGGAAAAAAAATTTAAATTTTTTTACAAAAATATTTGGGTCGCGGCCCTAAAAATGGGTCGGTCGCGTTACCGGAAACACAACACTTTTTTAACGCCTAATGTAAATTAAGCTTAGTGTGAATAATTTTCATACGAATTCTTTCCGAAACAAACGCAAAAATAACGTTTCTCTCCGAAAGTAACTAAAGAAAATGAGCAACATCAACAAGTTGAGAGACCAAGAATTGCTAGCTCGCATGCGCACGATCTAAGGTCAGTGTCGCGATATGTCTCGTAAGCCAATTAGACTCTAAGAAAACTGGGTCGGAGGCGTGGCTTGAATAATAATCATCCTTGTTGTCAGGCAAGCAATAATGAATGCTTAAAACTTTGACCAAAACCTGCTCATTTAAACGGGTGAAACAGCTTTTATGGACCATTCAGTACCATATTGAAGGGAAAATTTATTATGTGGTAGACACGACTACAAGAAATAGTCCATATGGCGTATAATAGCTCTGTCGTTCGTAGCGAATTTTAACTTTGAAAATAGCTCATGGAGCGATTGATTCAAAGCAAATTTTGACACCACATGCGGTAAAAGTCATTTTTTCAACACTAAGCATTTGAATTCAAAATTTTTAATTGCAGACATTGAAAGTAGACATATTTTTAAATAATAATACACCATAAAACCTTTTTCGTATTTTTGAGGGTTCTCGCCTTTACTTGCCTATATCTCTGTATCTGTGTAGCGACATGTGACGGGAAATCATGCCGCCCGTCACATTTCAGATGTAAAAATACATTCATCCAGCTTCCATTAATTAAGCTTTTCCTCAATCCAGTTTCTATTTTAGATCTAGAAATACCTTCATCCAGCTTTTATTTCTCTTGCGTTATTTTCGTCAATCCAGCTTCTATTTCATCTGTAAAAGAACCTGCATCCAGATTTCATTTCTCTTGCGTTTTTTCATATATCCAACCGCCATATCACCTGTAAAAACTTTCATCCAGCTTCCATCTCTCAAGCGCTGTCCCATGCTGCAGTTGTCAGTAGACCAGTACTGTTGTCGTTAGACGAATTGTCAGTAGACCACTTAATAATTATTGTCGTTAGGCCTATTAGACGAGTTGTCTGTAGACCAGTTGTCGTGTCATCGTTTTGGCGGAGTGAATTAAGTTCGCTCAAAATAATTTTGCCATTTTATCAATTAACAGTAATAATTATTACCTGCAAGCCTAAACTTTTTGTCATTTCCTTCATTTCGCTCTCGTATGCACTTGCCATGCTGAAATGCCAATGTGGACAATATTTGGTCATAAAAAATTAATTGAGTTCTAATCGTGTACGTTCTTGAGTGGTAGGTCGAAAGTCGAAACTGTACAATCGGGGACCGCTATTAATAGATTTTTACGTAACGTTATCTTTTTTAATTTGTGGGCGTTACGTAAACCAAATATTGGAGTATTATATCGCAAGAGATGTCATTGAGTTTTAGTCCACCACTTCTTCAAGCACAAGTCAATAATTATGTCAACCCTTTATTCTAAAGTTATCTATACTGTGATATCACCAATTCTACACCTATGACTAGATCTACTTAATTTTTCAATAATGCCATTCACATAGACAGCACAGCACCGGGGATAGAACACCACCCTGCCTATAACCCCACACGTTAGGATTAATCTCTGATAATAATTATGTTGTCCCACCACAAATGCTGCACTCAGACTATACCTTTTATAAGAGTGGTCAAAATTTCCCGAGGTTATTGAACAGAGTAAAGTTATTCACTTTGTCACAAGCTTTGACATGTCCAGTGCACATAAGTTGACAGTGGACTCATGACTTGTAAAGTAGTCAACAACTGTTCTGACTGCAAGAATTTTGTTGTGACACCCTTGCAATGCGGCGCTCATAGGAACTATAGGAAGATTCTAGTCCTGCGTAGAAACGGTCCTTGCATGACTAACAAGCACTTCCTTTTATTTGGTTCATCGTCTATTAATATCCATAGAGATGTACGCTATATATATAAAATATATAGGCTAGAGAGAGTATGGCCTATCTCCGCTGCATAAAAAAAGTGAAGTCATCAACGACCTTAATATATATTTAACGGTAATCACGCCAGTGACGTCACAAGCCATGTTAGTTTTAAATTTTTTACTTTTCCAGCTGTTGGAAGGTGTAAGACTGTGATTGGTCCGCACGATTACTGTCGATTAGACGTGATGACCACGAGACTGCAGGAGTTAGGGAAAGGAGTGGGATTACACATCAACAGTGCGAAAACGAAAGCCATGAAGATTGGAGACATAGATCATCCGAGCATCAAGATTGGACAGGAAACCATAGAATATGTCGACAATTTTGCATATCTGGGAAGTTATATGGAAAAGGATGGGAGCATAGAGATGGATGTCAAGACAAGAATTGGCAAGGCAGCAGCGGTCTTCCAAAGAATGAGAACCGTGTGGAGATCAGGAACGTTGAGCAGAGACACGAAGCTTCGACTGTACTCGTCTTTGGTGTTGCCTGTGGTGCTTTATGCAAGTGAGGCCTGGAAGACAACAGCAAAGACAACAAAACAACTAAATGTCTTCCACCGGAGATGCCTACGATCTATCCTTGGCATCTCATGGAAGGACCACATCAGAAACGAGGAGGTGCTAACAATGGCGGGGACGAAGGATCTTGAGTACATCATCATGGGGAGAAGGGGAAGGTTGGCTGGGCACATCCTTAGACTACCAAAGGAGAGGATTGCAAGGACGGCATTGAACTGGGTGCCGAAGGGTGGTAAACGGAAAAGAGGCAGGCCAAGAAACACCTGGAGACACGCTTTCAGGAAGGACCTGGAGCGGATGGAACTGGGCTGGGACGAGGCGGAGGTGGTGGCTGGCGACCGTGCGGAGTGGCGAGGACTTGTCGACCAATGTTCCGATCGGAACTGGAGGAACTAAGTCTAAGTAAGTAAGACGTGATTTGATTGGCCGGCACGATTACAGAAGCGACATCAATATGGCGGCGTGATATTCCCTCTAGCCTTATATTTTAATACATCTCTATGTTAATATCGATGCTTTGGTTACGAAAAGGACGATAATAAGTTGATTACTCGTTGACATTTTTAGAGCAATTAAGTTTGTTTATTCCCCAATATATTTCACACTGGTGTTGAGTATGGCAAGTGTATACCAGAGTGAAAGGAAGGAAATGACAAAAACTTTAGGCATGCATATAATTACTGTTGTGATTACAATTTAAATGATTTTGCAAATAGTTATTGTGATAGTTCCACGACAATAATTGGTCCACCGACAACTCGTCTACCGACAACTGGTCTAACGACAACTGGTCTACAGACGACTCATATTGATGAAATAAAAGCTGGATTTATGAAAATGTTTTTATAGCTTAAATAGGAGCTGGATTGATGATTTTCATTCATCTATTTCAACATGCATCCAGCTTCTACTTAAGATCTTAAAATACCTTCAAAATGTAGCAAATCAAACTTCTGCCTCTACTGTAGCTTAGCACCATTAATCTTACCCAATGTTGTAGCTATTTGTTTGCGAAGTGACTATTGCTCCATACTAATAAAACTTCGCTTTTATATTTGCGTGTTGCAGATGAAATAAATTCTGCTGATCTGCCATGTCATACCGCAACTTCGTCTACTACGGTAAGATTTCCCAGAATGAGAATCTTCTACAAATTTTTTGTCACATGTTGCCTATAATTTTGGTGTTTGATCCACATAGATCAGCAAGTTTTCAAGAACTGATATTATAACAAGTCCAATTTTTTTTGACGTTAGGGGTGTCGATCTTAAATGTGGGCAAACCGTGCGGTCGAACAGGGTCCTTAACTAAGGGTAGCTGAAGATGTCAATAAGCATCAACACGAAAGTATACCCTATTAATAATGTCATGGTTTGAATAAAACCTTCTCTTTTGCCAATAAGATATCAAATCGTTCCAACATGAATAAGTAAATTGATGTTAAACAATATGACTTGTGTCGTTTACCCATGCCAGTATATGCTATACCAACACGAAGTATCCTAAGGCTGCCGCTCATATTTCATTTATTTCTTTTTACTTCGTGTCATTTATATTGTTTACATGTAATAATCAATCAATCAATAAATACAGGATGCTTTATTTTATTATTCCCAGTATAAGTGCCATTGACACCTAAGTGTCTTCGGTTCCGACCGGTGAAGCATTTCACTTTACAGTTTACAGTGCAAGCATAATTTAAACACCATTAAAACAGGTCAGATGTTCATGCAAAAATGTTCTGTTCACTGAGATATCTAGATTAAAGCCTGATAATGATGGCTCTGCTTAGGCTTGTAAAGATAATATAGATGCATGTATTGTAGGCAGAAACTATAAACATAACTACTGGCCTTTCTTGCAAATTGAAATCTTTTTGCTTATGAAGCTGCAAGATTTGCCACTTGAGATTCTGGACGACATCCTGATGAAGGCAGTGATCAAGAAAGTAATGGACAAGAAACTGGCAAAATCTGCTTGGATCGATTATGCTTCTCGAGTGATTGGGCTGCTAAGAACTGTCGCGTCGCAGTGGAACTACAGCCTAACAACCAACTGGATCGAGATAGTGCTGTGTCGCAAACTTAACAATTTCAAAGGTATGCTCAGTACTAGAATGCTATAGTTTTCAAGATTTTACAATACAATGTTTTGTAATTTTTGTTGTAAAATCTTGAAACCCCAAACTTATTTGTAAAGTTTTTTTATTCAGTCATAAAATTTTGCTAATATCATATCTTAACTTGCCACAAGCTACCCCTAGGGGTAGTCAATGCCTGTCACAAGCCAGGATAAAGGAAGAGGGCTTTGCAGTAGACTTACATCCTACCTGGGTAAAACAACTTTAGCAACAGAAACTTTAGCAGAAAATTCATTCAAATAGACAGGAAGAATAGGACAAGAGAAACTGGAGAATATCATCAGGGAAAAGCGACTAAATTGGATGGGACACGTGCTACGAATGGACGAGGATAGAAGAGCCAACCAGGCAGTGAAATGAATTTGGGGGGAAACGTAGGAAGCGACGACCAAGAAGGAATTGGGAGGAGACCTAAAAGAGGATCTACAATGTCTGGAGATGACATGGGAGGACGATGCAGAGGTGAGATGGACAGAGGAGATTGGAGACACTGCGTTGCCCGATGTGAGGTCATGCACGCGAAGGACAAAGGTCTACGGTAACTTCAGTAAGGTATCAAATCTTAGACCTAAAGAAGATTTTTATAGAGGTGTTCAACGAATCTGCTAACACAACACATATTACAAACTATTTTCACTTTAGGGACATACATTTGGATATTGCAGTCATAGTCGTTAATCTGATTGTGCAAATTCTTCAGAATACTTGTTAATAATGTGTATTAAAGTAAAAATGATGGTGTAGAAGCTTCGAAAGGCCATGTTGAATATTGTGTTTTACAATTTTGTATATGTTCTGTCTTTCAATTGAAAAGTGTTAATAAATATCTAGTCTGAATGCGAAGAAGAAAGTGATTTATCACTACCAGTGCTTAGGGTGTAGAAAAATAAGTGCCTGGATGCCCCTTGTCTTTCCAGGCTCTGCTGTCCTAACAAGTGACAGGACGGCGTTCAGATTTGAAAACAAGTGTGAGGTCGCCGTCCATGACCATCTTGTCACACTTTAGGCCGTAATCACTGCCTGTACATAGCATTAATTTTTACTTAAAATATTTGGTCCAAAAATATTCTCTTTATATTAGTGATAATCGTTTGAAGGTGTTTGCTTTCATTACAGACCCAACAGAAATCTCGGTGAAACGAATGGCCCGTGGCAGATGCAATAAATCTTTTAGGGGGTTTGGAAGGCTGAATAGCAAGATCTACTGCCTTGAATCCTGGGATAGTTATCATCATCCAGAAAAAGTCGATGAAATAAATAAGGACTCTTTCATACGTGTGTTCGAAGACCAGGACATGAATCACTGCGTAAAGGATTTGCTACTGTTTTCAATGAAAAATCTAAGTGGAATGGCTACCTGTAAGCAGTCAAACTCTTTATTCGTTTGGGAAACTTACTCTACTGAATGGCCACCTGGTCCTGCTGTTTGGTGTCTTGTTCTCGATGGCTCTGGTGGCTTTGAAGTGCTACAGTGGCCACCTTCTACTCTGTTGTGCGATGGTTTAGACTGCTCCTTGATAAAGGATATTGGTTTTGAGAATTTATGTGTTCTCGATGACGGGAACCTTCTGGCAATGAGAAGCGTGTTTTACAAGGATCACGAGTGTGACACAATTCTAAGTGTGCACAAACCTGATGGATTCATATTGCGAAACATCACATTGTCGCTTGAAGGCGAACTGTCGATCATCGCAATGAAGTCGAATGGAAATTTTGTTTTTGCCCAGCTACCTAGTTCGGGTGAATGGGTTTTCCGTGAGGTAGACGAAAACGGAAGAGAAATCCACGAATTCCACTGGGCGCACAGAATGTGCTGTGTTCACAGCGCACGCAAACAACTCTTTCTCGATGCCTACGATCGAATGATATTTCACGATGGCGGCTACACGATCGTTTTTCTAGATTGTGAACTGGATTTCTTGAGAGAGGTTGAAATTCTTGAAATGAAGCCGGCATCATCATTCGATGACTATTCGCTGTTGCATGCAACATTTGATAAAGAGACAAACGAGATGATTGTCATGTACTGGAGCCACGATGTTCTCTTTCTAAAGCTGACCATGTAGCACTACTTGTTACTAAATACTAACCCACGATATCCTAATTTCTACCTTCAACGGCTTTTCATCGAATTTTTCAAGGTGTCATTTCAACTCATTTGCACAGCATAATCTTTTTAAAGATTACATGTTGATGATTTTGAGTTAACTATAGGCCTACCAGAGTTTGAATTCCTTACTTATCAGACATTGAATTGTGAACTTGGAGAACAGACTCGTTTTGAAACTAAGTGGTTTTCATTTGAGCACTAGTTTATGATTCATTGTTAATCAGGCCATTCTATTACCAGCTGAGCAAACTTGCTTTTTTAACTGTCTATCTGTCAAATCATTTGTTGTCAGCTGCAAATGTGAAGCTGATCTTCATTCAGGGTGTCCTACTATTTAATCTAAAGTACCTAGATAGAGTATCTAGAAGGCAATGGTTGGGCTGTGTCGGTACCTCGATCAGAGCCTGAGACTTTTCAACCTGAAACATTAAGAGAAGAAGAGAAGCAACCACGACTTGTGTATTAACTGTTATCTACAATGTAGAATACTTCGTAGTTGAAGTTTCAGTTTAACGATACTGAAGAGTATTGGCGTACAGGGGCGGATACAGAAATTTTCGGAGGGGGGGAGGAGGGGCTTAAATTTTAATTTGTTCTTGGATCGGATAACTTTCGCTGGTCTTTGCCCGTAAAATCTGAACGACCTTTTTTAGTCATTAAATTTTGGTCAAAATGTCACGAAAAATTTGCCATTTTCCCCACCAAAATAGCTGACGACATTTTTCATTCATATGCAACTTTTCTCTCTCTCTGCATTGCCACTGAAAACTTATTAAAACATTGGCTTATGTGCTCATTTTTCTCAAATTTGCCCGCTGCATTGATTTAAAGCTTGGAAAGCCTGAGGGGGCATGTCCTGTGCAAATTTCTCAATGGTGGGCCATGGCCAGATTTGCCCCCCCCCCTGGGTTCGCTTCTGTTGGCGTAGACTTTCTTCATACAAGCTGGGACTGGCACTGCCACAATGCGAACAGTGGCAGAGTTAGTGAACGCATTTCTCACCATTGGCATATGTGGAAAGATGGGTATCAAGTCTTGTCCTTTGCCATCTCATCTTATCTTCAACAAAATTAAATGGTCAGTGCTCGTTCTGGTTAAGTTATGGGCGGTGTGGAGCACAGACGCCTCTGCAAACTTCTGCCTTTTCGGGGATTTGACCAGCACCGGCCTATCTACTGAGAACAGTAGCCTACTATCAGATACAACGTCAGCGAAAACTGTTGCATTCGTCGATTATGGACTTACGCAAAGAATGGAGAAGGAAAAGTTTCCAAACACATGAAGTAAATCAGGCCAATTATTAATAATAAAATTATGGTCTACAGACTGCCATAACCTCCAATTCAGAACGACATACATTCGGAATAGGCTACCAACCAGATTATGCAATCTGAAAATCGCTCGGAAGAGCAATCAATAAATTTGACTTTTAGAAACGTTTGATCATTGCCATGGAATCAAGCAACTATTTCTCGATTCCAATGATCGAGTGATACTTCACAACAGCTTCTACAGTCTGATTTTTTTAGATTTCGAACTGAATTTCCTTAAAGAGGTTGAAATTCTTGAAATGAAGCCGACCGCTGGATTGCGCTGTCGTCCGCTAATGAGTGGAGATTTTGACAAAGAGACAAATGAAATGATCCTCATGTATCGCAGCAAAGATGTGCTGTTCCTAAAGCTGACATTTTAACAACAACATCTTAATTTGTAACGTGATTGCATCTTAGAACTTTGCAAGATTTTAGACGTACTTTTCTATTTATCTGAGCAAAAAAAGTATAATTTACATGCATTAATACAACTTCATATGGATGTTTTTCATATGAATTTCTTCAAACGTCCAAGAATTTTGCCAACAAATGATCTTATTCAACAGCACATGTAGTTTCTTTGGCAGCTACTTAACCCATCCTACGTACATGACCTGGCCTAGTTACATGACCGGGCATTGCTACGTAACCCAACTTACTTACACTGTATATCTTGCCATTAGACCTGGCCTGCCAATTAATGAAAGCACTTAATAGTCGGAGTCACGGAAGAGTTAAACTATACATCGCGGTGGTGGAAAAAGAGTCAACTCATTCCATGTAAACAAAGTTGCAGCCTAATCCCTAAATCGTATCGGAGAAACCAGGACGCGGATAGAGTCTTTGAAGCGTAGCAGGGTTGGACGAAATCAGTTCCTCAAAGCCGCCAACCTGAAAAATATGAAACTTTTGATGAAAGGTAGATGAGAAAAGAAGTCCTTAAACCTTTACCAAAGTGTAGTAAATAGCATGGGGGAAATCTATACCATCGGTCGGTAAAGGGTTAAGCAAGCCTGTGTGTTAAGTACCAGAGACTACATTTTCTCCACCTGGACATTATAAGGGAAGGTGGGTAGCCAGTTTTGTCCCTCGCCAATGGAGTTGCCATCTAGTCAATCACCTTGCTCCCACCAAAAGTGCATATAGTCCATGAACTCTTTACAGTCGATTTGGCTGGGGGTGGATATGAAGCAGAAATCACATAAAACTTCTGCACTGACTGGGATTTGGATCATAACTGCTTTAGTGTGGCAGTGCCGCCTAGGTGCTGCTCCTGCATATTTGCAAGAGTCACTCTAATTTGAGTGTACAGGGGTGTCATGCTTTCCGTTACTGTCTTTACTATGCCTTATGCCTGTGGTTTGCTCAGCTCTAGGCATTTTATTGCAAAAGCTGTTCTTCTCAGCCACGGTTGGATTGGGAAATCTCCTAAGCAGTAACCTTGAAGGGACACTATATAGATCTCCAAGGTGAATGAATGAATGAACACGTCACTGCCAGAAGAGATGCAATGTAAATGTGCATGCTGATTACGATTACTACTAGACTGGGTGTGCTTCTGAGTAGTTAGTTAGGTCTTGAAGATGTGCTATAGATATAAAATGCTACAAAAAACTCAACAATAATAATAACAATAATTTAAACAATAGTTAGCAATGAAGTCCCCAAGGGATCCTAAATACCTTGGGGCGCCAAAAAAAATTACAAAAACGGTGCTATAGAAGTTTCCAGATTAGATTAGATAACGGTACCTCTTAGCGAGCTGATCTTCCCTCGCCTGTTCCTCGGACTTGGCTCCCTGCGCAAGACTCGCTTTTCCGGGCTCCAAGTCGACCAGTTTGTCGGTGATTTCCAGGTCGTTTTCGGCGGCCACCTGTCGTATGAGCGCCTCCACCTGATCCTGAGGGGTCGAAAGGGTCATCGCCCCACCCAGGGCATCGTCAAGCGTCTGTAAACGTAACATCGGGTAATGTAATTGGAAATTTATATAGCACCTTTTAACCTCGCACTCAACTAAATTGGTCGTCCACATAATTTACATAATCATAATCAAAACCATCGCTTGCCTAACAGTTTCACTGGTCACTATCTTAACCGTCATGACTCTCATAATCGTTTGCCTAATCGCTTCATTAGTCGTTAGCAGTTACTTAATCTCCAAGATTCTCTTAATTGTTTACCTAATCATGTGAATACTTATTCACTTAATCTGAATGATTTATTGATTGTTTAAATCATAAATGATCCAACGCTACAAATTCGCTTAATCACTTAAGTTGACAATGTTTCGGTTTGGGACAACATTAGTTGATGTCCAGCGCATTATAGACTGATGACATTTACAATTAAAAGTAATCATTTAGCTAATCAACTCCACCAGTGGCGGCGCCAGCTATACAATTTCATCAAGTCGCGTCGTGGAAGTTATTAGCAGGTCGAGGAAGCTAAATATAAAGATGATAATAAAATAACCAAGAATTTTTGGGAGGTCATGAAGCAGATGAAGAGCAAAATAGGCAGATCAAATGACCTGCTGCAACCTATGGTGGTGCCACCACTGATAGTGACAGTCCAAAGACAGGAGAAAGGAGGAGGGCGACACTGATGGTCTCTGCTATGACAAAGTGTTGCTGAACAGAAACTAATTATTTAAATAGCTAACAAGGACATGAATGCATCATGACTGCAGATTGTAAATAATCTAAGACAGCAGTGTAATATTGCAATCAAAGTAATATCGTAAACAATGTAACATAGTAAGTAATCAATGCAATCATGTAATATCGTAATCGCCTATATCGTCGAATCCTTACACTTTGTCGGACGTCTAAGTCTTCAAACTGCTGCTCAAACTTCTCCATGACCTTCGATACCTAAAAGTCAAACAGCACGAAAGCAACAGCAAATAAGACAACGTCATCGAAGAAGTGAGGAGTAAGGTAAAGATGCCACATATATGTTTAGTCGTTTATCTAAAGTGCTCTTGTACCAGGAGACAATAGATAAAAACAATGCATGAATAATGGATGAATGAGGGAAAAAACAAGGAAATACGTCACAAGGTAATGGCTCACAAAGCAAAAACGTAGCATAAGATTCGGCATAAAAGCAGAAACAATAATATTTAATGCTCGTCATTAATTCAAACTGATGATCGTGCAGTAACGTCAGATGCTACAAAGTTCAACAGAAATCGACTTTAATTGCATGGCAGCCGGCAAGGCGCACACATATTCTACGGAATATTTGTAGTAGAATACCGAGTCAACCCTACGGGACTAGCAGTTACCAAACCCGCATCCTTCTGGTCGTCATTCCAGTGTTCAACCATTCAACTATCTCCTCATCGCAAATCTATTGTATGACAATCACAATAAATAATCTACAAATACATATATAATATATATATTTATATGTATATATATATATATATATATATGTAATATTATGTATGTATGTGTGAATTAAGCAGCTCATAATAAAATGGACAGAGTATCAAACCTGCTCGAGATCCATAGAAGCCATTGCCTTGTCGAGAGCTTTCGTTACGCCCTCCATTTTCTTGGCAACCTTAAATAAGATACGCAATTTTCACATTTACATTCAACATTTATAAGAAATTTAAAGTTTAACACCTTAATGACACAAGCGTATTGACGTGACTGGAAAAAATGCAGCTTTTTGAGAAAGTGTACAAAAAGGCACATGAAAATGCCTGAATATTCAAATAATCGAACAAGGTGTACTATCGGTCAATGTTTTGTACATCAGAAACACGATAGCTTACATGCTAATAATCATAATCACAAACATTTAAAATTAATAACAATCTCCAGATATCTATATTTACACCTTGAAACAGAGTGCAAACTAATTGGTTTATTGTATTCACTGGCACATTAAAAAATAGTGCAAAGTATAATAAACCTATAACTTTGCATTTTTTCTCAAGATATTGGTGTATATAATAAACTGAATACATACACTGACACAGTGAAACACACTGCAAATTGCAGGTCTAATATATGCACCAACACTTTGAAACACTCTGGAAGGTCTGTTATACACACTGATAATGAATTCTAAAAAACTGTGACATCACAACAGACATATCATTTTTTTACCCGAGGTACCTCAGATCCCTCGGGAGTTAAAAAATTATGCTCGGAGCTGTTGTACGAGTCTTGTCCTCCGCAACATTAGTGAAAATGCCACAAAATGCAATAGCACTGCTGCACTGAAGACAGATGGAAATGTGCTGGAAGAGAAAGGTCACCCTATTAATTATTATTATTAATTACTGTTAGAAATTTGTAACGTGTGCAAGGTCACACCGAAATGTGAATCTGACGCACAGTTTTGTATTATTTTTAAACATCTATAATCTAAGACTTACGACAAGACACTTAAATCAAAATTTCTATAAACTTCCAACTCACGTCCTTCATGGTCAAGGCGGACTGGACTTTGGCGGAGACTGCATCAACGCGTGCGGCCATGCGTAGATAGTTGAGTCCCTCGTTCTTCTTTCGGATGGCATTCTCGGCGTAAATTCTGGCGGTATCGACATTCTTCGTTTGGATTGCCTGAAAGATGCAAATATTCTTTGTTACCACTTAGCAACTGGTGTGAAATCCACTGGAAAAAGCTCTTGCTATGTATGGCACGGTGCTGGGGAATAAGCTGGTGCCCAAAGCGTAGCTTTCAAATAGCACTTTAGGAAGAAATTTAGCCAAGAAAATGGCTAGTAATATTTGAAACACGGCAACATAAAAGATATATATATATATATATATATATATATAGATATATATATATATATATATATATATATATATATATATATATATATAGATATATATATATATATATATATATATATATATATATATGGCATTTGATAATATTCTTAGTAATTCAGCATTGAAATAAAATGGAAATCACTTGATTAAAAAATAATGGATAGGCCTACATTGTCACTTAGCACCAAAAGTATTGGATAAAAGGCTGTTGTTAAGTAAGCGCCTCGTCAAAAATCTTCAACTATTGACAACTACCTACAAGAACTAATTTTGTTAGAACATAAATGCACAGAGCCTACCGTTATATGGGTCGCATAGTTTAACTTTGCTACCTTTCAGATAATAACCCAACACTGGAACAGCTCTGTCCAGAAAAGCAAATATGAACCTGCTACCTTGATGGACACAGGCCATGTTTTGATCCCGCTCCTCTCTCATTTACGGACACTCACTATTGCATGCATCCCATACGGTATGACCTAACCATCCCACGGGCAGACAACTTAATGAGGAAACATTTTAAACAAGAACGCTGCACGATGCTCAATGTTGCATAAAGCAAAGTATGGTTATGCAGATGGATAAATAATATACTTAGTACTTACATACTTACTCACCATCACTTACTTAGCCAAATTGGTTTCTGTTCAAGCCACACTTTCAGTTTCAGTTTTTATATCCAAAGAATTCTATCTGCTGACCTTTTTCACTTTGCCCTCCTGCACCTTTTGATCCTTCTCCGCCTTCTTCGCAAGTCGCTCCAGTTGTTTCACGGTAAACTAAACACAATGCACATAGAAATCAACATATAGTACCGTAATAAAATAGGATTATGATGCACTGACTATACACCGATTCCAAGAAATTAATTTAAAGTAAATAAATTAATAATAAAGACGCTAAATTTCAAAGGTGATCATTGCCTATCTTTATTATATATAGTCGGTGTAATTCAGGAACAATATATGATGCTATTTGATTTAACTCTCACAAAAGAGACTGTCAAAACACTTGAAAGAGCAATACTGCAGTTGCAATTTCTTTTTACACTAACCTGTAATTAAAATACATTTAAAAGTAATTTCTAAAAAAAAATAGCATTTCACTATGTAGTTAGCCCATTGTCAGAGTTGGTGTAATTATTCAGCACAAACAGAAACATAGATCATGCATCCAAATTATAACTTTAAAATCTTGTCATTATGGTATTTAAGATAAAGGCAATTTCACTTACCTTAAGTAGCCGCATAATACAGTAAGATTTTAACATGACATTGTAATAAAAGGTGCAATATTTTATCTACAAATCATGTGCACCATATGTAAATATTTTCATCGAAAATCTATGAATATTTACCCGCAAGTTGAAAATCATGTCTGAAATGGAAAAATAACCATAATTAACGACAAAAGAAATTGTGACAAACTTTGTTGTTGTTGTCAGCTATATAATTAAAAGTTGCTGTCTGAAGAAAACGCATATAGCGGTCAATTTTAAAGTGACAATAGTTAAACTGCAATAATATTTCAAATTCACTAGTGTTTCTGGCCAGGTTGTGCTGTCGTGGTCAGTATAAGTATTGTACAAAATTAACTGTGGGTCATATGCTGATTTATGTGAAGTTTGGGAGGACAATCAAAACTTATATGTCATGTTATGGGGTCATTAGAAAGACTAGGGGTTGAAACCTCTAAACCCCAAATGCAATTCTCACCCTGGTCACGGTGACATAGAAATGGTAAAAATAAAACTTAAAAATTAATTATCTGCAATAACGAATGTCAACTCATTCATTACTCGTTATGAAGATTTATATATCTAGGGCCCCTTCAAGGTTACTACTCAGGAGCGCTAACGACACAATCCCTCACGGCAAAACTATAGTATTGGCGACCGAAATTTTCAGTATCTTTGGACATTACCTAATGACGACCGTAACCCTATCTTTAACCGACCATTACGACCCCGAATCAACCCTCACAACGGCTAACCTGATCCTAAACGACCCTCAAGGCCTATAACCTGAGTCTAAACTACACTTAAGTCGCCGGTACTATAGTTATACCGATATATCACTCCCTTCCGATAAAGTTCCCCCGTCTTTCATAATGACATAATCCCACCCTAAAAAGAAATATTCCGCTATATAAATTGGGTCTCCTTCCGCTAATCCGTGTGTCTTTTAATATTATCAGTTTGTACATAAATTATATTGACATGTTATTTTGTTGAATATTCACCTTCCATTTTCGACATTTTCTGTTGGTTTTATTTTTAACACCTGAGTAAGAAACTGTATTTTGAATGTTGTTTTGTTGTGAATCACCGTCACAACCCCGATTGCGATTATAAACCATAGAAAATGCCACTAAATGTTTAGCAATCTATGCTCATTCTAACTAAGTAAGTAAGAAGGTGACTTCACATCTACAACGTTTTTTATGTACACTTGTTATAGCGGCTCTGCGGTCTCCCTACTCAGAGGCGCTCCCGACTGCAGAGCGGACCAGGGTGAGAATTGCCGGGGGGTTGGGGGGTTCAACCCCCCAGTCTTTTTTAGAGCCCCATGTTAAAGTATGTTTTTCATACCCCGATTTCAAGTTTATTATAGGCCAACCCCCCAGTTATTTCTCCACAATTCTCACACTGGAGCGGACATTTCATCGGAGTTTAACACCGAAGCGCCGAGCAATTGCGAGTGAAGGACTTTCCCAAGGTCCTTACGCGGTGACTTGAGGTGGATTCAAACCTGCAAGCAAGTTGCAACCGTTCGGCTGAAGGGCAACAAACATACCCGCTAGCCTACAACGCCGCGCCCTTGTTGTGAGCCCATTGTTTATAGACGCAACTCGGTAAAACTTTATCAACGATAGCCTATATAATAAGTATACTCGCTCTATCTGCTTTAGCTGCCACCTAGGGAATGAAATAACTAGCACAGAGGGACTCTACGCCGCTACGGGATTCGAACCGCGTACCATAAGCAAAAACTGTGTTACACTTTTTGAGAGGGGCAGTACTATAATGGATAACACTCTGGCGCCATTAAATTTTGTGCTTATGGTACGCGGTTCGAATCCCGTAGCGGCGTAGAGTCCCTCTGTGTAGCTGTTCTTTCATTCCCTAGGTGGCAGCTAAAGCGGATAGAGCGTAACGGTTCGCCTTGCGCGCGCGCATGGCTGCAACAACAATAATAATTGTGAGTTATGTATTAGAACAGTACTGTGTTTTGCGTTCTTGCGAATTGAAATTGTTTGAATTGCAGAACTTGTACATTGACAGCGCATTGAGTGCAGAGCGTTTGGATGCGGTTTATATGCCGAGGCCGAGAGAATGAGGGCGGAGGCGGTTTATATTCCGAGGCCGAGAAAATCGTATGCGGACGTTTCGTCAACGGACGATTCGTCCACGGACGATTCGTCACAAGAAATAAATCGAATAAATCCAGCTTCCGTTTAGACACGCGTTCAAATAATAGTTCCAACTTCTATTTGAGCAAGAACTATGCTTCACAGATCCAACTTCCATTTTGGAAAGAATTTGTTTCATCATTCCAGCTTCTTTTAAAGCAAAAACTACGTTTTTCATCCAATTTTTGCTAAAAACTATATTTTTTCACCGAAAAACTTCTCTTTAAGCTATGAAATCTTTCCATCAGCCCCACTTCCATTTCAGGAAAACGTATTTTCATTAATCCCGCTTTCACGTTACAATAATTCTTTTCATCAATCTATTTTTACTTAACCACCGTTGGACGAATCGTCCGTTGACGAATCGTCCGTGGACGAAACGTCCGCGAACCGAGAAAATGAGGGCGGCGGCGGTTTATATGCTCTCGTCATCTCTCGACTCGATTACTGCAACTCTGTTCTAAGTGGTCTTCCATCATCAACACTTCAACTCCTATCTTCAGTTCTACATGTAGGGGAAGACGGGGTAATTTCGGCCATTTTTCTAATTTTTTTAATAAATTGAAAATGGTTGACTGCTAAAATTAAACAAAATTACAACTAAATAAAGTAAGATATGGACAACATACTGCAAGGTTACTTTTTGGGATTGAGAAGATTTGTTCGGAAAAAAATATTTTAAAAGTGAATTTTTGGCCGGATTTACCCCAGCATCGGGGAAAATTCGGCCAGCACAGGTAAATTGATTTTTGCAACTAACCGGACGATATAATAATCCACAAATGTATTAGGCGATATCACTGAAGCGCTAATATGAAGAAACGAAAGTTTTTATTATTATCTTAACCCTCAGGCTACCAAGTTTTTGTGACATGGACTATCAAGGCGGTGGTGATAAGGGGGTGGTCATCACCCCCTGGATTTTGGGTTTGGTTTGAGATATCATAACGTGCAATACATCATTGGACAGAGCATTCATTTCGGCACAAAATGGTATACTTAGGCCTAAAATATATGAATCTACCTCAAAATTATAACATTTTTTACATGGGGACCCTTCGATTTCACAAACGTGTACTTATGCATGAAAAAAATATTATATTCTGTGTGTTTTGAACATGTGTATTTATAATTATGTATGTATATATTTATGTATAATATGTATATATGTATTTATGTATGTATGCATGTATGTATGCATGTATGTATGCATGTACATAGGCATGCATGCATGCATGTAAGCATGTATGTATGTAGGCCTGAAAGTATGTATTTATGTATGTATGCATCGCCAATATCTGCAACAAATGACGCAATATAATTATATTTTAAATTAAAACTGAGTATATTGGTGCAACATACAAAGTCACTAATTAACATTGGCACTATGTACCATTTCTAACATCTCGGGGTAAATCCGACCACATGGCCGAATTTACCCCGACCCACCCACCCTCCATAAAAAAATTACCGCGCAGGGGCCGCCATTTTTGGACAATGGATTTGGATAATCAAATTGAAAATAATGTTGTGGTTTGCAGAATAAAAAGCCAATAATCGACATTTGAGCCAGATAACCTTCACTTTTTAGCTTTTATTGGAGACAGCATAGAGAAGTCGATTAGGCTCGAACTCGTTTTTTTCGTTTTTAGCGAAATATTCTCAAATAAAAACAAAATTATCTCGATAAACATACGTAATATGATATTATGCACTGGATGGTAGCATTGAAATCTTCCCTTACCCTCTGGTTCTCTTGCAATCACCCTGGCCGAATTTACCCCGTGGCCGGTATTACCCCGTCTTCCCCCTATACATACGGCCGCTCACCTGATAAAAGGTCTTGGTCCCAGAGACCACATATCACTTCAACTCTGAAACAACTACACTGGCTTCCCATCCGTGCTCGTATTGATTTCAAAATTTCCCTTCTGATGTAAATTCATATCCACTACGGAACCTCTCCATCCTACAGCATCCATGGTCACGCCATGTTCCGCCTCCAAGTCCAGAGGCCTTCGTTCGTCCTCGCGAAGTGATTTTGCTAGCCTATAGGCTACTTCGCACAAACCGGAAGTTTGGGAGTCGTGCCTTCTCAAGTTCAGGACCTAAAGAATGTAACAGTCTTCCGAGTCCCGACCTCCATTCGCCAGAGCTCATCTATTGCAGTGTTTAAATCAAAATTAAAAACTCATTTGTTTTCAATGCATTATAACTAGATTTGTAGTGAAGCGCGCTCTTGTGCAAGACTTTTTTTAGTTAAAGCGCGATATAAATGATTAATTCTCCCTCTGCTTCTTCCTCCTTCCAAATGTGTATGCAGTGCCACGTTAACTTTGGTATTCTTTGTTCCGCCATTCTTCTCACATGACCGAACCACCTGAGTCTCATTCAAATGATGCAATACAATAGGCTACAATACAATACAATTGCATTTTCCTCGTGGGCAGCTGCAAAAATGTAGGAATAAGTGGCGCACATGTTTTCATTCATTCATTCATTCATTCATTAAATGCCCATTATGCCTGTATGTTCAAATAATATATGCATTAAATATAATAATATCGTTGTAGTTAATGTTGCCCGTTCCGTCTTTTAACAGGCGTAAACTTCCTTGAAATAACATTTATTGTGGCCAAGAAAACATAATAATTTATTATAAACACCATTCATTCATTCATTCATTCATTCATTAAATGCCCATTATGCCTGTATGTTCAAATAATATATGCATTAAATATAATAATATCGTTGTAGTTAATGTTGCCCGTTCCGTCTTTTAACAAGCGTAAACTTCCTTGAAAATAATAACATTTATTGTGGCCAAGAAAACATAATAATTTATTATAAACACCATGTAATCTATATAAATAAAAATGTAACCGCGTTTGGCTCGGCTTCAATTATCTCCGAACTTTCTTCATTGATTGCTTTCGAAACTTCACCAAAACGTTAAGTTCCAACACGGCCGGGTTTGCAGAATGATTTTTGGGAAAAAGTGCAATCGTTTAAACCAAAAAAGCAACTTTGCAAATTCTACCGTTTTCAACACATACGCCCGTCGATAAGCCTTGCCTTAAAATTCGGGCGCGTTTCAAATGGTGGTTCAGTGTGTTTCTTTTATGTAGCGCATTTCAACACAGTCCATTGCGGTCTTTTTACTGAAGCGTTTTAGGGCGCTATCGATAAGCCTTGCCTTCCGATTCGGGCGCGTTTCAAATGGTGGTTCAGTGTGTTCCGTTTATGTAGCGCATTTCTTGAAACATTCCATTGCGGACTTTGTACTGAAGCGTTTTAGGGCGCTATCGATAGGCCTTGCCTTCCAATTCGGGCGCGTTTCAAATAGTGGTTCAAATGTCTGTTCTGTTTATGTAGCGCATTTCAACACATTCCATTGGGGCCATTTTGCTGAAGCGTTTCAGGGCGCTATCCGTGTCGCTATCGGGTAGGGACGGTGTGAGGGAGGAAAGGAAGGGAGGAAGCGGGACGAAGATGGGAGTGGAGGGGGAGGGGAGGTGGAATGGAGGAAGGAGGGATGGTTGGTAGGAGGTAGGAGGGATGGTTGAATGCTCTTTTCAGCCACAGCAACGCGTGGCCGGGTACGCTAGTATATATAATAAATTATGAGGTCGTTGATACACAGATACTAACGAAAAGCATGGATCCCTCTGAGAGAAACGGTGTCACGACAACTCGTCTAACGACAACTCGTCTAACGACAAGTGGTCTCCGGACAATTCGTCTAACGACAACTGGTCTACTGACAACTTATCCAGCGCTTGAGAAATGGAAGCTGGATGATAGTTTGTAGAGGTGAAATGGAGGTTGGATTGATGAAAAAACGCAAGAGAAATGGAATCTGGATGATGGTTCTATTACAGGTGAAATAGAAGCTGATATGGCGAAAATAACGCATGATAAATAAAAGCTGGATGAAGGTATTTCTAGATCTGAAAAGGAAGCAGGATTGATAAGAAACCCGCTTAAGTAATGGAAGCTGGATGATGATATTTTTATATATGAAATAGAAGCTGGATTGACTAAAATAGCAGGCTAGAAATAGAAGCTGGATGAAGGTATTTTTAGATTGACGTAGAAATGGGTGCATGTTGAAATACATGAATGAAAATCATCAATCCAGCTTCCATTTAAGCAAAAAAACATTTTCGTAAATCCAGCTTCTATTTCATCAATACTATTCGTCAGTAGACCAGTTGTCGTTAGACCAATTGTCCGGAGACGAGTTGTCGTTAGACGAGTTGTCGGTAGACCAGTTGTCGTGGAACCGAGAGAAACATATATAGCGATGGTAACATCCGGAATGACGCAAACGATGATCACAGTGTCAATAATATAGACCTTTTCACGCGGGAACCGTTACTATAGTAATAGTGCCCCATGGTGCATCACGGCTCCCGCGTGATTTCCGTGTATGGCAAAAGCCTAATAGATGGAAAAAGCTGTTTTTGTTGTTGCCAATTCTTTAAGTAGCCTAATTTTTAGATGCCATGTAGTCGGGCTGAGGAAATACAGTAAAAAATTCGCTTTCCTTTAACTAATATTACGCGTGTAAATCGCTGGATTGTAAAACTTGGACGTCTAGCTGTCACCGCCGTCCGCCGAAGGCACCCGACTCAATGGGATGCATCAACCGAAACAGCACGCCCGTATAATAAATTGTGTTGCTCAGTTTCTTAAAGATATCATATTTCTACTTTCAAGATTATCTATACCGGGACTTTAATACCACCCGTAACATTTTTACACCTACAGCTCATTTGAAGGGCCTCGCATGATTTATAAAGCTTGCTAAACGTCTACGTTTGTTTACGTTTAGTGTGCTTCTGGCAGTCTCGTGAGGGGCCAAAAGCTTCAAGTAAAATCAACTGTTGAGTGTTGATATTTTATAATATGACTGTCTGAAGATATAATTATTATTAGGCCTAGATGGCCAGCATGCATTCTTGAAGTGGTGATAAGTCTTGAGTGGAAAACCTAGGAAGTGATTAATTCTGAGGCAGATGATGGTGGATGATTGATTGGCAGTGATGGTGCATTGAGGAACCGATTAGTGTAAAATTAAGAAGGAAGATTGTTCCAAGATGTTGTGCAGTGCTGAATCCACTTGATGAATGTAAAGAACGAGGAAGGATGTTTTGGTGGAATGGGTTGGTTTGATGGTGAAAAAATCAATTAGACATTTTGGCAGCTGTGTTGTTGGGAGGTTTTGGCTAGTGATAGGACATCGAAAATAACTGATTGAAAGGCCATTACCAAAGTTTTTATACATAAAATTTTATTCAACAAAATGATTGTGTACTTATACAACAGACAGTAGTAATCTGTACATGGCCGATTTAGTGTGATAAGTTCACCTTTCAGATTAAACAGAGAAATTGACAGCTATATATTACACTAGTCTAGGGCCTATATTTTATTGCTAACAGGTAAGCCAGCAGATGACGAACTGGACGTTGAATATGTTCCAAAGATCTTTGTTCAGCCTACAGCCAGAATTACCCAGTCAAGACTGAGGCATGTTAAATTGACAGGCACACACACGGTGTAAACTGCAATTACCGGAAAAAACAGGACATGGCTTACCAAATTACTGAACATGTGAAGTACTTTTAAGACATACAAAAAAAGAAATCAAGCACAATAAGACCAGACTGGTACCTGCAGCTGAAATCTTTCTAAAGTTAATAAAACTGTGTCAAAAACCAGGAATAAGAGACCTGTCAAACCAATTTCACATCAGTTGCAGCAATATTTCATCTGTGGAATGACAAGAGCAGTGCACACTGCTTTAATCCAGTTTTGAATTTAATCTTGCTTTGGCAGTGGTAGCAGGGCTGACATTGGTTTGAAAAAGTTGCCGGGTCTACTTTGGCAGACGAGCCTTTGAGCCAGAAAATGTTCGGCCAACCTTTTTTGTCATTTGCCCAACATTTGTCAAATTCTGTTAATTTTTACCTATTTTTGGCTCCAAATTGATAAACACGTGACCTAGCTGAGACCCAGCACCAGCAGGTCCCGAAATTCAATGCCGGGTCACAGACCCTGATTTTTGTGCTATACCTCAGCTGGTCTGCATGTGGAACGGATCCATTACAACAAATTGCTAAGCTGCTATGTTCTCGATTTCATGCCTAGTGTCAGCATTTTAAAATCAATCAATCAATCAAACAGAATTTATATAGCGCCCTTTCAAGGTGCCTACTCAGAGGTGACCCGGCAGAGATCAAGCGAAAGAAGTCTTCAACAGTTTGTGAAATTGAGAACAGTTTGGGAGGTATCGCATAGTCAAGGGGAGCCTATTCCAGGTTGTTGGACTTGGACCAACCACAGAGAATGAATCCAAACTGCAGTGCATTATCTTCTGAAAGAGTTTTATAGGTGGATTTTGCTTATCTGCATGCATGGCATCGTAAAAGATCTATGCAGTAATGCGGCCTTTTCAAGATTCATTCCACAAGCCACTCTCACACTGCAATCTTGTTGCTGCTTCCAGTGCACTACTTTCACATTGTGTTACAACCAAATTCTGAAATGTGTTTTTGCATACATGTTTCAAAATTGTCTGTTTCTGAAAAATGCATAGCTAGAATAGTACAATAATTATTGTCCAATGTCCATTGTTTAATGAAAACCTAAAAGCAGATACTCCACAAAGTTTGAATTCTAGCACAGTAAGTATCACAGCGTCCTGAGCACAGACTTTCAAGTCTGCCGGGAATGCCGAAGTGTGGTTTTTCCTGATTTCGGTTCACCAGGCAAGTGTTCTGGACGAAGAGTGACGGTTGGTGCTAGAATTCCACGATGCGGTTGATCAAAGTCGCAGTCACGTACTTTCCTTGGTTTTCAACCTAAGGACATAACAAACCAAAACACTTTGTAGTATAGATATATTAAAAGAAACTGAAAATAGGTTAACCAGAGGACAGGTCATCAGTTCTCATCTACCAATGCTGAATAAAGTATTTGTCAATTTTAAGATTTGAATCGTTCATTAAGTAGCTTGCTATATGTACAAGAGTAAGTTTTTTTAATTGTACCATTTTTGTGATTGTGTTCATAATATCGAAATCAAAATGTTTCGTCCTGTATCCATTCCTCAAAATTAAGTGTAAACAGTTCTATTGAACAAAAGTGCCTAATGAGGTAACATGTACAGAATTGATCATCTTATGCATGCTAGTTTTGTATTTCACTGTTTTTAGCTAAAATTTCCTCTTGTACCTTTCTGGTGAATAAACTAAACATATCGGCAATTAATACTTCTTGGAACATTCGATTGTTGTGCGACTGCTTCCATGGCATTACAGCTCAAAGATTCAATGTGACCAAGTACACAATAAAAATTTCCAATGTATCTGAAAATTACACGTAGCATCTCAGACCCTCAAAGATGACATAGCACATATGGAAAGGTGAGACACAAAACCTACGTGCTCTATGACAAACGTGCAAATAATTACACTTCAAAGACTTACTCGTGTGATAAAAGATTGGTTCCACTGGCACAGCTCAGATGTACACGACTTCTGATTGTAATGCAGTATTGCGGCAGTCTCAATCTTGAACAGCACAGCAGCAATGTGCTAACACACCACCTCTCCCTGTCTGGAAAAAGAAATCAATCCCTATACAGATATCTTGACCTAGAGGCCAGTACTAGTCAAAATGGCGCCCCAGACAAACCATACATATGTAGCCTTTTGAACTGAAACCCACTGCACGGTCCACCCCACGTCGCAACACAAATGTTAAAAAAATGGCAAGAGCATTACACTCAACTTAGGCCTGTTTTATTAATAAATAATTCTTTCATTTATTCAACAATCCATTTGACAAAACCGCAACCGGTTACAGTGAACAATTATGCAGTTGAAACAATTTACAAGAACTCATTATCACAGAATACATAGGCCTATATCTTCACTACTAACAGAACAGACAGCCTGCACTATTTTGGTAGATACTACTAGAATTCCACGATACGGTTGTTAGTGGACTAAACTCCGGAAATGTCTTGAAAAATTCGAAAAAATGTTGGAATTGAAAACTGTCCAAGAAATTAAAAATCTAAAAACTGTCAAACACAATTTTGGGGAAATGGTGCCTCTAGAAGTCTAGATGTTGCAACTGCCTGTTTTGCCTGTGTTTCAGGCTGGCCCTGATCTTGACTATATTTATACCATGCATGTAATGCAAATTAAAATTTTCTGATAACCATTGACATTTTGATCAAAGATACTGTAGGCTATAACAAAATATTGAGATTGTCCACCAAGATGGTGACCAAGCATCACATTTTGGGCTTACATCAATATGATTGGGAACATTTACAGAACATTATAGTCACAACTCTTACCCGGTCATGCAGTGCGTCGTCGGCCCACTTTGATGCATAAATTTCCTCAATGTATGGGTAATCAACGTCAACTTGCAAACCAGCACTACCAAGCTTGAATAAATAAAGCTCTCTGACTTCCGTATTCAAAGATAAATAGTAGGAATTCGTTTTAAATTAAAGAATATCAGCGGTAAACAATACAAATAATCGCCATACACAACAACTGTTTTGCCATACCTAATTAAATATGCACATATCATTATTAAGAAAGATTACAAATATTTCGCGCCTGAAAAGGTCTATAATATTGACGATGGTGGTGATGTTGAAATAATGGTAGACTAGCAACTTTAACCGTGTCAAGGCTAAGTAGCCTATAGCGCTGTCAACTTAATAATAATATGACTAGCTTTCATCTCTACTACAGCTTCCATGATTTTCAACGATTTCTTCGAATTAAAGCGTAATTGCAATGCAGTTACAAGAATGCGTCGTGCACTTCGGACCAATTTGACTAACGATCATGTCAAAGATGACAAGATATGGGTTAACGACGGCTTTCTCGGAATTATGGAAAGTCGGCGCTACATAACTCGGGGGTTTACACGTCGCCGTTACTGGGTCGCGGACGCAATTGGCACTCGGCCGCTGACGTAACAGCGGCTGGGCGAGGACACGCAGCTGACGTCGTCGGGCGCTATATAAATTACTAATGGACTCGTCCTGCTGGGGAAGGAGACGATCGCATCGGGTGGCGTCAGCTGCGAGGTTTTTTTCTTCTTCATTAAAAGTGGTTTAAGGCAGTATTGACATTCTCGAGAGATATGATTTAAAGCTGACATTGATTTCTGCTGCTGGTATAATAATTATCGTTTAATGTGCTGTATTTATGTTATCGTGCCATATGCTGTTTATCCTTTATCTGTCGCGTCGTTTGCAGCAGCGTGCGCTGAGGGCATAAACAGCCCTAGGCGGCAAATAATGAGAGAGAGAGAGAGAGAGAGAGAGAGAGAGAGAGAGAGAGAGAGAGAGAGAGAGAGAGAGAGAGAGAGAGAGAGAGAGAGAGAGAGACAGACAGACAGACAGACAGACAGACAGATAGACAGACAGACACACACACACACACAGACACACACACACACACAGAGCACATACCGATAGACATGACGCAAACAGACACAAGCAACCTACTAAGACACTGACAATGACAAGCACACAGACAGAGGAGCAGACGCAGTGAAACTCGTTGGCAAAGTTCGAATTGCTTACAGACCGATCCTTACCGCCACGGCCTGCAGCAGACCGACAGGTCGTTGCGCACGGGCGTGGTGCAAAATAAAGACCCAGACATTTTTGTTCCGGAGTACAAATCTTGCAGCAGATATTCGTTTCTTCGAGGCTAATAATATTTGCTTAAATAAACCGGTTGGCATTACCACAACCGATTAAATACGTGATTGCATTAATCCTTGCAATCTCTTTCACGCTGCATCGTAGTAGTAGTCTTACGTCATGGGCGCCAGTTAATATGGGATGCGAAATAAATACGTATAGATGAATTACAAAGCTCTTTTAAGTAGGATGGAGCACAACGAACCAACCGTACACGAATCAGCAAGAAGGTCATTGCTTAAGGTGCCCCATCACTCAACGGCAGCAAGTGAGATTTACCGTGAGGTGGTACAATCCCATAAAAAATTATAGTCTTTCTTAGGACCCATAGTGATTTCTTCATTGCTCACCCCCAAGTCCCAACTCCACATAAATCAACGTCTGACCCCAGTTATTTTTTTTACAAATGTCATGCTGGGCAACCGCAAGTAGCCTCCTGTTTAAAATTTTTAACCAGTGACATTTATTCATAGGATCAAATTTCGCACTACATCCTATTTATCACTACTTCGAAATGAATTGGCCATCCGACTAAATTCAAGTCTTTCCTTGACATATTAAAGACGCATTTTCACGATAAGTTTTCCTTCGACGAAGTACCTACGCCGATGAAACGATTTCGTCGGCATCCGATTCTGCGCCACACCTGCCCGGTATTGCCCTGCCAAGTCGGTCACACGCAGTGCGCCACGACCATTGACGTCAGTGAAAGCCTTGTGGCGCCCGATGCAGCTGCCGAGGCGAGGCGGCCGACGATGCTGGCCAGCGGATCGAGGGAGGCGCTCTCAGACGATGCTGCCACGGCCGTACGTCCTCGTGTTATATACGGCGCGTGTTATACACGGAGCCGTGTTATATACGATAAAATAAGGCAAGAGGACGGACGAGCGTTTTCTTGGTCGCGTTGGACACTCGCGCCAAGCGATTAAAAAATTCGTGATACTCAAAGTGGCGATTATATCCTCGTCGTTTTCTAATTAATCGATTAATTAATTAAAGTGAAAATTAATGATCGAGAAGGCCGTTGTGTTTTCTTTGGAGGATTAATCAGCGTTAGTTAACTAGATAATTAATTAATTAGAATTTATTAATAGCTGTGCCGTGACCCAACGTGGCCTCGTTCCGCTGGGTCAACCTAAATGGCGTGGTTGAATAATTCGACGGGGAAATGCCAGATCCGGTTGACGGAACTAGTCCAGCGGAAGCTCTCTGAGTCCGGTCAGGACATGGAAGATTCGGTATGTACCTCTTTAGTGGACGCATGATTGCACCCTATGCGATTTTATTGTGGCATAATGTTACATTATCTAATGTAGTATTCCATAATCCATTCTAATAAAAAAAATATATACTACTGACCGTTTGCTGCACAGCTGGACGCAGCGGAATGGCCACGGATGCAAGCGGCGCTATAGAAATTGCTAACTACATTACATTACGATACAGCAGATTCTATACAATACAATATTATACAATACAGTGCAATACAATGTAATGCAAAACATTGGAACAGAATGCATGTGAAAATACCCGATGCTCCCGAGAAAAATAACGAACCACGTTTATATACAGTGATTTATTACAGTCTACTCAATAGAAATGTATTAGTCAGTCGGTCGGTCGGTCAGTCAGTAATTTGGTCAGTCAGTCAGTCATAATTATAGTCGGTCAGTCATTCAACCTGTTGTTCAAAATTATAAGTCAGTCAGTCAAATGGTAAGTCGGTCAGTCAGTCAGTCAGTCAAATGGTCAGTCAGTCAGTCAGTCAGTCAGTCAGTCAGTCAGTCAGTCAGTCAGTCAGTCAGTCAGTCAGTCAGTCAGTCAGTCAGTCAGTCAGTCATCCTGCTCTCCAGTCAATGACGCCACAACCAAAGACTAAATCCGCCAACTACTCCGGCATTCATCACTCACCATTTCCCACCCTCACCTCCATTTATCCCATCATCATTTCCACGCATATTAATGACGTCGACGCTCTTAACGAACCCTGACCCCACTCACACCCCGACGTCGTTACCTCTTTTACGAGCTACTAAAACCCTACATAAAACAACCTACACACTTATACATTCGCGAACTCTCGTTAACCTCTCGCAGAGGCGAGAATTGCCATTCTGAAGGAGTCTTTCCGCGAAAGCCAACATTCAAGTCATCATTGTAACTGGATGCATCTCTATTAGCGAGTATAGAAATGATTCCGTGACAACTGTTACAGCTGTTATCGGACACATCAAGGCCTATAGGCCTACGTTCCTGTTAATTTTCCAGTGCGTTGAACCCGTGATTTGGCTCCCTACGTGAGGTCGAAAGGTCACGTATTCTGCCAGCTTTCCCTCAGATCCTGCCATCTTGCTTTGATCTTAACCGATATCTAAACAGCTGGATAGTAACTGTGAAACGCCTTCCAAAGATAATTTTTCATTGACTTGAAGTCGAGAACCGTTTTTATTAGGATATATTTTATGTCCACGTAGTCTATAGCTGCTTTGAAAGGCGCCTCTGTTACGGAATAGACGAGTTACGGCGCCATATAAATTGTAGTTATTAACATCTTATTATTAGACCTATTCTATTATTTCTACCAGAGGTACCTCAGTATTCTCGGGATTTAAAAAAATATCTGGAGACGTATAAATTTGCATTCTGGAACGGCTAGTTATTATTATAATTATTAGGCTATTATTAAATTATTATTATTATTATTATTATTATTATTATTATTATTATTATTATTATCATTATTATTATTATTATTATTTATTATTTATTATTATTATTATTTATTATTATTTATTATTATTATTATTATTATTATTATTATTATTATTATTATTATTATTATTATTATTATTATTATTACTGAATATGCCGAGGCTATGAAAATTGAATACGCCATGCTTTATACACGTGCGTTCTGTAGGATATTTCGCAGCTGGATTACACCGGAAATATTCTTGTGAGGATAGAAAGAGATAGCCTACTTAAAGATGTCTGCCATGTTTTATTGCACCAATAACAATGATTATAATTGATTACAGCAATAGCAATGACAATAATTTGCGAAACATGTGTGTCACCGCTTCCCCATTTCCCCCATATATCTATCGGATGCAAGTCAAAGGTTCAATGCAATCGCCTCTAATATGCACGCTCACACGCACGCACACGCATGCACACACGGTCGCACAAACGCACACATAATATGCACGCACACACATACGCGCACACAAACACACATGGGCACACACACGCACACTTTAAACATAAGCCTTTGCACGCACTACCATCTATAGTGGTATACGCGCGCGACCACCCAAACATTCACACACGCACACATACACCGCACACATACACGCAAACACCCGCACGCACACGCATACACAAACATACACGCAAACACATACACGCAAACACAAACACGCAAACACAAACACATGCATGCACACAAACACACACATAAACAAATCAAATCAAATCAAATCAGTTTATTCTGAGAACAAGAGACAAACAAACAAAACCAAGGTATACTGCAAAGAAAAAATACTAGACTACACATGAATAAAAATTAATGTTCGCAGGACACCTTGATTGAATGAACGGTGAACACTCAGAAAGGGTCATCCAAAAAGGGACAGGTCCCGCTAACCTGGATAACCCCTGAACGTAACATGTAAGTCAAGATGGTGAGGTTAGAGATATAAACAGAAAAATGGAAAAAAATTTAAAAGAAAATACCAGAAAAGAAATCAATGTGGCATAAGATCACACGATCAAAAAAGCCTTTGGCAACAAGCCACAAAACAAAAGACAAAAAAGAAACACATACACACAAGCACATACACGCAAACACAAACACAAACACACGCAAACACACACACTCACACATTGCCATCTACTGGTTGGACTCCATGCGTATAAGTGCGTCCATATAATTATTGCGTTCAGACCACACTGTTTGCCGAGTATCACGCACTGCCTCCTCCTCGGTAATTGACCCTAATTATGGATCGTTTGCATTGCTAATGAGACTCTTGAATTCCATGTCATCGTACATACGCAGAGACCTTGTTGGCCAAACAGACAGACCATGTCTGATCGTAAGCAGCACAAATATTGTGGCCACAACACTCAGACATGCAGTGTGACTGTGTAAACATACGTGTATGGACATGTACTTGTGCATATAATATTCAGGCATTCGTGCATGTATGCGTGAATATAATGCATGTATGTATGTTTGTATGTATGCGAGTATGTATGCAAGTACATGTACGTATGTATGTATGTATGCATGTATGTATGTATGTATGTATGTGTGCATGTATGTATGTATGTATGCATATATGTAGATATGTATGTATGTATGTATGTATGTTTGTATGTAGATATGTATGTATGTATGTATGTATGTAGGTAATATGTATGTATGTATGTATGTATGTATGTATGTATGTATGTATGTATGTATGTATGTATGTATGTATGTATATATGCATCTACATGTATGTGCATATATTATGTATTATGTATGCAAACATTATACCTGTGTACTTTTACATGTGTATATAAACATAGTGCAGTAAGGAACCTATTGGCACCGACTATACGACTGAACTCTAGAAAGATCTAGCACAAAAGATAAGCTATAGTTTCCGGTCGGCGTGTATTTAAAAATTACAGACTTGCAGTTACTGCGGAAGTACGATGTTGTGGCATGCGTAGCGAGAGCCTAGGGGTGGTTAGGGTTCAAATCCTGGACAGGGCAGAAACTTGAATCGACATTTCCGCTTCTCTCCCCGCCTCTAACCAACTCAGACAGTACACGTGGGTTCACTGAACTAGTATATATATTATTAGTAGTGCGAAGAAATGACGACAAGTCGGACAAAAACCTTTATTAATCTCCTCATAAGTCGAGGAAAAAGAGAAATAAAGTCAATAAAACACCTCATATCTTTACCCACGGCACTGCGTCGGCAGCCTCGGTGCCTTCAGTTGATATAACTTAAAGGACTGCTCTAAGTAATTAAGTAGCCTTTGCATCTGACGAGTGCACATGCGTTAGCCTATGTTCTGTAAAACGACGACGTTAGCCTACAATTCTTATAGTCTACAATCAGGGGTGTCAAAGAGCCCCGGGAAATTTCTGGTCCGCCGCCGATGTTTTTCTGGCCCGCGGAGCCTTCCCTAAAGATTACAAAATTAAATTATGGGTGGCCCTATTAGCGGGATTGTCCATCCCTTCTGGGTCTCCCCTTCTTAACCAAATGATGTTAAAGTATTGTTCACTGCCATAATTGTGTCATGTTTGTTTGTTGTTTTGGTTGAGGAATAGACAGGGCTGAAAGCGGTTTGGAAAAGTTGCCGGGTCTCACTTTGGGGGACGAGCACGCCTTTGGCCCATAAATTTTTCTGACGACGTTTTTCCTATAGTAATTTGTCCAGAATTACCGAAAATTATACCATTTTTACCTACTTTTGGCACCTGACGGCCTGTTTTGCGACCCGGCTGAGAACCGACAACAGCAGGTCTCGAAAATCGATGCCGGGTCTCAGACACGGACCGACCCGGCTCACTTTCAGCCCTGGGAATAGAATAAATAAAGGACAACAGTTCAAATTTTATAGTCAGCGCCAAATATCTTGCAAATCTTCATGGTTCATTGTATTTAGGCCTAAATCTATAGGGCCTAGTAGGCCTATCTTGTTGAGTATGACTCCGTTTTATAAATGGATTGATAGAAACAAAAGACACATTTCTACAGGAGCTTCGACACTGGCCAGCCACTTAATTGTTAGAAGATGTTAACACTGGCTCGCCACTAAAAAAGGTTCGACACCCCTGGTCTACATAGGCTAACTATTATTACACCAAGTGACCGACTCCACTGGCTGCTAGTGCCAGTCTCGAGCCTGGAAATTTAGGAGATGACGTCAACGGTTTTGGCAGCCACAAGATGTCGCCAGAAACACTGGAAATTACAAAACTTAGTCTGAACTCCAAATTTTATTGGGACACGCGGTGGATGGTCGGACATGGTCCAAACTCCAAAGCAGAAACCTGCGGTGAACAGAGTAATAGCCTCACTAAACCATTCGTAGTCAAAAGCACAGTAAGTGCTGCGCATTAATGTCGTATAGCAGATGAAAACCAGGCTAATAACTCACACGTTGCGATGATATCTGCTATTCTGCCCTCGTTATTTAGTGTTGTTATGCGATTGTTAGTTTTCACCGCTGATATAATGTACCGTAATTATCTCAATGTTGCAGGCCGCCATTTTGAAGTGGCTGCGTTCGCTCGGACTGATTCCGAAAACGATAATAAATATAATTATGCCTATGCGTTGTTTGATATTGTAATAAACTACAGCTCGAATAAAGTGGTGCTTTTTAAGTAGGCCTATATGTAGCTTAAAGGAATTTTTATATTACGAAAACAAATTCGTTGGATTTGTGCTACATTACATTGCATCGAATTAAAATGTATTTGCATTGCTTTCTGTGAGGATGATACGTGCATGACAATTGAAATTCTGTTTATTATTATTATAAGTATTATTATTAAAATTCTGTTTATTATTACCATTATAATTATAATTTTTTTCTTTTTATGTCGATTGATTGTTGCTATTGGCATAGTCATGATTGATGATGATGATCGATGACGATGGCGGTGACGGTGATGATGATGTTGATGATGATGATGACCATAATTATGATGACGACGATGACGGCGACGACTATGATGATGATGATGATGATGATGACGACGACGATGATGATGATGACGATGTGATTCTAGTCGTTAGTAATTATTTTATTCTTCAATCTTCTTTTTTCGCAGGGCGTCCATCTCGAAGAATCACCGACGAATTTCGGGTTCGAGTCGAAGGGTGTGATCATGACGTACCCACCTTGCGCCATGCACCATCTTCACCACCACCACCACCACCACCATCCTCAGGGGGTCAGCACATCCCACACCCAAACGACATCCTCCTCATCATCAACATCATCATCGTCCGAGTGGTCATCGGTGGTGACGATCATTCGATCGACGGAGAGAGACACGCGACTCTGCGAGCAGAATGAAGAAGAGGAGGTAGACGACGACGACGAGGCGGAAGCGGAAGTAGCAGAACGCAGCGGCAGCCATGACAGTCTCGTTCGCCCTTCGTCGCATACGTCGAAGAAGACGCGCGTAACGATGACGTCGCTCACGGTCGATTACCGTAGCGACGGCGGCGGCGCGACAATCGGTTGCCATGGCGACGGCGGAACGACAATCGGTTGCCATGGCGACGGCGCGACGGTGGTCGGTTACCGTGGCGACGGTGGTGCGACAATAGGTTGCCATGGCGACGGCGGAACGACAATCGGTTGCCATGGTGACGGCGTGACGTTGGCGCCGCCGCGGCTGAAGCAGAGCCTGTCGGCGTCGGAGGGCGTGAACCTGCTGGCAGGGTCAGAGGTCAAAGGTGGCGGCGGCGGCGGTGGGAGGACGGCGGAAGAGCCGCAGCGGAGGGTTGGCGTCTACCTGTCGGCACCGGAAGCGACGGCGGTTCGCGACTGCAAGGACAGGGTCGTAGGGGTTCAGAGCGCTGGTCAAGGTCAGGGGCAAGGTCAAGGAGGAGGAATGACGAAGCTTCAGAGGTTCTTTGAACCGTTGAGGAGGAGTCGAAGCACCGGAAATACGAAGGACGAGACGACGACGACGACGAGGATTAAGGATGAGCAGCCACAACATCCGGTGTCCGCTGGTATCGGATCTTACTTCTTCAGGAGCAGCTCAAGAAAGGTGAGCTACAACTCGTCATCATCATCTTTATCATCATTTTATTATCTTTGTCATCGCCACCGCCATCACATTTTGGACGCTGTAAAAATACATGTGTAGCTAATTATTTTGGACACCTTTAAATTGCTGCTAACACAGTGATTTAACCGACATTTGTCACTTATTAGTCGTTCAACACAATCTTGAGTTGCAATACTTATGAACAAACGACGAAGTCAACAAACTTTGTTGTCATAAACTCCAAGAGAAAGAAATTATTGGATCGTCATTACCGTCTGTCTGTCTGTCTATCTATCTGTCTGTATGTCTGTCTATCTGTCTATCTATCTCGCTATCTCTGTGTCTCTGTCTATATATCTCTATCTCTATCTATTTGTCTGTCTGTCTGTCTATATATCTAGCTAGCCATCTATTTATCTACATTTCCTACCTATCTACCTCTCCATCCGTCCTTCTGTCTGTCTCTGTCTCCGTTTATGCCTGCCTCCCTGTCTGTCTGTCTGTTTGTCTGTCTATCTCCTCTTTCTTTCTCTTTCTCTCTCTTTCTCACTCACTCCCACTCTGTGTGTCTGTGTTTCTCTATCTGTCTCTCTTTCTTTCTGTTTCAGTCCGTATCTGTGTCTCTTTCCATTTATCTCTCTTTCTCTTATCTCTATCCTTTTCTTCCCGCTCTATCTTCTTTCGTTCAAACGCAAAGCACAGATCACGTGACTCCATCCTTCCTTCCTCAGCATCTCTGTCTGTCTGTCTGTCTGTCTGTCTGTCTGTCTGTCTGTCTGTCTCTCTCTCTCTCTCTCTCTCTCTCTCTCTCTCTCTCTCTTCTTCCGTTGCATCATCCGATGTTGGAAGTGACGGCGCCGCAGCTGCTGCCTCCTTCTTCTCCTTCACTTCCTCCTCGTCCTCCTCTTCCTCTTCCTCCTCTTTTTCCTCCTTCTCCTCTTCCTCTTCCTCCTCCTCCTCTTTTTCCTCCTCCTCTTCCTCATCCACCTCCTCCTCTTCCTCCTCCTCTTCTTCCTCCTCTCTTTCTCATCTTTTTCCTACTTCTCCTCCTTCTCCTCCTCTTCTTCCTTCTCATCCTCTTCCTCCTTTTTTCCTCCTTCTCCTCGTTATTCTCCTCCTTCTCCTCCTCTTCCGCCGCCGCCGCATCCTCTGATCTGCTATTTCCATCTCTCGTCTTATAATTTATTTTCTGCTGCTGCAACCGGAGACTTGTTGATACAGACGGACGGACGGATGGAGCGAGGGATGTAGAGACCGATAGAAAGCGAGAGGGACGCGTAGACAGACAGACGGAGACATAGTCAAAGAGAGAGAAAGAAAAAGAGAGACAGATGGACAGACATGCAGAGAAAAACAGACAGAGACAGACAGACAAACATACAGACAAAGACCGAGAGAGACAAGAAGAGGGCGAGGGATGCGGAGAAAGACCGGCAGAAGACTGGGAATGAAAAGAGAGATAAAGAGACAGCCTGTTACAGAGTGGCACATGGAAGACGAGGCAAAAGGAAGGAAGGAAGGACTGGAGTTGTGTGGATAGATAGTAGACTGGTTGGAAGGGATGACGCCTATATAGATTGGTCTCTTTTTTGTAAAAAAAAGGACGACGGGAGGGAAATGGAGTTAAATAGACAGAATGAAGGAGCACTGGAGGAACTGAGAGGGAGAGGGAAAGAGATAGCGATAGACAAGTAGAGAGACAAGAGGGAGTAATAAATGGATGGATGGATAGATGGATGGGTGGATGGATGGACGGATAGATATTTAGATAGATAGATAGATAGATAGATAGATATTTAGATAGATAGATAGATAGATAGATAGATAGATAGATAGATAGATAGATAGATAGATAGATAGATAGATAGATAGATAGATAGATAGATAGATAGATAGATAGATAGATAGATAGATAGATAGATAGATAGATAGATAGATAGATAGATAGATAGATAGATAGATAGATAGATACAGACAGACAGACAGACAGACAGACAGACAGACAGATACATTCAGATACGAAAATGTTTATGTTTAAGCCATATGCTAGTTTCCTCTCTCCTTCTAGTTAAGTTGATGCTGAAGACAAAAACTCTTTAATGCTAATTCGCTGATAAGCCTTTGGTATAATTAATAAGCCTGAAGCTCAACGCAATACGAGTTATCGACCCACGTTGCACGTATCTAACTTGTCATCAAGAAACAGGTCGTGATGGCTATCGCCAGCGCATTGCTTCCCACAGCGAACGAATTAGCCAGCACGACCCAACGTCGTCTCGACCATTAGCGCTGTGCAACAATGGTCGACCACTTGTGGTGCGATGAGCCTCCCGTCCATTCGCTATTATGCAGAAGTACTGGTTGCGGTCTGGAGCGAGGAAGGGAGGGAGGGTGGGTTGAGGCGGGGATTCAGCGGCTGAGCGGCGGCCAAGGATGCGGGGTTTGTGCGGCACTGACGGATGGAGATAACGCGTTTGGAAATCGATCTCTGTCGTCACAGTTTCCGCTAAATTTCGAGCAGGTGGCTGCTCTGCAGCTCTCCCCGTCCACCTCCACCTTCTACCCCTCCTCATACTCGTCCTCGTCCTCCTCCCTATCCTCCACCTTCTACTCTATCACCCTCCTCTTGTCCTTTCCTAATGCTGCGCAGAATGTTGTTGCTGTATGAATATAATTATATTCTGTATCCGATTTGATCGTGATCCATGGTGGTGTCTGCTCTAATAATTATGATGATTATGATCCATGGTGGTGGAGCTAGTGAGAGTTATGATGATGTTGTCGCTATTTTTGTCGTTATTGTTGTCGTTACTATTACTATTGTCGTCGTCGTCATCGTAATCACCGTCATTGTCATCACCATCTTCATCATCACCAGCTATCATCCTTACTGCTACTACTGCTACTGGCCTACTGCTACTACAACTGCTACAACAACAACAACAACTACTACTACTACTACTACTACTACTACTACTACTACTACTACTACTACTACTACTACTACTACTACTACTACTACTACTACTACTACCGCTACTACTACTACTACTACTACTACTACTACTACTACTACTCCTGCTACTACTACTACTACTACTACTACTACTACTACTACTACTACTACCACCATGACTACTACTACCACCAGAGCTTAAAGTGTGGCTGGACGGTCATGGACGGCGTCCATGCACTTATTTTAAAATCTCACCGCCGTCCTACCACTTATTGGCCAGCACAGCCTAGAAAGGTATAAGGGGCGTCCAGGCTCTTCTTTTTGGAAAGGTAAAGGGCGTCCAGGCACTTATTTTCGCACACTTTAACCACTGACTACCACTAGAAATGCTGCTGCAGCTGCTTGTGCTACAGAACTACTAATATTTATGCTAATACTACGACTGCTATATTATGTGATCTTAACAATTGTTTATAGAAATGCTTTCTTCTTTATTTGACAGGATGATCGATTATCTGCCGATACAGGGAATGGATCGATGGAATCGGAATTCGATCATGATTCGGATGATCGAACTGATCGAAGCAAAACACGAAATCGGTAAGATAATCATCATCATCATCATCATCACCATCGTCGTCGTCATCATCATCATCATCATCATTCATCGGTTTAGTGAGATTCTTCTATACTATGGCAACAGCACTAAAATACTCATTTGAACTGTATGGACATTCATCGTCGCCATCATCATCATCATCGTCGCCATCATCATCATCGTCATCATCATCATCAGCAGCAGGATTTTGATCATTATCATAATCATAGATGTAAAAAACGATGGAAACGGAATAAAAAACGGGAAAAAACGTCGTTTTATTCGAAAAAATAAAAAACGGAAAAAAACGACAAAAAAACGGAAACGGAAAATAATTTGACTTTTTACACCTTAAACTGCATTTTAGACATAAAACCCTTGCTTACTTTTTACATGTATCTCTTAAATTATGATGTTAAACAATTAAATAATGACAACTGTTACCTGAAACCTTGAGATTGGGCTGAAAACGTAAGGAATATCAGGAAAAAATAAAATTACGGAAAATAATAAGAGACAGAGAATAAATAAATAGCGTTACATAAAAAATAAAAAACGAAATAAATCGATGGGAAAAATAAAAAAACGAAAAAAACGACGTTTTTTGGGAACGAATAAAAAACAAAAAAAACGTTTTAAACAACTATGATCATAATCATCGTCAGCAGAATCATTTAAGGAGTAGCCTACCATTATAATTATAGGGTCGCAATTTCTTGGTTTTTCTAAAAAAAATTACTTATGTAAGATTGAAAATTTCCGAGTTAATCACTTAATTTTGCAATTTCATATATACGACAATTTGCAATTATATCATCGTAATTTGTCAGTAGCTAGCTACAGTCGACCCCACATAAGTGCATAACGAATAGCCTAAGTGCATAATTCTCTAATAATATAGGTGAACAGAAGTTGGCTGGTACCGTTTACTAAAGGGTAATTCTTCACAAGATTACTACGGGTATATGTGCATATTGCTTTAGCGCATATTTAGTTCATGTGCATAGAGCCTACCACAGATTCGTTGCTTGTCTAAATGTCTAATAACCACACTGTGGGCCGTATCAGTAGGTGACGTCACCTTGTTGCTGGTTAACATTCCAGAGTGTGCGAACCATATCATAAACACTCCGTTTAGTGTCTGTTTTTCACGCTGTTCTGTGGCCTGCCTGACACTCGTTTAAGTTGTAGAAACATTAACTGACTGGACCGTTTGTAGAACTTTGACATTAGGGTCAGATAACAGGTCCTTAAACACACTGGAAAATAAGATTTACTGTATAGCGGAATGGTTACCGAAGTCGTTATTAGTATTTAGTATGGTGTAGGCTTCATCTCTACTGTTAAAATAGTAGGCCTATATACAATGGAGCGTATACAACTATACATATTAAATTATAATTAGCCAATTTGACACAAATAGCCTACATGTGGACTTTTCTTATGTGCACAAGTCGGTTAAGTAGGCCTACACAGTTCAGTATAGTGCCGAGGATCGACTGTACGCATGGGCGGAGTTTGGTTTCCGTTCTTGGAGGGGTAGGCCTAATGCCTTCTTAGGAGGGCTATAGCCTAAGCCCGGAGAAAGATATCATTTTTATGGTAAAAAAGCTGAATCTGGGCCTTCTTGGGGGTGGGCTTAGCTCCCCCTAGCCTCTGATAAACTCCGCCCATGACTGTACTTGTGAGACAGTGTTTAATCTAGTCCCTCTGCTTGTGGGGTGGGGGGAATTCGGGTTTCTGGAGGGAGCGAGAAAAGTCCGTTTTTCCTGACATTTCAGGCGGACGGTTGGTTGGGTCTCATCGGCAAAATTTCCTGACGACCTCTTTTAGTCATTTGGTAAAAATTTCTGACTAATCTACCATTTCCGCGGCTAAAACAACTGATGACCTTTTGCAACGCCTCTCGGTTTTCCTTTGGGGGGATTCATTGCTGGGCAACTTGCTAAGTATAGACCTATAACCAGCTGCCAAATAGCACTCTAGCAGTGGCATTTTGTGAACAAGCATCACAATATAGAATTCACATAAATATCAGAGTCTACATGACATTGTTATAGGCCAATGACCTATGACCCGACTAATTAGTAGGTTATAGATCTACGAGTTTGACTGTATTTATAGCAATAAATAATTATTTCTTTATTGAGCATACCGGTGGACAGACCGCAACCAGTTGTATAGGTATACAGTGTACAGTTATGCAATTGAAACAATTCACAAGAACACAAATCACAAATCTTAACTACTGACAGAACATGCGGCCGTTAATAAGGATGCTATCTTTATTAATAGCGGGCGGGAAGGCGAGGCGAAGGGTTTGATGCTGATTGCCCGGTTGGCCTAATTTAGCGTCATTTACTGGCACAAAGTTTAAGTAACATAAAAATTGTATTTAGGCCTACAAGTAAAATGACGCTATAGATGGGCTAATATTATGGGTGGCTCTCATTAAAGATTATACTTAGGCCTACTTGTTGTTTTTCTTAAGGACAACCGAAGTTAAAGAACGATTTTCAATTTTCCTCCGGCACCACTCCGATTCCACTCAGCCGTTCAAGGAAGGGGGTCGACGGGAGAAGGTCACCCTTGAAGCCGTCCTCAGCTGGGCCAAGTCTTTCGAAAATCTGCTGGCAGATAAGAGTAGGTGGCGTTACATAAATTCCTGCATGCATCACTTTAAAAGCGTTTTTTTACAAAGAAACTATAGTAGGGCCTAACTAAGTTAGTGACTATATTTCTTTACAGTTTTTAACGCCATAGACGCAGAATAGCGTGGGCCTAGGCCTATGGAATCGGCTTCCCATCAGTTCCCTCGGACATCCTTTCTGGTATACTGTATCCTCGTCTTTCTCTTGTCTAAAAACTTGCCTTTTTTTCGGGGTTGATCGCACTGGGAGCGCTTCTGAAAGGCTCTTGCTATGAGAAGCGCTTTAGGTGAGATAAGATAAGATATCAAATTAATGAAATTATCAAATTGAATGAATTCATTACGATCAAAATTAAAATAATCTTAATCAGTATAGGCCTACCAGCCTTAATCTTATCTTAGTCTTTCTTATTGCACCACAGTCTACTTTCACTGCGCACCTCAACTCCACATAAATCAATGTCTAACACCCCCCCAATTATTTTTGTACAATTCTCATACTGCGTGACCCCCCCCCCCATACGCCAAGACCTCTAGAGCAGTGCACGAATCTTGTTTTAAACGGAACATCACGCTGTATAAATATGTCGGCAACCCCTTAGATTCGTCTCTTTTTTTAAGAAGCGCCACATAAATTTACAATAATCACAATTCTCGTTGTGCAGATGGACTGCATTGGTTTCGAGAGTTCCTCAAGTCGGAGTTCAGCGAGGAAAACATCGAGTTCTGGATTGCTTGCGAAGATTATAAGCACCTGAAGCCGCACAAGATGGCCGCCCAGGCCCAGAAGATATTCACGCAGTTTGTGATACAGCAGGCTCCTCGGGAGGTACGTAGCATACGCGCTGGATGGACGGTAAAGTTAGATCTAAGAAGTTCAGACTGTCATTATCATTTTCATCCACGGTGAAATTAATTTTGTTTAATTATAATTAAGTGAATAAGTAGGTAGCTCTTGCAGCAAATTGCTCTTATTAAGCACTCATGATAGGCTGTTCTTTGTGTTTTGCTAGAAATTTGAAAGTAAGATGGATGGTTCTATGCATTAAAATGAAGCGCTGAGTATTTAGGCATTTATATAATGCTTTTGCAAACATTAGCACTTAATTGTTAAGAAGATCGTGCTATGCGTTTAGAATTCAAGTAGAGCACTTCAGAAATTTGGAATTTTCAATTACAATTATTACGCTACTTATTGTAATTGAAGTATCCCTGGACAAGTACGGGTTGAATATTATTTAATTGTGGGGCGCGGCGGTGTAGTGGTGGCGTCGTTGCATTGGAGCCGGGAGGTCCGAGGTTCGAATCAACCTCGCTGCGTAAGGACCTTGGGCAAGTCCTTCATTCACAATAATTGCTCAGCGCTTTGGCATGAAACTCCGATGCAGTGTCCGCTCTGCATTCGGGAGCGCCTCTGAGTAGTGAGAGAGCTTGAAGGGGCGCTTTAACAAGTACACATAGGCTACATACATACAAACAAACAAACAATTATTTATTTTTCGGTTTTTAAGAAATGCGTCTTGCATGTTGTTGACGCAGATTAACATTGATTCGAGGACGCGAGAGTTGACCTGCGAGAACGTTCGTCATCCTGAGGCATCCACATTCGAAGCTGCCCAGAAGAGGATCGAGAGCCTCATGGGCAAGGATTCGTACCCACGATTCATTGAATCTGACCTCTACCTACATCTCCTGTCAGGCCTGAGGTCATGACCGGGGAAGCGGTGGTCTGCTACTGCACATGTGTGCATCGTCTTAAAGGACTTATTGGAAGTCCCCCAAGCATTCTCCAAAAGCCAGTGCTAAAAGTGTAAAAAAGAAGTGCCAGGACGCCCCTTACCTTTCCAAAAGAAGTGCCAGGACGCTCTTTGCATTTTCAGGTGTGCTGGCCAAATAAGTGGCAGGACGGCATAGAGATTTGAAAATAAGTGCCAGGACGTCGTCCTTGACCGTCCTGCCACACTTTAAGCCCTGCCAAAAGCTTGTACTTCTCCAAGCATTATCCAAGGATTTGGTATTGTCCAAGAATTCTCCAAGGATTCTGTAAGTAGGCTATACTTGAACTTCCCCAACGATTCTCCAAGGACTAGGACTTCTCCAAAGATTTTCCAGCGATTTTCCAAGGAAATAGACTTCTCCTTGCATGAATTCTTCAAGGTTTCTCAAGAACTTGGACTTCTCCAAGGATTCTCAAAGTGCTTGAAATTCTCCAAGAATTCTCCAGGAATTTTCAAAGGACTTGGTATTGTCCAAGGTTGATTTGGAACAGTAGAGTGCGGTTGAAGCTCAGTCCGTGACTGGCTTACTCACAGTAGAGATAGGTCCTCTGCATCGGATATTAATGGGAAATGTCTTTCCAGCTTCAAATACAAATCGTAAATCCGATTTACGTTAAAGTTCAATTATTAAATCTCGGATAGTAAAGATATAACGGTCATTCTGTTTGACAGCGGATAGTAAAGATGACGGTAATTGTAATAGCATAAATGGCGGTAATTATTCTTTCTGAACGGCGTATAGTAGAAATGACGGTAACTCTTTTGTAAGAACGTTGATATCGTTTCAAGGCATAGGCGTACGGGAGGTTTCAGAAGTGGGGGGGGGGCAAAGATTGAACTTCTGCCCGAAAAATTTTTACGGCCAAAAAGCGACTATTTTTGCCCGAAAAACCGAAGACTTGCCCGAAACTTGACGACTTTTATAAAAAAAGTTTTTAGTCCGCGACTATTTTTGCCCGAAAAATTAGACTTGCCCGAAACTTGACGACCTTTTTTTTTAGTTGTTTGGGTCTGTTTTGCCCGAAAAAACCACCAAACTTGCCCGAATTTGGGGGGGCAATTGCCCCCTCTGCACCCCCGCCTCGTACGCCTATGTTTCAAGGTAATCTGGAACTGAAAGGTCTTTTGAGTAGCGTTCACGCAAACTGTTGTCATTGGTTTGGAGTTTGTATAGAAGTCTACAACTTCAACAGTATTATTCTGGTTGAGCCAGAACTATAGGTTTCATATATTGTACGATTGCAATTTTTCTAATGAGCTTACAGTAGCCTGGAATCTAGGTTTAATGTGTTGTAAAGTGCGTGTTGAAAATTTTCATGCTGCTGTATAATTCTTAAAAGTTGGCTTTGGTTATTTTAGTAGGAATACCGGTAGAAGTTTACACTGGTGTAACTGCTGTCTGGACAGTGTGAAGTATCATAATTTTATTCACTCAATAGTATCCCTATCCATGCGATGTTTTTTGTTTGGCATAATTATTGTGTAATGCATGGGTTAATGAACGGGTAACCTTTTGTATAAAAAGTAGAAGATAGGATACCACAGAGTGGAGCAATTAAACGGGTGCCCAGAAATTGCACCTATCAGATGTCTGGAACAGTTTTCAACGGCCTAAGGTGTTATACCCAGTATTAAACGGTTTTAAATTCAGTATCGACTGTTCAATGGGGTTCCAGTTTGAAAGTTGAAGATATAATTAATTATTATAGGAATGTCAACATCATGTTTGTTTGATCGACAAGTTGAACAGTATTCTATCTAAGTCCAATGCAATGACTCTGAACATGTTTCTGTATATTATCGAAGAGAAGGTACACATACGACGTATAACACAAGACTTATAACATAAGACTTATAACATACGACTTGTAACATGATCACAGCTTTAAACTGTGTATTTTTATGCTTTTGTTTGCTATATATATATATGTTAATATAAATTATTATGTTAATAAGAACGGTTCAAAAATAATGCACACTTGAATTTTTCCGCATAGAATGCTGTTGATATTTACAATTATTATTCTTATAATGGATGTGTATTTAAATTAATTATTATCCGAAGCCTGCCTTCTGTCATTGATGGCTGCACGCTGTGTAGGCCTACATTGCATTTGGAAATAATATATAATGTGAATATTCATGAAAATATATAATGTGAATATTCATGAAAATATGTAATGTGAATATTCATGAAAATATATAATGTGAATATTCATGAAAATATATAATGTGAATATTCATGAAAATATATAGGCCTAATGTGAATATTCATGAAAATATATAATGTGAATATGCGTGAACGGTTAATGAAATAATTTATTCCACTGTCGCGATTCCTGTTGTTGGATGTATAGCTTCTGAGACATCCAAATAAATTCCTCCCAATGGACTAGTCTTTAGACATTTTCCAAGATCATGTAATTTAATTCATATACACGTATGTTTATACTTACTTATTTACTTTCATGTCTCCGAGAATTATTGTACATCACCACCGACACCTACGTTGTAATTAGGGACGTAGCCTACCGAGTAGGTGATTACCACTTTTCGGCCGAATACGAAAACGAATAGTGCACAAGATAGGTATCATAGGTATATAACGGCACCATTCACTCATTGCACGAAAATTATATCTTTGTTTGTTCGTATGTGCACTTGTTATAGCGCCCCTTCAAGGTATCTACTCAGAGGCGCTCCCGACTGCAGTGTGGACACTGCATCGGAGTTTTACACGGAAGCGCTGAACAATTGCAAGTGAAGGACTTAAATTGCTCAAGGTCCCTACGCGGCGACTTGAGGTGGATTCGAACCTGCAACCCTTCGGCTGCAAGGCAACGAGCATAGGCCTACCCACTACACCACCAGGCCCCAGCATAATATGCAGAAAAAGATGTCGCGCAACAACTATGATATTCGCATTGAGCCCGATCGCTACTAGCCTATTCGGCCTAATAGCATGGGTGGAAACCTGGGCGGAGACTGGGGGTGGGGGACAAACGAGTGGCCGAAGGAAAGACGCGAGATTTTTGGACGGACGAATGGCTGAGTGTCACCAAAAAAGTTTCCATCTTTTGGCGAAAAAAAATTATGACGACCTTTTTTTAGGCCTAATCATCTGGCCGAAAAGTCAAGAATATTTTCTATTTTCCCGCCACAAAAGTTGATGACGTTTTTTTAGTCCTGACGCTCAACGATTGGGTGGGTAGGGGGGAAACAAATGCATGGGCCGTCCCCGCAACACCTCCATTGGGGGGAGCGTCCCTCTGCCCCAGGTCTCCGACCATGCCTAATAGTCATTTGGTCCACTATAGATTCAAGCCCGAAGCGAATAGGCCGACGAAGCAAATGTTCGATACAGCCCTAGTTGTAATGCTACTAATGCGTGTGTCAACAATTTTATTATTCAACTGCGACATCGTAGAGCACTCTGGCATATAAGTAGTTCTAGAGTCGAGACTGTTATAATTATTGTCTGCATACAAGCTTTCACTGGAATATAGGCCTAGAAATATAATTTATACTATGATGACGTGTGGAATTGCTGAGCACTCTCATTCGTACGAATCTAATAACTTTAAAAATAGCGCTCCATGTAGGCCTACTGTCATTGTATATATGAATAGATCTATTATATGGAAATGGTATTATAATAGCCTAGGCCTATATAGCGCATAAGACGACATACGAAATTCTTTTTTTATTATTGCTGTTGCTGCTGTTATTATTATTTTTGGAACAAATAACAATAACAACTCTGTTTTATTCCAGAAATAATAGTAATAATCTCTAAGTTCCTATGGGAATGAATCACCACAGGCACTAATAATGATGATGATGATGATGATGATGATACTGATGATGATGATGACGACGACGATGATGATGATGACAATGACTGCGACGATGATGAAAGAGATGAGTTCACGTTGACCTCATCACAGACAGATGTAGGTCAGTAACTTCTCCAGGGTCGGTTCTTGCTTAGGTCTCCTTTTCTAGCAGGCCTACGGCAAATACAGCGTGTCACGCATAGTGAGCATTTAACCCTCATCCGAACAAGCGAAAATCCAACTTAATTTGAACAAGGGGGGGTCTGGCCAGACCCCCCGTTTTAATGTAGGTTTTTCATAGGTAATAGTGTTTTTTATACGCCAATTTTGTAGGATGATGTCAGAATGACTAAAAACAACAATGTACTATTCTCTATATGCAACATAATTAATTTTCATGATGAATTTTAGACTACATGTTTAGTAACATTAATTGCGACGGTTTGTCATACCTGTTTCCTGGAGACATGGACTCAATAACTGTCTATCTATAAAATTTGGAAAATCAAATAAAGAAATCATAATTCTAATAATATTAGTATTAAATGCTGTTAAATTAAAAGTCAGTATGATTGTTTTACATAAAATATTTATCAAAAAAATTAATGGAATATGCCAATCACCTAAATTGTAAGCATGTATATCATAGTCCGTTAGCTATTGTTGTCGGGTTTGTATGTCGAATGATGATGTCTCTCATCTCGTTGGTAAGGAAACTGTCAAAACTACCTTGAATATTCTCATATAATGTGTCCGTATTCTTTTATCCCACATTTTTTGCTTACTACATTGTGCAACAGAGCACATCCTTTTGGCAATTCATTTGTCTGCCAAGCATATCCGGATCTTTACTTGTACTCAGATCTCTCGGCTTCATCAGTATCAACAGTTTCATCATCATCATCCTCTTCACTATGAAGTCCAGTCTCATCATCATGCTCATCATCTTCCTAAATTTCAACACTGTTTGTGTCATAAGAAACACCTGAAGGTTGTTATTCAGGCATTGGTATCGTTTCACGTTCACATTCTTTGTTATTGCTCTTATTGTCGAAACTGTCAACATTACATAGTATCCGTCAGTATTATCTTTAGTATCTCCTCATCTCTCAACCGATTTGGTCGCTTAGATGTGAACATAAACTCCTAGACATTAATCAAATCAAATTCCTACAAACTTGCATCTTCATGTATAAATACATCAATAACCTCCTCCCATCATCATTCTCATCCTATTTTGACCCAGTGCCACATCTTATTTTCACTAGAAGTAACAATGACTTCAGGCCTGTGTTTGCAAGAACTAATGTCCGTAAGTTTTCGCTTAGGGTTCAGGGCCCCGCTAACTGGAACAGTCTTCCCAAAGAAATCCGTACGGTTACATCCGTTAGCCACTTTAAAACCCTTGCACGTGCACACACACTAATATATATTACTTAAGCTCAGCTTTGTGTTTGTTGTTAGTTAAGTTTTAGTTAAGAATATAATCTGCATCCTTACGTAATGTCTACTACATATATCTTATATAGACATAACAACGTCTATTTCCCTTACTTAATCTCTCCCACCATCCTGTCCTACCTCTTCCTGGTATATAGGCCCCTACTAAGCGGGACTTGTCCCTTCTGGTGTGCCTATTGCTCCCTAATCTGTATTCTAATCTCTTTTCCGAATGTGCTAGTACTTTAATTATAATTGTCTTATAATATTTTCTGTAAAAAATAATTACGTTTTTGTGGGATCAATAAAACAATTTGAATTTGAATTTAATTGTAGCTCATCCATATAGGAACAAAGTCATAAAAGCAATTTGAGAAACTATCACCTTTAAAAAAGTTATGCACGAAATATATGAAGGGGGGTCTGGCCAGACCCCGCCCCCCTTGTTCGGATTAGGGTTAAATGCATGCCATTAATTAATTCTTTTTTAAATCCACTTAAAACTAATCTTAATATATCATTATTTCTGCCGTCGTCAATACATGTAGGCCTAGAGATAATTTTGGCTCTATAGTAGGCCTAATAGTCTGCCTGTGCGCAGGCCTAATGTTTACGAATAGCCTAATGCCCTAATACCAAAGTTTAATAGCCGCCTATCAAGCCTACCAGTGAGCTGACCACTGGATATGACAATAACCATAATCATCAATACAGCGGGTCACGCTGTATTGATGGTAGGCCTACATGTAACAATCCCATAAAGTATGTCGTGAAATCTGAACTTTCTTCATATAGGCTAACCTACATTAGGCCTAGCTTATAGGCCTAATAGGGCCTACAGAATATTAGCAATTTTGGAATTTAAAAGGTTAAGAGTAGGCCTAGAGATCATTGAACTGATGTAATGGTTACAACCGTAATTAAACCATAAATTATCGACACCATGACCATGTAAGTCTACGGAACGTCAAGTGAATAATAAAAATACGGCTAATTATTTAATGTTATTGTACTTAACTCAAACTCGTAAACCATCGGTCTAAGCGTGAGTTATAGTAGCCATAGTCTAGAACTGAACTAGAAGAGGAGTAAACCAGTTTTCTTTTTAATACATTGTTGACTTTTGCTGTGCATAGGCCTAGAACGTGTAATGTGTGGTTCCTTCATTTTGTCGTGTTGAAAGCTAGGCTTACTGATGTCGACGTAACTATTATATGCCAACGTATAGGCCCTATAAGGCAGGATAGGCTAAGTTAACGTTTCTCTCTTGACTAACGCACTGGGAGCGCCTCTGATTGGTGTAAATCCAGTGCTTAAAGTGTAAAAAAAGAAGTGCCTGGACGCTGTATTGTAATTGGTCGTCAGTGGCGGCGCCGAAGGCGCGAAGTTGCGAGTGCCGAAGGCACGAAGCCCGTCCAGACTAGGGGGTCTGGGAGAGCGTCGTAAGCTCCCCAGCGGGGTCTGGGGCGGAGCCCCAGCGACCAGCGCATTTTTGGCTGTGTCGACCTCAAATGGAGCCATTTTTAGGCAGTCATGGCCGGTCGTCCGTAACTGCATGGACGTCGTCCATGCAGTCATGGACGACCGTCCAGGTAGTGCTGGCCAAATAAGTGGCAGGACGGCGTCCAGCCTCTAAAATAAGTGCCTGGACGCCGTCCATGACCGTCCTGGCACACTTTAAGCCCTGTGTAAATCTAATGATAAAATACAATACAATGCAATTCAACGCTCAAGACTACAGTATCATCTTATCCATTAGGCAAAGAAGCAGTTAGTGTCAGGAATAGCATCCGGCCATACCCTACCCGCATAAATTCCTGGCTACACCATTGCACAGAAGACACTGTGCCTAGGGCCTACACACTTTGTATGGGTATACGAAAGACACAAATGAGTTATTGAAAAAGACAAAACTTGTTCATTGCCAAAAAAATAGATATAAAAACTTAAGTAGAAAGTCAATATAGACTTAGAGTTACTGTACATGTATAGCCAAGTCTAAGATGTGGGCCGCAGGCGATATAGTTAAATAGGCTAAATCTGCTCCCTTCGATCTGCAGCCCTACCGGCGATGTGAACCCACCTAACCATCAATTAACCTCTTGGTTTACGTCAATGTTCACCATGCATAATTAAGCTACACTTAGAATAGCATCCATAATATATAGGCCTATATATATATACTAGCTGTACCCAGCCACGCGTTGCTGTGGCAGAAAAGACCTCCCCTCCCCCTCCCTGCATCCCCCATCTCTCTCCTCCCTGTTCGTCCCGCTCCCTCGCCTCCATAAAACGCTTTAGCAAGAAGGCCGTAATGAAATGCGAAGGCCGTAATGAAATGCGCTAAAGAAATTTACGGAACAAACATGCCCGAATTGGTATGCAAGGCTTATTGATGGGCGTATAGGCTATGTGTTGAAAACGGTGGAATTTTAAAAGTTGTTTTTTGTTGAAAAGATTGCGCTTTATGCGAAAAGTCATTCTTATAACCCGGCCGTGTTGGAACTAAAGGTTTTGGTGAAGTTCTGAAAGGAATCGGCGCAGAAAGTTCGGAGAACACTTGCAAGGAGCCAAACGCGGTTACATTTTTATATATATAGATATTATATATAGAGGCTATTCTAAGTAGGCTATAGCTTGTTAGCATGTTCTAGACCCAATAGATACTAACTCCGCGATTCGAGTCCTACAGCATCGAACACTAAATAATGGGTGTTGATTCTTCACTTGGCATCCGTGGACAACCTCGGCCTTGACGCAGCGTTCGCCAGGCGTTACGGCGTAGCCTAAAAGCCGGTTTAGTCCAGTGAAATGCGAGTAAACTTTTAGTATGCTCCATACAACACGGCTGATCACTATTATTATGTGCACCAGCGTTACGTATTGGCCTATTCAACAATCAACAATCCTTGATGCAATAAATTAGAACAATTGGATAATTAATGGGTTTCTCGTCTGCTTTTATAATTGCAATCCTGTTCCTGTGCTAAAAGTAGGCTAATTCCTGACCATGCACTTCGGGCGACTAGATTATTCGTAAACATCTAAAACTGCCACTCGAAATCGGATAAATACACCCACTCTAATTAAGTTGTATAGGTCTAGCATTCAATGTCTGCTATACTCGAATTCTCGACAGACAAACATAAGCATGCCATCCGTCATTTCGGAAAGACGTTTCATTGAGAATGCTGGGGTGGGAGGGTTGGGGTGAAATTTCCCGGGCAACGCCGGGTAATTCAGCTAGTATAAATATAAGGATACGACACAATATTTGAGTTGTGACAAAAGACAGTCACGATTCGTAGCACAACAATTAGCCAGTATGAGAATTGTGGAAAAATAACTGGGGGGGTTGGCCTATGATAAACTTGAAATTGGGGTATGAAAAACATACTTTAACATGGGGCTCTAAGAAAGACTGGGGGGGTTGAACCACCAACCCCCCCGCAATTCTCACCCTGCAATTAGCCTTTTATTATCAACATTCTATCCAACTTTAGTGTACAAATGCATAACCCCCGTCACCTCCCAAGCCTTCACCACCTATTTCAATGTCAATAAGTAAATTCCAGTTTATCCTAATAATATTATCGTCAATCAGAATCTAATAATACTTAATCAAAATGTAATAATAGTTAATTAATCAGAATGTAATAATAGTTAATTAATCAAAATGTAAAAATAGTTAATTAATCAGAATGTAATAATAGTTAATTAATCAAAATGTAAAAATAGTTAATAAGAATGTAATAATTAATTAATCAGAGCAGTTGATATGAGACTGCCATTCGTTGAACGACATCCTCTGGCATACACAAAACCGGATTGACTGTCTTGATGTCGTCATAGCCAAGTAACGACAGACCAGCGATTCCGAACAATGTATGGAATGGATCGACCTGAACCAATTCGAAATATTTCAACAATTGCATTTGCATAATTATAAAAATAATTTTTTAAAATCATAATAACAAAAATCAAAATAGAGACTTGAGTGCTGTATTCGTATGGAAACTCGTATGAAAATTGCCCTTATATGCATCAAAAATCAATTAAAGACCTCTCTACTGTGTACTTAAGAAATTTATTTTTAATAATAATAATAATTTTTTAAAAATAATAATAATAAATAATAATAACAAGCTACGCACGAATTCATCCCGGTGGCTATTGAATCACTTGGCCCCATAAACCGGACAGGGCTAGAGTTTCTCCAGAAGTTGGGCCGACGCATGACAGAGGCAACGGGCGACCATAGAGAAACCATGCACCTTTTCCAGCGCTTGTCAGTTTGCACGCAGCAATTTAACGCCGTGGCATTCAGCGGCACTTTTGAGCATTACGTGGGAGACGAGAACCTATAACCTGATTTTATTCTTTTACACTTTTACAGCCCGAGGGATCCTTACTACCTTGGGCAAAAAAACCCAAAACAATAATAATAATAACAATGACCAGGGTTGACAAGAGAAATTCTTGGCCCGGAGCAGAACAGTCACGGGCCTCTAAAATAATATGTTGAGACTTTCACGAGAAAAATAATTTTAGAAACAAATAATGAATTGATAAAAGACTTACAATATCTCCCGGTCGATCGGCAAAACCTCCCGTTTCCTCGTCCTGCGTTGCGAGAATGAAACTAACGAGCTTCTCCTGAAATCAAAAACAACTCAAAACATTAAGACTTCTCTTCTGCGGCAAAGGTGACCCATACAGTAGCAAACAGGGTCTTAAATCCAACGATTGTGGGTAAGAACCGACTGTGGTGACAGCGGACAACCCAGCATCACCACCAACACCACGCTTTCGTCAGGCAACCTGATATTTCTAATATTTCTAACTGTCACACAGTGAGTCCAGAGCATATTAAACAGGCACAATTTCAAGTATTCAACGGCTACAACATTTGGTCCATGCAAGAGCCAGGTCAGAATTTGGTAGGTCAAGAAGTGGAGACAGCATGGTATGTTCGTTGCCTTGCAGCCGGAAGGTTGCAGGTTTGAATCCACCTCAAACCACCATGTAGGGACCTTGGGCAAGTCCTTCACTCGTAATTGCTCAGCGCTTCGGCGTGAAACTCTGATGCAGTGTCTGTCAGGACAGTGCTTACTGCTTAATTTGTAACAGTGTATCAGTAGATAGTTAGAGCTTGTATGTATAGTAGGGAGACAGTATATGTCTCACTCTTGTGCTAGTTCTTGGTTTTGACTGTGAAGATACACAACGAGAAGACTAATACAAGATATTCATTTAAAACGAATTGACTTTGTTTTAAATTATGAGTTGCAACAAAACCAGGTCCTCACAGTGTCCACGCTGCATTCAGGAGCGCCTCTGAGTAGAGAGATCTAAGGGGCGCTATAACAAGTGCACATACAAACAAACAAACCTTGTCGATCCAATGAAGTCGACCGATGATCCGGAGCGATGCGAGAACCCACCACGAATAACAAACATCCGGAAGTTTCTCAGGACGACCTAAAACATTCGACATACAGACAATATTGAACAGACGAAACAGAATTTAAATTCAAATGTTCCAACTTCCAATTCTAAATAGATCTAGTGACTCCTGTAGTGATATTTTTTTCTCATAAAACCCAACCACACAAGCAACAAAATCAATTCAGTGACAAACAGAGTCATGCTTTTTCTGTGGTTGGCCCGGTGGTATGGAATGCCCTCCCACTTGAGCTTCGCCTATTCCCTAGATCGCTTTCTGACACATTCTACAAACACTTAAAAACTGTTCTGCTTGGCCGTGCTGGAGTCGGGAGCGCCTCTGAGTAGTTTCTTTGAAGAGGCGCTATATAAATACTTGAATGAATGAATGAATGTCAATTGACCAACCATATACTAGATCAACCAAAGTATCAATCAATCAATATCAATATCAATCAACGAAATGCCGTGCACACAGCGTTAGAAGTGTTTTGTAAATGTTGATTATATCTGCCGATCGTCACTGACCGTTGAGGCCACCAGATGGCAGCTGTCGTTCGCACAGCCACCATCCGAGTTTATCGGCGTCGACGTCGTGCAGTTGGTTGGCGAGAGAAAGCATACCAAGACAACAGTAGATCTGTCAATATCAATCCATATAATATAAATTACATACATATGCACACAATGCCACACATGCATAATATACACTGTGTCCCAATAAATCGGGCACCCTTTTTATAATGTGAACAAAACAGGCAAATCTTAATCGATTTTCAAAATTTCAAAACTGTTTTTATCCTGAGATAATTATCTGACACTGATTCAAATATGAAGTTTCTGGCATGAATATTGACGTCACAATTACGTCATTTGCATCAGAGAATTCAAATGTTATGTACCGAACACAACGGTTTTTGTTGACATTTGGTTTCGATATGTAAATTAACGACGTCATTATGACGTCATTTTTTAGTGAGGGCCGTTCATAAATTACCAATTTGTAGATAATTATCTCAGGATATAAACGGTTTTGAAATTTTGACAATCGATGAATATTTACCAGTTTTATTCACATTATAAAAAGGGTGCCCGATTTATTGGGACACAGTGTAGATGTATATATAAATATATATATGTTTTTGTGTGTGTGTGGGTGTGCGCACGCGTGCGTGTGTAAATAATATATCTCAATGCATTTTGACAGTACATATTATGTCACAATATATTATGTCACACGACATGCTATTTCATGATACATTATGTCATAATACATTAAACTCACTTATATGATAGGAGCCAACATGGCTATTTTCGCAGCCACCAAGGCTACGACAGCAGCCTCCAAGGCCATGATGGAAGCCGTCAATGCTACATAAGATGGAAAGCTACAAGGGTCACGTGTCTCATGTCACAATGCATAATGCTACAATGGAAATGACGCACTGAATGGATTCCCTCGCACCTGTCCAGCATGTGACTCGCTTCCCGGCCGGCAACCGAATCCTCCGTCAAAATTCTGGCACGAAAGAACAAAGTCAACGGCTTTGTCGACGTCGATGGCATCCAATCGATTCTGGAAAATCAAAAAATTCTGAATTCACCGTTACTTCCAAAAACCAGAATCTCAGTGTTTTCAATCATAGGGCATAAATTATTCCCAACACAGGGTAAAACAATGCTACAGTAACAGCTACAATAAAAGAAGAATCTATGACTTATGTAACTCTTTTCGAAAACACAACACACATAAAAAATTTGTTTATTGTTCATTGCACATATTCAACCCTGTTGATACAATCATGAACAACTAAGTACAGTGCAACAGGAGCCAGCAAAAGCTAACAGCCTATGCTATCATGACCCCCTTATATAAATAAACAAATATATTTATAAAAATACTATAAATGGATAACAAGAACAAAGACTTTTAATAATGAAACCCAAATAGATTATGTAGCCCATTTTGTTAAACTCACCACAAGGGCAAGACATGCGACAGCGCAGAATGAGAATCGTGTGTCCACTTCGCCCCATTTGTCACCGAAGAAACTTCCGTCGTTTTGCTGGAGACCGGAGACGAATTCGACGACTTTATCGACACAGATGACGTCGAGACTGTCGTACGACACGAGAATCTGCAAGAATAGTGAATGAATTGTCATTATGGCTATGATGGAAGGAAACATGGTTACAACATGGTAGCCAACATGGCTATTGTATTGTATTGTATTTAAACATTTATAAAGCGCCTCTAGTAGGGTGAACCGTTCAGAAGCGCTCCCAGTGCGCAAGGCCCAGCGAGAAGAAACAGGTTTTGAGAAGAGACAAAGCAGAGGAGAGACTACCAGAAAGAAGTGTAGAGCGAACAGAAGGAGAGAGGGCATTCCAAAGAGAAGGACCAATTGAGACAATGATGGAAGCCAACATAGTTACGATGGAAGCCAACATGGCTATGATGGAAGCCAACATAGTTACGATGGAAGCCAACATGGCTATGATGGAAGCCATCAATACTACAATAGTAGCCATCAAAGTTATAATGAAATCCACAACTTCTTATGGCTGCCACCATAGTAATGCAAGTAGCCATTAAGACCATGATAGTAGCCACCCACGGTAATATGGCAGCCAACAAGGCCATGATGAAAGCCACCAAGGCTAAGAGAGTAGCCACCATGGCTACAATGGAAGCCGCAAGGCAATTATAGTAACCACAAAGGCAATGGTAAAACCCATCAAACGCAGATTATCTATATAAATAAAAATGAAACTTTGCAATAGTTCCTGTTAACACCACGCCGAAACTGACGCACCGATTGTTGTGAAAATTTACCAAAACCTTCCATTCAAATAGCACTGTGTCTTAAGATTTTTTCACCCGAAAAAACCCAATCGTTTCCACAAAAAGTGAACTTTGCAATCCGTTCGTCCGCCATTTACAAATTCAACACGTCCCACACGGTTCCCAGATTTCAGAAAGGCTGTCTCCAAACACAGCAGACGAAACATGAATGATGTCGCGTCCTGTGACGTCATAAGCGATTCAAAATTTCACAAAGCGGCCTTTCCCCAAAGCGGCCTTCACGGCGTGACGGAGGAAAGCAGCGGAGGGAGCGGCGCGAAGACGGTGGGGAGGGAGCGGAGGGGGAGGGGAGGGGGAGCTCGAGGGGAGGGGGAAGGGGAGGGGAGGGGGAGGGAGGCCTTTCCCCAAAGCGGCCTTCACGGCGTGACGGAGGAAGCGGGACGAAAACGGTGGGGAGGGAGCGGTGGGGGAGGGGAGGTGGAGGTCGAGGGGGAGGGGGAAGGGGAGGGGAGGGGCGGGGGAGGGAGGCGGAGGGGGAGGTGGAGGGAGGGGGAGGGAGGGGAGGGGGAGCGAGGGGGAGGGGGAGGGGAGGGGGAAGGGGAGGGGGAGGGGAAGAGGGAGAAGGAGTGAGGGGAGTGAAGGGGAGGGGGAGGAGGAGAGGGAGAGGGAGCCTCTTTTTAGCCACAGCAACGCGTGGCCGGGTTCAGATAGTATTAAATAAGATTAGATTAGATTGCTTGAATCCTGTCATGGTGTACCTGAATGGCGCTGAGTGTGTACAGCAGATGTGGATCGTGTCCGGTGCTGGCGCTGAATCCTCCGCAGTCGTGCTGACACAACTTTACGAAGCGCAGCACTTCGTCTTTCCTCATCCGGTCGAGCGCGCTCATTAGATCCATTGCGGTCAGACCCCAGTAAATGCCGCTCATGCGCAAATATTCAGTCAGGCTGAACTCCTACAGTTTTATTACAACACAGCGTAATGGACTGGTACAGTGAAACATGATGTAAATAATGTAACATGATGTAAACAGTGTAACATGATGTAAACAGTGTAACAAGATGCAAACAGCTCATCATGACGTAGACTTTTAAGTTGTAATACATCCTAATATGGGAACTTCGTAACACTAAATCTGCACGTAAATATATTCAGCATGGCAAAATTTCCCAAACTGTTCTAATACACTGTAAGTTGTTCACACACAATTGTCTGTGATGAAAACAATGCGAAACCACCTAACACTCTTCCCATGGTATAAAGAGACAATGGATCTGCCTTTTTGGGCAGATAACTTATCATCATCAGCAAGACTTTTAAGACTGTAATTCGATGTAATCCAATAAACTCTGAAGATTACCATGTAATATCGTAGTCGAAGATCAAATAAAAGTGATGCAATTGAAAACAAATTTCTGTAACTCCTATTCACGACTTACATAGTCGTCTTTTTTCTCTCCATACGCTTCGATGTACGCAATGTGCTTGTCGAGAAAAAGTGTCGCAGGCGACGACTCTGACAAAACGATGTCCTTTATGTTGGTCGTCTGTCAAAAGTAACATTTGTCATACATGCAATCGTAAGCAGGAATTTATATAGTGCCACTTAAAAACACCTCAAAGGCGCTCTCGACCTGACAGCACCAATCCATAGTCAAAGAAATAAAACGCTTGTGGAAGGGGGGGGGGGTAAAGAAAGACAAAGAAGTTCATTATGACGCCTGCTATAGGTAATTTAATCCAGAAAGATTGACCGATCATGAAGAGTAAAGCAGCACTGTGGAAGTTCGAGCCATAGGTCACCTTGCGTGCAGAGCAAAGAAAGCTATGACCTGGAAAGGAAGCACTGGCACACAAAGCTCCCTAAGATATATTTGGAATTGGTAGTCAATAATGCATGAGCATTAGAATCTTAAACTCAATACGTTTTTGCATAGACAACCAGCGCAGTTCCTCCCATATAAAACTTGTCATGTGCCCGAACATTAGATGTAAAAAAAGGAAATAAGCCTCACCTTTCAAAACTCTCACAATAGAAAAAACAAAAACAGGAATAAAGAAAAGTGACTGCAAATTATACAAAAAAAATGAAGAGCCCTAACTATGCAGCATAGCCATGAATAAATACTGTATATAATTAGATACGCAAGTAACGCAACAAAGTCTTTTTTAAATAATATTTTAATTAAAATGTCACTGGTTAAAAGGGATAAACTCACCATTTTAATAAGTCTTCGGTAGCAATGCACCCGGTCTAAAATGAAAATTTGTATAGAAGAAAACCGGAAAATATCAGCATCACTGGCATCGAAGCAATGTTTAGTTCATTAATATTAACAGATGTCGTAGGATGGCGGATTTAAGGAAATAGAAATACTGTGATCAATACAGCTTGAAAAAGCAAAATTCCACTTTCAAGTGCCAGTTCGCAATTTTCCATTAGCTCAAGACATTCGTCATAATTTGGTAATCAGTGTTTGTAATTATCATAAGGTCGCGAGTAAGTAAACATCACGATGATCGACGACGTCATCACCTTCCGCTTAATATGCATAGTTACCAAATACAAATTCCTGTCAAACCAAACCCATGATTATATAAAATGAAAACTCAGATAAAATCGTAAAAAATGTTTCACTTGCATTATTATAAAACACGCCTCAGTCGCACCATTTGTTTACCTCTTATTTACAGGTCTTGGCATGGATATTAGAAACTGAGTGTTGTTTCAAAACATAGACATCATACATTAAATGTTAAATGTCCATAGACCACGATGTAAGAAATAACATGGTGACCTCACTCACGTCTCGAAATTGGCTAATTTAATTACATTCGCCAGATGGCAGTGGTGGCGATCTCAGGTTGGCTTTATCCATTACATGTACACTGTTGTACAGTTAACGCATAGACTCAGTACGTTTATGAAGTATTCGGAAGTGCGATTAGTAATATATTACTGCCTCTGATACGCCTTTACCACATCTGAACTAATATCTTTTCACTAAACCGGTACTGTACCATAATTATATACACGAAACAGTACAGCCACAGACTACAGCACAGATTGCAGCAGCCAGAATGCCACCTTCACCTTTATTATGCAGACGTGACCATAAATGTAGACTCGTTAGAAATCTAATAATCCTGAGCAGCACAGAACATTTAAGCAGAGTACCAATACAATCCCATTCCAGCACAATACAGTACAACATAGTAGGCCTACCAATCCAGCACAGCATAGTACCAATAAATACAGTATAATGAGTAGGCTACAGTATTAGTCTACTTTATTAGTCTATCACAGTATGACTACAATACTGGAAATGCAGATGTATAATTATTAGGCCTATACAAGTACATGTACAGATACAGTCTGTGTGTCCGTGTCTGTCTGTTTGTCAAAGACTCTACATATTCATGTGTGTCTGCAGTCTATGTCTTTCTGTGTCTGTCTATGCCTGTGTGCCAATGTCTGTCTGTTGCTGTATGTCTTTATCCAATCTTATCTGTCTGTTTGCGTTTGCCTATATCTGTCAGTCTCTATCTCACCCTGACCATGTATGTCTATATGTCAGTTTGTCCGTATTTGTCCGTCTATCTGTCTATATCTGTCTGTCTACGTCTGTCTATCTATGTCTGATTGTCTATGACACTGTACGTCTATGTCAGTTTTTCTGTTGATGTCTGCCTTTCTATGTCTGTCTGTCTGTTTGTCTTTCTAAGTCTATCTGTATATATATACATGTATATATATAATATATATATATATTAATACACAGATAGACATAGAAAGACAAACAGACAAACATACATAGACACACATAGGCAGACACAGACTTCTACAGACAAATATCAGACAGACAGACAGAGACACAGACAGGCAGATATAGACATACACACGCTGACACAGACAGACATAGACAGACAAGCATACATAGACATAAGCAGATACCCACAGACAAAGAAAGATAGACAGACATAGGCAGACATACATACATAGATAATCAGACATAGACAGACAGACAGATATATATCTGTGTGTGTGCGTGTATGTCTAAAGTCAACGTCTGTCTGCGTCTTTCTATGTGTGCATGTATTTGTTTATGTCTGTGTCTATATCTGTTTGCCTGTGTTTGTCTATCTGCCTGCAAGTAGCAATAGTTACACACACACACAAACGCACACACATACACACAGACACATATCCACACATACACACAGACACATATCCACACATACACACATACACATGTCCACACATACAGACACACATGTACACATATCCACACATTCACACATGTACACACATACACACAGACAGACGCATATACACATATCCACACATAAACACATGTACACACATACACACATACAGACACACATGTACACATATCCACACATACACATATGTACACAAATACACACATGCAGACAGACGCATATACACACACTTGCACGAATACATACAAATACACCCATAGGCCTATACGTTCAGTACACATGCACGCACATACGGTCACCAATACTCACAAACATGCACACACGCATATACGCACACACGCATGCATACACAATTACACATACACACATACAGACACTCACACAAACACGAAAACACATGCGCGCGCACATATTTAATCATTTTAGTACGATTTCAAAACAGCATTCATATAAACTTGTAGTAAACGCCTGTGATGCGCCAAACTAGGAGCGACTCTAGCGACACCATCGACAGAAAAAAACTCTAGCCAAAATCAATACGCATGTTAGATACGAAGTGCGGTCACCATCCTATTTCTTACATCGTGCCATAGACCGAAAGTCTGCTCCAACATTGCAATAAGTAAGCACGTATGTACTTTATTGAACCACCTGCACACGCACCGCGGAACAACAAATTAGAACCCTCTAAGCGGGCACAATCGTAAAAATATTCATAATATGTAGTTAAATAATCATATGAAGCTACAATACACAATTATACATTCTTGGAACTGTGTGAGACAAAAAGGATAAAGGCAGAAAGAAAAAATAGTGCAAAGTCACTGATATTGATTAGGCTATACCATGCTGCTTCGTTTTCTATTTCAAACGAATTGGCTCTGGTAACTTTTTCATAATCCTTATCGCATTGCTGTCGTAAATTTGGAACCTCAACAGCGCCATCAAAAACAGCATACAAACCACTGTAGGCTAGGCTATATATGTAGCTCTAATAGGTAGGCTAGTCATATATACACAGTAGCACATTGCATGTCCCAATAATTATGAGGTTATCTCCGGTAAACTTATACAATACAAATGTCAGATAGACCTACTAGCGTTGTAAGCAGACTTTGAGCAGCGAGATAGACCTATCCGCACAATTAATCCTTTAATGCTGAGATGGTAGTAAAGGGTAGGCCTATGGGAAATCCTATACCCTTCGGCATTAAAGGGTTAATGTATGAGCGCTTGTACGTCATATCGCCCCTCCAAGATTCTTGCTCAGAGGCGTTTCAGACTATAGCACGGACACTGAATCGGAGTTTCACGCCGAAGTGCATGAGCAATTGCGAGTGAAGGACTTAGGGTACTCAGAGCCCATACGCAACGGTTTGAGGTGGATTCGAAACCGCAACCTTCCGGATCCAAGGCAGCGAACATACCCCTACACTACAGCGTCCCATTGTCCCACAAAACAAGGCTCTGGCTATCATTCTGTGTTTATTTTTAATTAAATACTAATTTTTTTTATTACTACAGCTCAATTGCACCACAATTATAGCAGCCCATGAGCTAATCGACAACAATAATATTGTAATAATATTCGAATAATATTCGATAATTCAATTATATTCGAAATAATAATTCAATAATATTAATAATTTACCAGTGACATTCAAAAGCCATGTAGGCCTATACCAGGGGCGGACACAGAAATTTTCGAAGGGGGCCAACATTGTTGGTCTTGGACTCTTGGACCCAAAAAGATTTCGTTGGTCTTTGGCCGAAAAATCTGATGACTTTTTTTAGTCACTTGGTCGAAATTTCATGAAAATATACTATTTCCCCTGCCAAAATAGCTGATGACCTGTTTTAGCCGTATGCTACTTTGCTACTTTTCTCTTATCGCCTATTCCCGCTGCATTGTTTGAAAGCATGCTAAAGCCTGATGGGGGGGGGGGGAGTCCTATACAAATTTCTGAATGGGGAGATGGCCAAATTGTACCCCCTGGATCCGCCCTGGCGTATACCGAAAACCAGCATTTCGTCGTCGGCGCCAGATCAATCAAATAACTGAAATCCAAGTCCACATTGAATTGCCAAGTCTGGCAGGCTGTCTTGTCCGTTTGGGTGACTGTTCGGAGCCGTATAGGTTAATAATTAAGCCGTGCGGAATTAATTAGGCTACTAAGAGCAAGTCTATGGAGTGGCTAGATATAAGCTTAGTCTGTTTATGAACGGGACCTACTGCATGGGTGCGTATACGTCCTAAAGCTAAGCGTAGTCCAATTTTAAATGAGGCTTGCAATCGCATCATGGTGGACGCTCGGACCCAACAGTATTACTTTGCTCAACCGTGTGCAATTTATACGCAGTATCACACACATTATACGCCGGTGTGAAGCCAAAGGAACTCCCGCACTAAAACGGTTCCGAGAAACGTTGTGATTTGGATCACGTGATCAGAATACGGAATTTCTTGCAAGCTGAACAGCTCTGTTGACGCCATAAAAAAAATATTATTTTCGCAGCCGCTTCGTTTGTCAACATTACATCAAAATAACCTGGAATATGGTAAGCCTGTTAATGAATGACGATGATGAAGATCAATTTCATCAATCAATCAATCAACCAATCAACCAATAAATCAATAAATCAATCAATCAATTTCAATCAATCACTTTTCAATTGTAACCATCAACTATCAAAAACTCAAAGTAGCATGCTTCACAATCACAATAACAGGATGGTAACCAGGAAGGCCCTAATGGAAGAATATTCCTCTAGCAGAGACACCTATTCACTTACACTACTTTAATAGGTGGCTATTATAGACAGCAAACACCATGAACAGAAAAAGTCATTCAACCAACATAAGTAGGCTACAAACCTAAGATGTCGACAATGTTAATTTTCCAAATGTGAGAGTGGGAACTATTTTCGCTCCATCGTACCAATTCCGCACCACACCGGCTTCTGATACAAGCGATCGTTGGCCACCTATCGGTCTGCAGAGGCAGCGCTTCCTTCAGCGCCTTTGCTGCTGCTGCTGCTGCTGCTGCTGCTGATGCTGCTGCTGGTGCTGGTCGTGCATACGGAGAAGACGCTCAAGCCACAGAAGCCATTACAGAAGCCACATTATACGACGAGTTGTCCGCACTGTGTTAAAGACGCATTTTGTGCAGCAGCTGCAGTGTGAAGCCAGCTGCAGCATTCAGCCAGCATCCAGCGTGGCTTGGTCATCGACCGCATTGTGATCAATGGCTCTTAGGAAGCCACGGATTAGATTGGGTCAAGATCGGATTAGGGATTAAGATTAAGATATGAATAAGATTGGACCTAAATTAGATTGAAACTAGATTAGAAGTAGGACTTGATTGAGATACGATGAAGATTAGGTCAAGACAAGATTTATGATATCATTAAATTAAACTTAGATCAAGATGCGATTGAGATTAGATTAAAATAAGATTCAAATAAGAGTAAGACTAGATTAAGATTACATTTAAGCAAGATTAAGATCAGAATAGCGTTGGACTAAGATTAATGTCATCATTTTATTAACATCAGATTAGATTAAGATAGAATTAAGATTATGATTATTAAGAAATCATAGAGATTTTATCAAAACTAGATTTAAAAATTGATATAACTAACCCTTAAAACGAACTGATTTTCTTCAACTGATTAAACAATCAATTCACATTGCACGATTAGATTAGATTAAATGCAAATGGATACAGATTGTGGCGCTATAGAAGTCCATGGATTAGATCAGATTAGACTAAGCGTCACCTTGCCAACTGGACCAAACTGATCTGCGCAAGGATTCTCGCGCGCCATCGTACTTAAGTCGCCGCAAGATACTGCATTGAATTCTGAATAGATTTGATAGAATACGATGGATTGGAACGTGGACGATAATAGGGGTTTCCGGTCGAGCCGGAAGTACCGGGCGCCTGACGAGGCGGCGTTCGGAGCGGCGGAGGAATGCCTCTTTGTTCAGGACGGAGCGAAGGAAGTTCATCATCACGCGAGGGATCTGGGTTCGAACCCGAGGCACGATGAAAGGGCAAAGGTCATCGGAGGCAAGTTCAATAATTAATTGTTTCTCTTTTGTTTTCTTCTGTTTCTGGATTTTTAATTGTCTATTTCCGTATATCTGGATAGTTGTGTGTTTGAATGTTTACGTGTATGCGTGTGCATGTATGTGCATGTATGTGTGTATGCGTGTAGACGTATCTGCGTGCATGTATGTGTTTCTGTGTGTACATGTATAGCCTATGTGCGTATAATTTTGTGTGTGCAAGACTTATGTTTTCGCGCGCGTGTATGTTTGCGCGCGTGTGTATGCACATGTGTATGCATGTGTGTATGTCGTTGTATGTGTGTATGCTATGTATGTGTGTGTGTGCATGTATGTGTGTATGCGTGTGTGCTGTATCAGACGTAAAATGGGCCGCCGCAGGAATCAATGGTATACAGACGCAGACAAACATGCAGGCAGACGCATTCTTGCACGGACATACACGCATACATGCATGCATATTTAATGAAACGAATCGCGAACTTTGTAACCGTTGATTTCTCCGAATGCACATCTGGCTGCTGCGCAGGTTTCTACAAAAACTATCCAATCAATCATAAACATGCATATTATATACATAGGCTATATATATTATGCATAATTATATATACAGATATGTAGGGTACAAGTCATGCATACATATGTTTGTATATCTGTGTGTGTACACGTACAATACAATGTATATGTATATACATGTATAATATATGCATACGTATATATATATATGTGTGTGTGTATATATTATATATATATTTATATGTAATTTTATGATGTTGGATGCTCAGTTTATATGTAGGGTCTTTCCGCATAATTTATGAGGAGACTGGGAATTGAACTCGTCACCGACGGGTCCTGTAGTCCAGGCAATATACAGTTTGACCTGGGCAAAATTGCAACACAAGCTTTTAAGACGGTTTCCTGCTCAGAATATTGTGCTGAATAACATATCCAAAATCCGACAAAATCCGACCATGGGGTCACCCCCCAAAATGGGGTTCAAAATATAATGCGTTTCATGCTTTTTACATTGAATATCAGCCTGTTAGTACAGCGGCCTGGTTAAAAATTGTTCAATTTGTGATACAAGCATGAAATTTGGTACATACCGCGAAAATTTCACAAGGAAAAGATTTGTCTATAGGGCCATCGCATATTTGACCCCTGGCCCCAATGGCAGCCATTTTCCAATATGGCCCCGGTTTACAGATTTTAAATTATCTCAGCTTCTAGTACACTTAGAATCGACATCTTGGTGTCTACACATACATAGTTAGGGGCAAGGATTCCAACAGAGCCATCGCAAATGTTCCCAAAGGCTTCAATGGCGGCCATTTTTTCAAAATGGCCGACCGTAATTCGGAGTATTTAATATATCAGCTTCCAGTACACTTAGAATCGACATCTTGGTGCCTAAACATACATAGTTAGGGGCGAGGATTCCAACAGAGCCATTGCAAATGTTCCCAAAGACTTCATTGGCGGCCATTTTCCAAAATGGCCGACAGTAACTCGGAATATTCAATATATCAGCTTCCAGTACACTTAGAATCGACATATTGATGCCTAAACATACATAGTTAGGGGCAAGGATTCCCAAAGAGCCTTTGAAAATGTTCCCAAAGGCTTCAGGGGCGGCCATTTTGGAAAATGGCCGATTTTTCTATATCTCTGCCATCAACAGCATTGACCTACTTGTCCTGGATACCAGAGATCTGGCCGATCGAGCAGTCATAAACACCATGTGCAACCTCGAGAAAACTGGACAAGAGCAGCACGAATCATTTGTTAAGGAACGTCTTATTAATCAAACGTGACCTGTCAATGATCCAATAAAAATAACTAATTTCCCTCTCTTCAGTCGGTCACCTGTACGGGTCAAGTCACGAGCAAAACGACATTTGTCATCTGTGAAGAAGAACTGTTCACTATTCTCCAGGTTGTACATTTCCTGTCAGACACGTGAAAGAGACCTGGACGAATTATTTGCCCACGAGCCCACCATCTCTCGAATTATGGGCTACTTATGGCTAGGAACTAAGTCAGACATTGTGAGTTGCCTAGAAGAACTGATTCCAACTTCAACAAAAGAGGCCACACCAGATATCCAACCAGGTCATTCACTGGATGTTCCGATTGTGGGCGCTCTTATACTGGATGGACTTCCCCAATGGAGCCGTCATGGTCAACATACTGAAGCCTGGCAATGTATGCACCTTTTAAGAGCATGCCTCCCATATTTTCCTGTACTGCATCACAAGACAGCTAGAGCATATGCCTAGAGTACATGTTATATGGAATGAATATGAGGGTGGCAGCTTGAAGACATACAACAGCTGAGCATTGATAAGCTGCAGTTGGTTGGCTTTGCCTCAGACAAATACTTCAGATACCTACCAGCCCATGAGATGGTGCGAGCCCTTGGTCCAGGAAAGTGTGTAGCCGTGCCCTGCCAACACGTATTCAGCGGATGTGACACAGTATCATCCTCTGCTGGCCGCTGAAAAAGGACTGTCTGGAACATTTGAAAGACATTCAGCAAAATCACCTCGCCTTCTGCACTTTAGGATCACCTCCCAGCTCTGTTTATGATCAGCTCGATGTAATTGAGCGTTTTGTGGTTCTGCTGTACAACTGTGCCAGTTGTGAGCAGAAGGTGAACGGGGCAAGGAACCAACTGTTTGAACAGAAAGACAGACTCATGATGGCTTTCCACTAACTCAAGCTGCTCTGGTGGAACACACAGAGAGAGCTGCCTACCAAACAGGTCACGTTTTGGCACAGCTGGTCATAGCTGATCCTGAACTACCATGTCTTGGTCAATGGGAGTAGCTGCAATCGAATGAAGGTGGCTGGGAAGAGAAGTGGGTAACACTTCCCGAAGCGTATTGTGCCAGTTGTGAACTGCTCTAAAATGGCTGTGAGAAAGGCTAGACATTGCAAATGTGTTAACGTTTCTCTACAGTGTACTGGTCTCTGTCTCTGTAGAGGCCTATGCGACCGTGAATGACATGGATGATGTTGTGTAATTCTGTAATCAGTACTTTGTCTGCATGGATAAAGGTTCCCAAATATCGACTTAAATATGTCACGAGACACATTTACGAGAACATCAAAAATATGTTGAATTGCATATAGACTAAAACTTGTTTTATTGCCTAATGAACATGAACACAATCAGAAGTTTCAGAAATAGCATGATGCAACAAATAGCTTGGATTATACTATATTTATACTTGACGAACCATGGGCTCATAACAGCTGATTTTGAAATAAGCAGAAAATTTCTACCTTACCACATCACTGATGTCCTTGGCAGCAAATCTTGTGAACAGAAACGTTTGTATTTAATTTCCCTGGAATCCTGGTCTTTAATTATGGTTGTGTAGACCCCATAATGAAGATTCTATGTGTACCAAAAACAGAGGCATTGAAAATTCCAAAAGTCGGTCGGTCATTTTGGAAAATGGCCGACATTGAAGTCCTTGGGAACATTTGCAATGGCTCTGTTGGAATCCTCGCCTCCTAACTATGTATGTTTAGACACCAAGATGTCGATTCTAAGTGTACTGGAAGATGATATATTAAATACTCCGAATTATGGTCGGCCATGTTGGAAAATGGCCGCCATTGAAGTCATTGGGAACATTTGCAATGGCTCTGTTGGAATCCTTGCCCCTAACTATGTATGTTTAGACACCAAGATGTCGATTCTAAGTGTACTGGAAGCTGATATATTAAATACTCCGAGTTGCGGTCGGCCATGTTGAAAAATGGCCGCCATTGAAGTCCTTGGGAACATTTGCAATGGCTCTGTTGGAATTCTCGCCCCTAACTATGTATGTTTAGACACCAAGATGTCGATTCTAAGTGTACTGGAAGCTGATATATTAAATACTCCGAATTACGGTCGGCCATTTTGGAAAATGGCCGCCATTGAAGCCTTTGGGAACATTTGCGATGGCTCTGTTGGAATCCTCGCCACTAACTATGTATGTTTAGACACCAAGATGTCGATTCTAAGTGTACTGGAAGCTGAGAAAATTTAAAATCTGTAAACCGGGGTCATTTTGGAAAATGACTGCCATTGGGGCCAGGGGTCAAATATGCGATGGCCCTATAGCCAAATCTTTTCCTTGTGACATTTTCGCAGTATGTACCAAATTTCATGCTTGTATCACAAAGTGAACAATTTTTAACCAGGCCGCTGTACTAGCAGGCTGGTATTCAATGTAAAAAGCATGAAACCCATTATATATTTGAACCCCATTTTGGGGGGTGACCCCATGGTCGGATTTTGTCGGATTTTGGATATGTTATTCAGCACAAAATTCTGAGCAGGAAACCATCTTAAAAGCTTGTGTTGCAATTTTGCCCAGGTTCATCATATATTTGAGCTAGATTGCCTGGACTACTGTATTAATTGCTGACCAACTATCTCTGGGCTACTATATAATTATATACTGCACACACATACATAATATATACTCGTGTATATATGTAAACATGTATGCTATATACAGCTTGTATGAATATATAAATATAAATAGGGTAATGATAGATATACTTGATTGCAGTAGTCCATTTCGCAAGCTCTATTCAGCAGCTTTATATAAAATTATATATAGAATATACATATACACCATATATATATATATATATATATATCGAGAAAGGCCCATTTCTAGTTCTGTATATAATATATCCCACGCAATGAACATCTGTATATATATATATAATGATTATGTGAATGTACATATATATTCATATATTCATATATATATATATATAATGGCATGTTATATGCTGTGGTTCGTATTGGATTGGCGGAAAGCCTGTTAGACTTGCCGTGCCTTGCCTTGCCTTGCCATCGGTCAACCTCCGGGGTCCGGTGGCGTGCCTGCGCTGGTCAGTCTGGCCGTCGTCGTCGGCTTCTTCCCTGCCACTCCACCCCACCCCACCCCACCCCACCTCAGGACCCGGTCGCCATAGCCACGAGATGACCTCTGCGTGATGGAAACCCTAGTTCGACGTTCGGTGACTATCGCACCGAGTGCACGCACCATCATCGTGCTGAGGGAAAAGCGCACGTCGCTGACGCATGATGGTTTCAAAGACTGGCTGCTCCATTACTAATTACTCTAATTATTATGGTCGACGTTCTTTCGCCTGCCGCATGCAGTGTAATACAACTGTCGTTGTAAATATAATTTAGGGAATTCGATGGTGAAAGAGGCAGAGAATAGACGGAGAATCTAGCGAATGGAAAGAAGGAGGAGATGAGGAGGAGGAGAAAGAAGAGGAGGAGGAGGAGGAGGAAGAGGAGAAGGAGGAGGAGGAGAACAAGAACAAAAAGAAGGAGGAGGGAGGAGGAGAAGAAGAAGGAATACATATAGATAATAGCATCAACATAACATAAAATAATTTATACCATAACACGACATAACATAACATAACACGACATAACATAACATAACATGACATAACATAACATAGCATAGCATAGCATAACACATCATGACATAGCATAACTAAATTAATGAGCTCCCTGTTATCCTTCGTCAAATACCTATTAGCCTTTCTACTTCTACTTTATTTCTTTCTCTTCTCAAGACTGTCTTATTCGACCGGGGTTGGACTGGGAGCGCTCCTGAGTAGTAACCTTTAAGGAGCGCTGTATCAAATTCTCAGTAAATAAATGAATAAATAAATTAACTACCATAACATTACATAACATAACATAACTGGCATGGCATAACATGACACAACAAAAACATTGCATGACTTTTACAAAAAATAACACGAAAAACATAACATGACATATAACATAGCAAAATAACATGACAAGACACAACATGACCAAACATGACATAACATAGCAGATCATAACATAACATGACAAAACATAGCAATTTTTACGGGAAAAGGGAAAAAATGATATATGATGACTATAAAACCTTACCTTGGACCTTAGTCATTCCCGTGCAGCTCGGCACATCGGGCAACGCAGCTTTTCCATTCCACTCTATCCATCGCCACCTCGACAGCATCGTTCCACGTCATCTCCAGACCTTGCAAAGCCTCCCGTAGGCCTACAGTCTCCATCCAGTTCTTCCTTGGCCTCCCTCTGGCACGTCTTCCCTCCGGAGTCCAGATTGTTGCTTGTTTTGCTCTCCTCTCTTGCTCCATCAAAAAGTTCAACAAAAATTTCAAGTGAAAAATCCATGTATTTTTCTGGAAATTCATGCATTTTTCGGAATAATTCTCAATCTAGCTTTTTCTAGCCTTTCTTTCGCCAGGATCTGACATCATCCAGAGTGGCATCCCTGCACAAGACCATTTCAGGTCGACGTGACCTGACATATTATAAATATCGATTATTGTCGAAACGGCAGCCACGGCTTATTCAAAGAACTTCTCCCAACGTGTAGTGCTTACGTTGCAGTGATGGTCTTTTATCTGCTTCAGATCTCTTCTGCTCCTCCTCTACTCCTCCTTTGCTCCTCTTTTGCTCCTCATTTGCTGCTCCTTTGCTGCTCCTTTGCTCCTCCTTTGCTGCTCATTTGCTGCTCCTTTGCTGCTCCTTCTCTCTATAGTGTTAGCCTGCACACCGTTTCATCCTTTCCTCATTGCTCAAAATTACGTGCAGGCTTAAGTTTCAGCGCACACCAAAAATCATTTTCGTAGCTCTTCTTTCCACTTGCTCCAGCTTCTCCAATCTCCATGTCGTCTTGTTTCAGGTATAGATTCTATAATCTATACCTGGATCACGCAGTATTACAGGATGCAGTATTTTTCACAGATCCCATCCTGATTCTTCCACTTCACCAAACCTCCCACCCCACCCCGCTCCAACTTTAAACCTCTTCCATAATATATAACCGTCTGCCTATCGCTCCTCGCCTTAATATCCGGATCATAACTCTCTCCCCCGCCTACCAACTTTGTTTTGACTGAGCGCCTGTGGATTCCGTCACATTAGTTTTTGTGGCCCTTGTGGGTAGGCCTACTGTAGAAGTTTCGAGTTTACGATTACGATTACGATTCCAACTGTGGTCTATAGCCTATCATACACCCTCGGTACCGTATTGCATCTTTGTCCCTATAGTGATATAATATTGTCCTTATCATAGGCTACCTAACGTTGAATTAGCTAATTCTCTGTTGCTTCAGCACTTGTATTTGGCTTGAAGGGTTTGTACCCTTGTGCATAATCACTCATCTACGCCTAATTAATTATAATTATGTCCCTTTCTTCCTCACTATCTCGCATTATTCCGCACTCCACTTCATATAATTATTTGACTCTTTGTTTCTCTTCCCCAGGTGCATAGCTGAGCACTTTGCCAAATTTGCCAGTACTCTGACCATCTGAACATTCTTCTTAGATCTCTCCGCAGTCTCTCTGGTTCTTCTTCCTCTTCCGCTGCTCAGTGCTCTACAGAGGTTTTTTTTACCATCTGTGCATTGTAAAAAGTTCGATAAAATCACATCGTCTACGTCATTGATAAAAAGTTCAAATGGCAAAATGAGGAGGAGAAGGGGGAGAAGGAGGAAGACGAAGAGGAGAAGGACGAGGAGGAAGAAGCGGAGGTGGAGGAGATGAAGAAGGAGGAGGTGGAGGATGAGAGGGGGAGTAGAAGAAAAAAGCTGAATTAGGGAGTATGGATCTGGGTATGGATCTTAAAGGGGAGCTATATAAATTCTGATTCTGACGTAAGGAGAAGACGAAGAATCAGTGGAAGTAAGAAAGAAGTGGAAATAAGAGAAGTGGAAGAGGAGATGGAGTGGGGTAGGGAGAAAGATTGATCGAATCGTTCGACCCCCATCTCCGCCCCACCCGCGACCCACTCCTCCCCATCCCACCCCCATACCTCCAGTGCCCTCCACCCCTCTAGTTCGGTCCGCAGCTAATTGCCTCCTCACTGCAGTGGATGTTATATTCCGGAGATAGATTACCGGCGACCGACAGATGGCCAACAGGATAAGCGGACCACCACCGCTGCACGAGCGCCATTTTATTGGCAATTGATTTATCCAGCGACGTCGTCCGATTAGCCGCAATATATATGGCGAGCAAGCATGCGCGAAGCTGGCGACTGGTCTCAACAGCCCACGTGAAAGCCATTGTCTCTTCTTGCAGATTGTCTGTCTGTCTGCCTGTGTGACAGTGTATGTCTGCATTTCTGTGTGCACATGTCTGTGTGTCTGTGTTTATGACTGTGTGTGACTGCATGTCTGGCTGTGTGTCTGCTGTGTGCCTGTCTGTATGTTTGTCAGTCTGCTTGTCTGCTTGTCTGTCCGCATGTCTGTCTGCTTGTCTGTCTGCATGTCTGCCTGCATGTATTTGTGCCTGTCTGTGTCTCTGTCTGCTTGTCTGTCTGAATGTCTGTGTACATATGTCTGTGTATGCTTGTCTGTCTGAGTGTGTTGGTCCATGAGTGCAAATCTGTAGGTGTGTCTGTGTGTCTGTTTGTCATCATCTTTCTTTGGTTTGTTTATATCTGTAATCTGTATGTTCTGGGACACAATTACGCAAACGAGAAATTTTTGTATTGCCTCTCAGATAACGATGATCTATAATTATAGAGAATCAAAGTCATACGTAGGCCTACTACTGTTACTGCTCTCTTGATTATCTGCATTAAAAATTTTGAGGCGGATTTTAACGACTAATTAATTGATTATTCGCAAAAAATTAACCAACTAATTATCGATTATTATTTTTTCTTATTTTCTGATATCAAGCCCCATTTCTGGGGTACTCAAGTAACACAACATAGCGGACATTGATACTGTGAAATGGAACCCCAATATTTTCTTATTCGTTTAGCTGTAGACAGGGCTGTGCTGTTGCAACTATAAAAAGCCGTGTGACACAAAGACCTAACTGGGAAAATAATTGGCAATTTATTATTTTTTCGTTTCAATTTATTCGCCAATGCAGCATTGCTATTTTTCACCAATCCAAGTTCCATGGCTCTTTTAATCCATTTAGCGGCTGTCCCGATTAAAATCGTCAATTTTTTATACGATTACGAGCCGGTCGGTCGCTCAAGGGTTAACGTGCAATTCCTAACAAAATGGCCAGTTCTAAATGGATTTGTGCCAGGGCTGTTTTTAAGGGATATTTAGAACTGCACAACTCCCTCTTTCCTTTCTCATCATCCACCTTTTTGCTAGTTTTAACTGTACAAAAGTGCTTCTACAACTGCACATTTTGTGCACAACTGCACGCTAAAAAATACCTGATTTCTGCAGTTGTATAAGCAATTCTATGCAGCTAGAAATAGTAGAAGTCATTGTCATCGATTGGGAGTAATTTAATATGCATGGCGGATGGGAAGGAAAGAAGAGGTTGTGCTGTTCCAATAATTATGTCCTTTAAAAAGCTGTGCTATATAATAGGTTCTCCAACTTGTAGGTCTATGATATTTGACCAGCGCTAAATCCCTATATCAATTGCGTATTATTTAGAGTTCGATCGATTACCAAAAAAACAATGAGTGCATCGTCATGCACGGTGGTTTGTCTGTTGTTTGTACTGCAGCCAGCTCGAATCTGGTGGAAGCGATGGGAGGATGTGGTCAGGTTCTGACCTTCTTCTCATGGATTCTCATTGCTTTCACGTTTCCATTCTCACTCTGCATCTGCGTCAAGGTATACACTGGATTACGCACAAATCATCGTTTTGACAATCTCCGTTTATAGTAGGATAAAATAAGATACGATAGGATATGATAAGATATATGATATGATAGGATAAGATAAGATAAGATACGACAGGATAGGGTAGGATATGGTAGGGTAGGGTAGTGTAGGGTAGGGTAGGGTAGGGTAGGGTAGTGTAGGGTAGGGTAGGGTAGGGTAGAGTAGGGTAAGATCAGATAAGATAGGTGTGTTGTAGAATGTAGATCTATATAGGTCGCTGCGATGGTGAACCCGCTTATTCCGCCGCTGTCTTTTCACTCTAACAGTGCCAGCCCCAAAGATGGATGAAAGAGGAGGTCTACACTAATGATTTTCGTTAACGCACAGTGTGTCGATCGACTGAAACTATACAATAGTATATACTATACTATACAGTATACATGCATAGGCTATAGATATGTAGTAAGATAACATGACAGACTCACAGGTAGACATCCATGCAGACATCCATGCAGACATCCACGCAGACAGACAAACAGACAAATAGACAAACAGACAAACAGACAAACAGACAAACAGACGAACAGACAGACAGACAAACAGACAAACAGACAAACAGACAAACAGACAAACAGACAGACAGACAAACAGACAAACAGACAAACAGACAGACAGACAAACAGACGAACAGACAGACAAACAGACAAACAGACAGACAAACAGACAAACAGACAAACAGACAGACAGACAAACAGACAAACAGACGAACAGACAGACAGACAAACAGACGAACAGACAGACAAACAGACAAACAGACAGACAAACAGACAAACAGACAAACAGACAGACAGACAGACAGACAAACAGACAAACAGACAAACAGACAGACAGACAAACAGACAAACAGACAGACAAACAGACAGACAAACAGACGGACAGACAGACAAACAGACAAACAGGCAGACAGACAAACAGACAAATAGACAAACAGACAAACAGGCAGACAGACAAACAGACAAATAGACAAACAGACAAACAGACAAACAGACAAACAGACGAACAGACAGACAGACAGACAAACAAACAGACAAACAGACAAACAGACAAACAGACAAACAGACAGACAGACAAACAGACAAACAGACAAACAGACAGACAGACAAACAGACGAACAGACAGACAGACAAACAGACAAACAGACAAACAGACAGACAGACAAACAGACAAGCCGTGTAGGCTGGCAGATAGTCGGACAGATAAATAAACTGACAGACAGATTCACCCAATCACTTTCGTTATAATTATAGCCTACATCATGTCGATGACTAAATCTTTATTTAAAAAATAAATAATTTGATAAATATATGAATAAAATAACTAATAATTAAGAAGAGGTCTATTCGATTGATTGTTGACAGGTAGTTCAGGAATACGAGAGAGCCGTCATCTTCCGCCTCGGAAGGCTTCTCTCAGGAGGCGCAAAGGGACCAGGTAGGCATATAATTATAATTATGGACCAATTGGGAAACACCAGGTAGGCCTATATTAAGGGACCTCTTAGGTCCATACAAAAGTGGCAGTTTTAGATCTGTATCAAGGGACAAGGTACTTGAAGGTAGGCCTATATCAGAGGACCAGGTATAGGTCTATTACCAATTTATCATGAGGTCATTTAGGCCTATGCTGAAACCACAGGTAGTCCTAATCATGGAACCATTTGGAGCTATAATGAAGGACTGAGGTAGGCCTGCAGGTATCGAATATCGAATATTTATGGTCAAAGAACCAGACAGGCCTATGAATTATATAAAGACAAGATAGGCCCAAAACAAAGCACCAGCAGCCTTTGTCAAGGGTACAGGTAGGCCTATTTCAAAAGACTATTATATGTAGACCTATGTCATGGGACCATTTTGGTTGATATCAATATCCAAAAGACCAGTAAAAGGTCTTTGTGATATTCCTAGACTCTTGAACTGCAAATCTATTCCAGGGTATGCGTAGTCATGATGATGATGATGATGATGGTGGTGGTGGTGGTGGTGGTGATGATGATGATGATGGTGGTGGTGGTGGTGGTGATGATGACGACGAAGATGATGATGATGATGATGACGATGATAATGACGACGACGATGATGATGACGACGACGACGACGACGATGGTGATGATGATACGTTGTTGTCGTTGTCAATAGGCATCTTCTTCGTTCTTCCTTGTGTCGATACGTACACGAAGGTCGACCTGAGAACCGTTTCATTCGATGTTCCACCGCAAGAGGTCAGCGAATGAACGAATGAACGAATGAATGAATGAACGAACGAATGAATGAATGAATGAACAAAATAATGAACAAACGAATGAACGAATGAACGAACGGACGAACGAATGAATGAATGAATGAACGAATGAATGAATGAATGAATGAACGAACGAACGAACGAATGAATGAACGAATGAATGAATGAACGAATGAATGAATGAACGAACGAACGAACGAATGAATGAATGAACGAACGAATGAATGAATGAATGAACGAATGAATGAATGAATGAATGAACGAACGAATGAACGCATGAATGAATGAATGAATGAATGAACGAACGAATGAATGAACGAATGAATGAACGAATGAATGAATGAATGAATGAACGAACGAATGAACGCATGAATGAATGAATGAATGAATGAACGAACGAATGAATGAACGAATGAACGAATGAACGAATGAATGAATGAACGAATGAATGAATGAATGAATGAACGAATGAATGAATGAATGAACGAACGAATGAATGAATGAATGAATGAACGAATGAATGAATGAATGAATGAACGCATGAATGAATGAATGAATGAACGAATGAACGAATGAATGAATGAACGAACGAATGAATGAATGAATGAATAAATAATGAACAAACGAATGAACGAATGAACGAACGGACGAACGAATGAATGAATGAATGAACGAATGAATGAATGAATGAATGAATGAATGAACGAACGAACGAACGAATGAATGAACGAATGAATGAATGAACGAATGAATGAATGAACGAACGAACGAACGAATGAATGAATGAACGAACGAATGAATGAATGAATGAACGAATGAATGAATGAATGAATGAACGAACGAATGAACGCATGAATGAATGAATGAATGAACGCATGAATGAATGAATGAATGAATGAACGAACGAATGAATGAACGAATGAACGAACGAACGAATGAACGAATGAATGAACGAACGAATGAATGAATGAATGAACGAATGAATGAATAAATGAACGAATGAACGAACGAACAAATGAACGAATGAATGAATAAATGAACGAATGAACAAATGAACGAACGAACGAACGAACGAACGAACGAACGAACGAATTTAACGAACGAATGAATGAATAAACGAATGAACGATTAAACGAGTGAATGAACGAGCGAACGAATGAATGAATGAATGAATGAATGAACGAATGAATGAACGCATGAATGAATGAATGAACGAACGATTGAATGAATGAATGAACGAATGAATGAATGAACGAATGAATGAATGAATGAACGAATGAATGAATGAATGAATGAATGAATGAATGAATGAATGAACGAATGAATGAATGAATGAATGAACGAACGAACGAACGATTAAACGAACGAACGAACGAATGAATGAACGAATGAACAAAGGATTGAATGAATGAAAGAACGAATGAACGCATGAACGCATGAACGAACATATGAACGAATGAACGAACGATTAAATGAATGAACGAATGAACAAAGGATTGAACGAATGAGACAATAAGGAAGAATTATTGTAGTCGATGTTCTGTTGAGTGGAGCAGATGGCTATGGAGCAGAAGGGGGAGCGGGGGAAGATATAAAACCCGTTTGTCGATGCACTTCCTTTTTCTTCCTGATCGCAAACCATCTTTCATTCCGACTTCTCTCAGCTTGTCTCCCCCATCCATCAATCGGCACACTCATCCCTCCATCCCTCCTTCCATCCCTCTACATGTATCCATTCATCTATCCATTCATCCATCCATTCACTCATCCATCCTTCCATCCATCTATCCATCCATTCATCCACCTATCCATCCATTCATCCATTCATACGTACATCCTTCCATCCAAGTATCCATCCACCCATCCATCCTTCCATCTATCTATCCCTCTATCTATCCATCCATTATTCCATCCATTCATCCATCCATACTTCCATCCATCTATCCATCTATCTATCCATCTATCTATCCATTCACTCATCCATCCTTCCATCCATCCGTCCATCCATCCATCCATTCATCCATCCATACATCTATTCATCCATTCATACTTCCATCCTTCCATCCAAGTATCCATCCATCGGTCCATCCTTCCTTCTATCTATCCATCTATCTATCCATCCATTAATCTATCCATCCATCCATTCATCCATCCATCCAAATCATCCATACTTCTCTCTTCCTCCTCCTCCTCGTCCTCCTCCTCCTCGTCCTCCTCCTGCTTCTCGTCCTACTCCTCTTCCTTCTCCTCCTCTTCCTCCTCCTCCTGTTGCGCCCATTTCTTCCTTCTTTCTTTCTTTGGTCCCTCCCGCTCTTCCTTCTCCTCTTCCCTCCTCATCTTGTTCTCCCCACACTTTCGTCTTCTGGCTGTTAACATTTTTACCCATCGAGATCTATCTAGTCGTCTTTTCCACTTCGTTCTTTGAACGTGCTGCGAACTCCTTTGAAGTTGTTTCCTTCGAAGAAGAGGTTTGATCTATTATCTAAGAATAAACGACAAAAAGCGTTGACTCAATAATTAGCCAATATACCAGAAATAGACGTTGACACTAAACTGCCATTATTCTGTTTTCTGATTAAATCTTTCTTTCGTTTTCGTTCGTTCACGCGTTTCATGTTTTGGTTAATAATTCATTTATTCGTTCTTTCGTTCTTTCATTTGTTCATTCGCTCGTTTACTTGTTTATTCGTTCTTCTATTTGTTTATTTGTCTATTTGTTCATCATGTTAATTTGTTTATTTTTTCATATACGTTCTTCATTTGTCTAATCATTTATTCGTTTATTCGTTCACTTGTTCACTTGTTCATCCATTTCTCTATTCATACGCTCATTTTTTATTGGTCTATTTTTAAAATCTTAGTTCACTGGCCGTTCATTCATTTAATTGTTCATTCATTCGTTCATATATTCGCTGATGCGTCCATTAATTTGCTCTACAATTACTGTCCATTGTTATTAATTACCGTGTAATTAACAATAATATACATTATACAACAATTGGACAGGTGTTGACAAAGGACAGCGTGACAGTGTCTGTTGATGCGGTCGTCTACTACCGGGTCAGCAATGCGACGGTGTCTGTGGCCAACGTAGAGAACGCGCATCACTCGACTCGTCTCTTGGCGCAGACGACCCTTCGCAACGTACTTGGCACCAGAAACCTTTCGGAGATTCTGTCCGAAAGGGAATCAATCTCATTCTCAATGCAGGTATATTATAATTATACAGAAGATTATTACTACAACATTCTGGACAAACATAATTACATGTGCACATGATGGTGATGGTTCTCTGCCCGAAGGCAGGTTCATTGGCTTAACGCCCCTGGGAGTGAGATGAGTGAGGTGGTTTCCCGTGGCCTTCCCCACAGACAATGATGGCCAAGGTCGCTCCGCAGCAGCTTGCGCCACTGCGTCCCACGCGTGCTAGCCCGAGATATCTAAATCTCTGAATGTCAACTCCCAGCCCAGGGCTTGAACCACAGTCCGTCGCAACCAACAGACATATGCCGCTCTCGCTTACCGTGTAACTAACTAGGCCAGTACATGTGCACACATTCTTCTTTATAGATATACAGTAGATTAGGCGATGGTATACATGTATGGGTCTATGGGATTGGCCTCACAACGCAGGCCAGGGTTGACCATTGGTGGTGGAGACACGGCTCTTTCCGCTCGGGCCTCACACAGTCACATACCGGTACTGGTCCATAAAGAAGCGAAACGCTTTTTGCAGTGGCGACGACTGTAGCGACACACGCACAGACACACATACAAGCACACGTACACACACACACACACACACGTTTACACACACGGACATCCGTGTACGCACATGCACACACGTATACACACCCACAATCTGTCTATCTGTCTCCTCCCTTTTCCTCTTAATGTATCCCTCTCCTTCTCCCTCTCTTTCTCCTTCTTCCTCTCCCTCTCCCTCTTCCCATTCCTCTCCCTTTTCCTCACCCTTTTCATCTACCTATGGGACTTTCTCTTCCTCCTTCTCCTCCTCTTCCTCCTCGTCCAATTTCTCTTCCTCCTCCTCTTGCTCCTGCTCCTCCTCCTCCTCCTTCTCATTCTCTCTCCCTCTTCCCATTCCTCTCCCTTTTCCTCACCCCTTTCATCTTCCTATGGGACTTTCTCTTCTTCCTCCTCCTTTTATTCTTCCTCGTCCACTTCCTGCTCCTCCTGCTCCTGCTCCTGCTCCTGCTCCTCTTCCTCCTGCTCCTCCTGCTCCTGCTCCTCCTTCTCCTTCGCGATCTTCTTCCACATTCTCTCTCTTCTCATGAGAGGCTGCACTTCCTCGATCGAACGACGCCAATCCTATTGATTTTCTGCCTTATCCCTAATTTATTTATATCCTCATCTGCTTCTTTTATCCACCCCCATCCCACCGCTCCCCCTCTCCAACATCATATTTCTTTGTCCCCTTTTGTCGACCCGTCTTCCCGCATATTCCTCCTATAGGAGCGCAGTCTATGGCAACGATTTTCCGTGCAGTGTGTGTGTGCGCGCGCGCGTGTGTGTGTGCGTGTGTGTGTGTGTATGTGTGTGCGTGTGTGCGTGTGTGCGTGTGTGTATTTGTAGCCAGTCCAGATAAGTTCTCCCTTGCATTGTATTGACCTTTTTGCCCTTGCATCCTCCTCCTTTTTCCACCAGTTCCAATCCCTTCTCGTTTGGTTTTATTATCCCTCCAGCCGATCGTTTCCAGTTACTCTTCTCTCCATGGATACATTGGATACATTGATATATCCACGTTGTCACGATGTACAAAACACAGAATGGAATCGGGGACTTTGTTTACTCGCGTCCCATGCATGCATGGTCGCACGCAGTGTTTTTCTACGGCAAAGAGCAAAAAACACAGTGATAGCGATTATAATATGTTGCAGTTTTAACGCCTATGCCATTGCAACTCAAAGTGAAAATGAGAAATTCATATTTGGAAGTGGTATTTCTGAAAAATATCCTCATGTAGTTAATTTCCTGCCTTGCATTATTTTATCACATGGCATTTTTTAACGTGCAGCGTACACTAAATGTGCAGTTCTAAATGGATTTGTGCAGTTGTAGAAGCACTTCTTTACAGTTAAAACTAGCAAAAAATGGCCTTTGTCCTCCGATTGGAAGTAATTTACCATGGAGGATGGGAAAGAAAAGAAGGAGTGGTGTAGTTCTAAAAATTCCTTAACCCTTTAATGGCGAGATGGTAGTAGTCAATGGTATGGAAAATCCTATACCCTCCGGCATTAAAGGGTTAAAACAGCCCTGATTTATCAATCGCTATAATGTATGCCAAAATGTAATCAAGGCCTTTCCACTCGAAATAATTGAGATCATTTCTTTTGGAAATTGCCCCACCATGCATGATCTGTCCCCAAGCTTTCTCACCCTCAACGAAACCCACCTTAGCCGTTGCTCTGGCTCCTCTCTCTGGTCTCCATGGAAACAACCCCCCGCGGGCTCGGATATCCGCTGGCGTCGATTTTTTTATACCATGCTGCGCTCTTGAATAACATGGTGCCCCACGCTTAGCTTGTGCTTAGCTGGCGGCTTCAGTGCAATGCACCTACGGTGGGATGAACTGGTGACATGGAGTTATTAGTGCGAACTTGTTTGAGGGTTCGTTCAGTCGTTCTCTGCCCTCAGGCTGGTTTGTATGTATAACGACTCCACTGTTTGTCTGTCTGTGTGTCTGTCTCTCTGTCTGTGTTTCTGTGTGTCTGGGTGGCTAGCTGTCTTTTTTCTGTCTTTCTGTCTGTCTGTGTCTGTCTGTCTGTCCTCAGGCTGGTTTGTCTGTCTGTCTGTCCTCAGGCTGGTTTGTCTGTCTGTCTGTCTGTCTGCCTGTATGTCTGTGTCTGCCTGTCTATCTGTCTGCCTGTCTTCACCAAGTAAAAATTCTGTGCCGAAATCCAAGCGCTTTAAAAACCGAGGATAAATATTCATGACGCGATGAATAATCATGACTGCTGCACAAATAAAGACTTCTGATTGGTTAAGGGACTCCGTGGAGCAATCTCCATTGTGTGTGACTGTGTGTACACTCAAAATAGGCTACCAGAGCAGGTGGTTTGGGATTCTAGTGTGTTGGGTATGGGTGTATGGGTGGGGGTGGGTTGGGGATGGGTGTGAGGGTCAAGCACTGAACTTTCTCGACGCCTGCCAAGTGCGGGCGCGAAAGTGGATTACTGGCAACCCCCAGGGTAATTGGATCGCACGTGCTTGGATGCAGTCGTATAGGATCGGCAGTGCATTGGAATTGTAAGCAGCACGCTCGGTGGCTTTAATTCTGTCTGTCTGTTTTGTCTGTCTGTCTGTCTGTTTGTATGTATGTCTATCTGCATGTCTGTGCTCTTATCTTCTTGCGTTTGAACGAATGTCCATCTGCCAGTTTGCTGTGTCTGTTCAACTTGTCCAAGGCCAGCAACAAAATTCGGAGTCTATTATTTTCAGAGGCTTTCAAAGGACATTGTCGCAAAATACACAAAATACAAATAAGTTGTTTATTTCGGGTTTTGAACCCGCCATAAATACGCCCAAGTGTCCACCGTTGTGTCTTTGTACGTGTCTGTGTGTGCATCTGTCTGTCTATCTGTTTTCTGTATGTCTGCCTGTTTATCTGTGTGTCTGATTGTCTGTCTGTTGACTGTATATCTCTCTGTCTATCTGGCTGTGTATCTCTCTCTCTCTCTCTCTCTCTCTCTCTCTCTCTCTCTCTCTCTCTCTCTCTGCCAGTCTATTCATCTGTTTGTCCGATTGTCTGTCTGCATGCTTTCTGTCTGACTCTATGTCTATCTGTCTGTCTAGCTGCCTGTCTTGCAGTCTGTCTATCTAGCTAGACGTCTGTCTGTCCGTCCGTCCGTCCGTCTGTCTGTCTGTCTGCCGGTCCCGAGGATCTTCATACTGATGCATAATTTCTGAGTATATACAGGGTGGCTCAAAAAAAAATGTACCACCGGAGAAAATGCGACATCTTTGCAACCGATTGAAATTTTTTTCCGAAAATTTTCCAATTTGAAGAGGAATGAATTTCCAACAATCCCTGAAAGTTTCACTGAAAACTTTTTATGTTTGCAAAAGTTACAGCTGTTTAAACTTTGATTTTCGTTTTTTCAAATTTCCGTGGAAAAATTAACGTCAATTCTTGATTTCCATGTCAAATTATATCACTTTTCACTACGGCCTCAGAAATACGTTTTGCAGTTCATTGTAGGGTATGATGGGAGTGTCCACTCCCTGCTTTAATATGAGCTCGAATTCTTTTTGTGAAGCTTAGTATGGCCTTGTTGATCGAGTCCTGCGGCAACTGATCCCACATTAGCAGCAGGACTTCCTTCAGCTAGCCAATGTTCTCCAACTTGGGATGAAATGTCTTGCAGCATAGCTTCCCAGACGTGGTAAGCAAGAGGGCTAAGGTCTGGCGATGTTGTTAGTCACCTTTGCCAATAAGTTTACTGGAGTGGATTGCCAAAATAAGGTAGCGTCATCATAATCAGCCTTGCCGTGCGAGCAAGCAGGCGCACCGTCCTGCAGGAAAATAAAACCAGATGTTAGAGCATACCTGGTCTTCAATGAGTCTGGGTAAGAGAGTTCAAAGATGAGTTTGACATCTAACCTACTGAATGGGATTAAATTAATGCAGTCTTTTCTTGCAGCCGTAACATGCACACGCCATCATATCTGATGTCGAAACCACGATGTGCTTTGCAAACTTGACCCTTTCGATTACCAAGCGAATTTCTTGAAAATCGTACTTTTTCCATCAGACCAAGCGACCACTTCCTGCCTCGCTTCCAACATCTGATCTTCGTTGCATAAACATGTTTACAGATAGCCTTCAATACGCTCAGGCTCCACTTTTCACTGGGTATTTTGCTATGATTACGCGATGTCACAGTCTCTGTTCACGCAGCGTCCGAATTTCCATTTTATCTTCCGCAGAAACTTTACCCATGACGTTCAGTAATGGATTCACGAATTCAGTCCATAATCTATAAAATATCACTAAATACCAACAGTTTGCTGCATAAACAGCTTCTTTACAGCTCTTAGTGAGGTCGTAGGACATCATCATCATTTCTTATGATGCAATTTGCAAAAAATCTTAATGAAATCACATTGTATTGGAACTTTATTCTCCGGATTTTTGAAAAAACCAAATTTTAAGTTTGAACAGCTGTATCTTTTGCAAACAAGAAAATTTTCAAGTGAAACTTTCAGGGATTGTTGGAAATTCATTCCCCTACAAATTGGGAAATTTTCGGAGAAAAATGTCAATCGGTTGCAAAGTTATCGCATTTTATCCGGTGGTACATTTTTTTGAGCCACCCTGTATACTGCACATCGTGTTTCTGTCAAGACGTGAAATTCCGCGACAGCCTAATATTGAAACATGACTTCTCATCTACATAATATCTATCTCTCTCTCTTCTCTCATCTTCTCTCATCTTCTCTCATCTTCTCTCATCTTCTCTCATCTTCTCTCATTTTCTCTCATCTTCTCTCATCTTCTCTCATCTTCTCTCATCTTCTCTCATCTTCTCTCTCATCTTCTCTCATCTTCTCTCATCTTCTCTCATCTTCTCTCTCATCTTCTCTCATCTTCTCTCATCTTCTCTCATCTTCTCTCTCATCTTCTCTCATCTTCTCTCAACTTCTCTCATCTTCTCTCATCTTCTCTCATCTTCTCTCATCTTCTCTCATCTTTTCTCATCTTCTCTCTCTTCTCTCTCTCTTCTCTCATCTTCTCTCATCTTCTCTCATCTTCTCTCATCTTCTCTCATCTTCTCTCATCTTCTCTCATCTTCATAATATCTATCTGTCTCTCATCTTCTCTCATCTTCTCTCATCTTCTCTCATCTTCTCTCTCTTCTCTCATCTTCTCTCATCTTCTCTCATCTTCTCTCATCTTCTCTCATCTTCTCTCTCTTCTCTCATCTTCTCTCATCTTCTCTCATCTTCTTTCATCTTCTCTCATCTTCTCTCATCTTCATAATATCTATCTGTCTCTCATCTTCTCTCATCTTCTCTCATCTTCTCTCATCTTCTCTCATCTTCTCTCATCTTCTCTCATCTTCTCTCTCATCTTCTCTCATCTTCTCTCATCTTCTCTCATCTTCTCTCATCTTCTCTCTCATCTTCTCTCATCTTCTCTCTCATCTTCTCTCATCTTCTCTCATCTTCTCTCATCTTCTCTCATCTTCTCTCATCTTCTCTCATCTTCTCTCATCTTCTCTCATCTTCTCTCATCTTCTCTCATCTTCTCTCTCATCTTCTCTCATCTTCTCTCATCTTCTCTCATCTTCTCTCATCTTCTCTCATCTTCTCTCATCTTCTCTCATCTTCTCTCATCTTCTCTCATCTTCTCTCATCTTCTCTCATCTTCTTTCATCTTCTCTCATCTTCTCTCATCTTCTCTCATCTTCTCTCATCTTCTCTCATCTTCTCTCATCTTCTCTCATCTTCTCTCTCATCTTCTCTCATCTTCTCTCATCTTTTCTCTTCTTCTCTCTCTCTTCTCTCTCTCTTCTTTCATCTTCTCTCATCTTCTCTCATCTTCTCTCATCTTCTCTCATCTTCTCTCATCTTCTCTCATCTTCTCTCATCTTCTCTCATCTTCTCTCATCTTCTCTCATCTTCTCTCATCTTCTCTCGTCTTCTCTCATTTTCTCTCATTTTCTCTCATCTTCTCTCATCTTCTCTCATCTTCTCTCATCTTCTCTCATCTTCTCTCATCTTCTCTCATCTTCTCTCTCATCTTCTCTCATCTTCTCTCATCTTCTCTCATCTTCTATCATCTTCTCTCATCTTCTCTCATCTTCTCTCATCTTCTCTCAACTTCTCTCATCTTCTCTCATCTTCTCTCATCTTCTTTCATCTTCTCTCATCTTCTCTCATCTTCTCTCATCTTCTTTCATCTTCTCTCATCTTCTCTCATCTTCTCTCATCTTCTCTCATCTTCATAATATCTACCTGTCTCTCATCTTCTCTCATCTTCTCTCATCTTCTCTCATCTTCTCTCATCTTCTCTCATCTTCTCTCATCTTCTCTCATCTTCTTTCATCTTCTCTCATCTTCTCTCATCTTCTCTCATCTTCATAATATCTATCTGTCTCTCATCTTCTCTCATCTTCTCTCATCTTCTCTCATCTTCTCTCATCTTCTCTCTTCTTCTCTCATCTTCTCTCATCTTCTATCATCTTCTCTCATCTTCTCTCATCTTCTCTCATCTTCTCTCATCTTCTCTCATCTTCTCTCATCTTCTCTCATCTTCTCTCATCTTCTCTCATCTTCTCTCATCTTCTCTCATCTTCTATCATCTTCTCTCATCTTCTCTCATCTTCTCTCATTTTCTCTCATCTTCTCTCATCTTCTCTCATCTTCTCTCATCTTCTCTCATCTTCTCTCATCTTCTCTCATCTTCTCTCATCTTCTCTCATCTTCTCTCTCTTCTCTCATCTTCTCTCATCTTCTCTCATCTTCTTTCATCTTCTCTCATCTTCTCTCATCTTCTCTCATCTTCGTAATATCTATCTGTTTCTCATCTTCTCTCATCTTCTCTCATCTTCTCTCATCTTCTCTCTCATCTTCTCTCATCTTCTCTCATCTTCTCTCATCTTCTCTCATCTTCTCTCATCTTCTCTCATCTTCATAATATCTATCTGTCTCTCATCTTCTCTCATCTTGTCTCATCTTCTCTCATCTTCTCTCTCTTCTCTCATCTTCTCTCATCTTCTCTCATCTTCTCTCATCTTCTCTCATCTTCTCTCATCTTCTCTCTCTTCTCTCATCTTCTCTCATCTTCTCTCATCTTCTCTCATCTTCATAATATCTATCTGTCTCTCATCTTCTCTCATCTTCTCTCATCTTCTATCATCTTCTCTCATCTTCTCTCATCTTCTCTCAACTTCTCTCATCTTCTCTCATCTTCTCTCATCTTCTCTCATCTTCTCTCATCTTCTCTCATCTTCTCTCATCTTCTCTCATCTTCTCTCATCTTCTATCATCTTCTCTCATCTTCTCTCATCTTCTCTCATCTTCTCTCAACTTCTCTCATCTTCTCTCATCTTCTCTCATCTTCTCTCATCTTCTCTCATCTTCTCTCATCTTCTCTCATCTTCTCTCATCTTCTTTCATCTTCTCTCATCTTCTCTCATCTTTTCTCATCTTCATAATATCTATCTGTCTCTCATCTTCTCTCATCTTCTCTCATCTTCTCTCATCTTCTCTCATCTTCTCTCATCTTTTCTCATCTTCTCTCATCTTCTCTCATCTTCTCTCATCTTCTCTCATCTTCTCTCATCTACTATCATCTTCTCTCATCTTCTCTCATCTTCTCTCATATTCTCTTCCATTCTCTCATCTTTTCTCATCTTCATTATATCTATCTGTCTCTCATCTTCTCTCATCTTCTCTCATCTTCTTTCATCTTCTCTCATCTTCTCTCATCTTTTCTCATCTTCATAATATCTATCTGTCTCTCATCTTCTCTCATCTTCTTTCATCTTCTCTCATCTTCTCTCATCTTCTCTCATCTTCTCTCATCTTCTCTCATCTTCTCTCATCTTCTCTCATCTTCATAATATCTATCTGTCTCTCATCTTCTCTCATCTTGTCTCATCTTCTCTCATCTTCTCTCTCTTCTCTCATCTTCTCTCATTTTCTCTCATCTTCTCTCATCTTCTCTCATCTTCTCTCATCTTCTCTCATCTTCTCTCATCTTCATAATATCTATCTGTCTCTCATCTTCTCTCATCTTCTCTCATCTTCTATCATCTTCTCTCATCTTCTCTCATCTTCTCTCAACTTCTCTCATCTTCTCTCATCTTCTCTCATCTTCTCTCATCTTCTCTCATCTTCTCTCATCTTCTCTCATCTTCTCTCATCTTCTCTCATCTTCTATCATCTTCTCTCATCTTCTCTCATCTTCTCTCATCTTCTCTCAACTTCTCTCATCTTCTCTCATCTTCTCTCATCTTCTCTCATCTTCTCTCATCTTCTCTCATCTTCTCTCATCTTCTCTCATCTTCTTTCATCTTCTCTCATCTTCTCTCATCTTTTCTCATCTTCATAATATCTATCTGTCTCTCATCTTCTCTCATCTTCTCTCATCTTCTCTCATCTTCTCTCATCTTCTCTCATCTTCTCTCATCTTCTCTCATCTTCTCTCATCTTCTCTCATCTTCTCTCATCTTCTCTCATCTTCTCTCATCTACTATCATCTTCTCTCATCTTCTCTCATCTTCTCTCATATTCTCTTCCATTCTCTCATCTTTTCTCATCTTCATTATATCTATCTGTCTCTCATCTTCTCTCATCTTCTCTCATCTTCTCTCATCTTCTCTCATCTTCTCTCATCTTTTCTCATCTTCATAATATCTATCTGTCTCTCATCTTCTCTCATCTTCTCTCATCTTCTCTCTCATCTTCTCTCATCTTCTCTCATCTTCTCTCATCTTCTCTCATCTTCTCTCATCTTCTCTCATCTTCTCTCTCATCTTCTCTCATCTTCTCTCATCTTCTCTCATCTTCTCTCATCTTCTCTCATCTTCTCTCATCTTCTCTCATCTTCTCTCATCTTCTCTCATCTTCTCTCATCTTCTCTCATCTTCTTTCATCTTCTCTCATCTTCTCTCATCTTCTCTCATCTTCTCTCATCTTCTCTCATCTTCTCTCATCTTCTCTCATCTTCTCTCTCATCTTCTCTCATCTTCTCTCATCTTTTCTCTTCTTCTCTCTCTCTTCTCTCTCTCTTCTTTCATCTTCTCTCATCTTCTCTCATCTTCTCTCATCTTCTCTCATCTTCTCTCATCTTCTCTCATCTTCTCTCATCTTCTCTCATCTTCTCTCATCTTCTCTCATCTTCTCTCATCTTCTCTCATCTTCTCTCGTCTTCTCTCATTTTCTCTCATTTTCTCTCATCTTCTCTCATCTTCTCTCATCTTCTCTCATCTTCTCTCATCTTCTCTCATCTTCTCTCATCTTCTCTCTCATCTTCTCTCATCTTCTCTCATCTTCTCTCATCTTCTATCATCTTCTCTCATCTTCTCTCATCTTCTCTCATCTTCTCTCAACTTCTCTCATCTTCTCTCATCTTCTCTCATCTTCTTTCATCTTCTCTCATCTTCTCTCATCTTCTCTCATCTTCTTTCATCTTCTCTCATCTTCTCTCATCTTCTCTCATCTTCTCTCATCTTCATAATATCTACCTGTCTCTCATCTTCTCTCATCTTCTCTCATCTTCTCTCATCTTCTCTCATCTTCTCTCATCTTCTCTCATCTTCTCTCATCTTCTCTCATCTTCTCTCATCTTCTCTCATCTTCTCTCATCTTCATAATATCTATCTGTCTCTCATCTTCTCTCATCTTCTCTCATCTTCTCTCATCTTCTCTCATCTTCTCTCTTCTTCTCTCATCTTCTCTCATCTTCTATCATCTTCTCTCATCTTCTCTCATCTTCTCTCATCTTCTCTCATCTTCTCTCATCTTCTCTCATCTTCTCTCATCTTCTCTCATCTTCTCTCATCTTCTCTCATCTTCTCTCATCTTCTCTCATCTTCTCTCATCTTCTCTCATTTTCTCTCATTTTCTCTCATCTTCTCTCATCTTCTCTCATCTTCTCTCATCTTCTCTCATCTTCTCTCATCTTCTCTCATCTTCTCTCATCTTCTCTCTCTTCTCTCATCTTCTCTCATCTTCTCTCATCTTCTTTCATCTTCTCTCATCTTCTCTCATCTTCTCTCATCTTCGTAATATCTATCTGTTTCTCATCTTCTCTCATCTTCTCTCATCTTCTCTCATCTTCTCTCTCATCTTCTCTCATCTTCTCTCATCTTCTCTCATCTTCTCTCATCTTCTCTCATCTTCTCTCATCTTCATAATATCTATCTGTCTCTCATCTTCTCTCATCTTGTCTCATCTTCTCTCATCTTCTCTCTCTTCTCTCATCTTCTCTCATCTTCTCTCATCTTCTCTCATCTTCTCTCATCTTCTCTCATCTTCTCTCTCTTCTCTCATCTTCTCTCATCTTCTCTCATCTTCTCTCATCTTCATAATATCTATCTGTCTCTCATCTTCTCTCATCTTCTCTCATCTTCTATCATCTTCTCTCATCTTCTCTCATCTTCTCTCATCTTCTCTCATCTTCTCTCATCTTCTCTCATCTTCTCTCATCTTCTCTCATCTTCTCTCATCTTCTCTCATCTTCTCTCATCTTCTCTCATCTTCTATCATCTTCTCTCATCTTCTCTCATCTTCTCTCATCTTCTCTCAACTTCTCTCATCTTCTCTCATCTTCTCTCATCTTCTCTCATCTTCTCTCATCTTCTCTCATCTTCTCTCATCTTCTCTCATCTTCTTTCATCTTCTCTCATCTTCTCTCATCTTTTCTCATCTTCATAATATCTATCTGTCTCTCATCTTCTCTCATCTTCTCTCATCTTCTCTCATCTTCTCTCATCTTCTCTCATCTTTTCTCATCTTCTCTCATCTTCTCTCATCTTCTCTCATCTTCTCTCATCTACTATCATCTTCTCTCATCTTCTCTCATCTTCTCTCATATTCTCTTCCATTCTCTCATCTTTTCTCATCTTCATTATATCTATCTGTCTCTCATCTTCTCTCATCTTCTCTCATCTTCTTTCATCTTCTCTCATCTTCTCTCATCTTTTCTCATCTTCATAATATCTATCTGTCTCTCATCTTCTCTCATCTTCTTTCATCTTCTCTCATCTTCTCTCATCTTCTCTCATCTTCTCTCATCTTCTCTCATCTTCTCTCATCTTCTCTCATCTTCATAATATCTATCTGTCTCTCATCTTCTCTCATCTTGTCTCATCTTCTCTCATCTTCTCTCTCTTCTCTCATCTTCTCTCATTTTCTCTCATCTTCTCTCATCTTCTCTCATCTTCTCTCATCTTCTCTCTCTTCTCTCATCTTCTCTCATCTTCTCTCATCTTCTCTCATCTTCATAATATCTATCTGTCTCTCATCTTCTCTCATCTTCTCTCATCTTCTATCATCTTCTCTCATCTTCTCTCATCTTCTCTCAACTTCTCTCATCTTCTCTCATCTTCTCTCATCTTCTCTCATCTTCTCTCATCTTCTCTCATCTTCTCTCATCTTCTCTCATCTTCTCTCATCTTCTATCATCTTCTCTCATCTTCTCTCATCTTCTCTCATCTTCTCTCATCTTCTCTCATCTTCTCTCATCTTCTCTCATCTTCTCTCATCTTCTCTCATCTTCTCTCATCTTCTCTCATCTTCTCTCATCTTCTTTCATCTTCTCTCATCTTCTCTCATCTTTTCTCATCTTCATAATATCTATCTGTCTCTCATCTTCTCTCATCTTCTCTCATCTTCTCTCATCTTCTCTCATCTTCTCTCATCTTCTCTCATCTTCTCTCATCTTCTCTCATCTTCTCTCATCTTCTCTCATCTTCTCTCATCTTCTCTCATCTACTATCATCTTCTCTCATCTTCTCTCATCTTCTCTCATATTCTCTTCCATTCTCTCATCTTTTCTCATCTTCATTATATCTATCTGTCTCTCATCTTCTCTCATCTTCTCTCATCTTCTCTCATCTTCTCTCATCTTCTCTCATCTTTTCTCATCTTCATAATATCTATCTGTCTCTCATCTTCTCTCATCTTCTCTCATCTTCTCTCATCTTCTCTCATCTTCTCTCATCTTCTCTCATCTTCTCTCATCTTCTCTCATCTTCTCTCATCTTCTCTCATCTTCTCTCATCTTCTCTCATCTTCTCTCTCATCTTCTCTCATCTTCTCTCATCTTCTCTCATCTTCTCTCTCATCTTCTCTCATCTTCTCTCATCTTCTCTCATCTTCTCTCATCTTCTCTCATATTCTCTCTCTTCTCTCATCTTCTCTCATATTCTCTCTCTTCTCTCATCTTCTCTCATCTTCTCTCATCTTCATAATATCTATCTGTCTCTCATCTTCTCTCATCTTCTCTCATCTTCTCTCATCTTCTCTCATCTTCTCTCATCTTCTCTCATCTTCTCTCATCTTCTCTCATCTTCTCTCATCTTCTCTCATATTCTCTTCCATTCTCTCCTCTGTTGTTATTCTCTTTCAAATCGTCCGCAGGGTGACGCTCTTGTCATCATCCAATAAAAATGACTGCCTCCTTTTTTGCAGCACATGCAGTGTATTATACTGTTTAGTCGATTCAATATTTTATTTTATTATATACAGAAAAATATATGTGCGTATTGTCATCATTTAATGAATCTATATTTTCTTTTCTACAACACTGTGTATAGTCGATATAATTATGCCATATACTGTATAATTATATATATAATTTTATATATATATACAATTATACATATACATTTTTATATACTGAAAATAATATATAATACATTATTGTCATCATTTAATGAATCATACCCTCTTTTCTACAACACTGTGTATAGTCGATATAATTATGCCATATGTATATTTTTATATTATACTGAAGCATAATACATTATTGTCATCATTTTAATAAAACCGTTCCCTCTTTTTGTTGTCGACTGTGAAGCCCGAAATATATATTCAATATATATATATATATATATATATAAATATACATATAAATAAAATATAAAATTATATATACTGTATATTATCAACTACGCAGCGTTGCAAAAAAGAGGGAGTGATTTTATTAAATATGCATTATAGGCCTATATATATATGTGCGACTATATAAAAATATAAATATGCATATATATATATACATCATATATGTATACATTATATCGATCGACTCGCGTTGACAGCGCTTATTTCCCGCCGTTTGTGAATACCCAGCGGGCAAATAATTATTCCATCCCTTGGGGCATGCATCACCATCGTGTAAAGCGTCCGAATCATCCATGCAGAATATTCTGTGGTCTGTGGCCTCTGCCATGGATGCTCCTGCCATAGCGGCTTCTGCGTGTTATTTCTTTCGTGCAAATGCAGTCTTCGCCTCCATTAATTTTTTTCCCCCGTTTTTCTGGCACTTCATCTCTCGCTTTGGATGTCGGGGAACCAGCGTATATCGTTCACCGGAAGTCATCAGATCAGCATGTCATGTCTGACTCATCGCGCATGCGCACACAGACAACCAGATGCACACGGAAACACACGAAGACACTCATACAGATATATATATATATAGCTAGCCAATCCTAATCTGCCGAATGTCACAAGTAAGTAAGTAAGTAAGCAAGCAAGCAAGTGAGTGAGCGAGTTAGTTAGTGACTGAGTGAGTGGGTGAGTGAGTATGTCTCAATTGCTACTCAAGTGATCAAGTGAGTATATGACTATGAATAAGTAAGTTTGTAACTACATGTATAGTCAATTCGGTAAGTATACATTCTGTAAGAACAAACGCCTATAATATTCACTTGGTTTTGGTGTATACGTCGTGGTACCCGTGCATAATACAGATGAATAATAAATATACCACATGTAAATTGCATATATCTTTAAATACATACAGGTTTTACTTGTTCCTTTATAATAGTAGCGAATGTATGTCTTTGTACGTAATACAAATGTACGTATGCGTGCGTGTGTCTTTCTTTGTGTGGTTGTATGTGTGTATGTGTGCGTGTGTGTGTGAGTGTGCAGGTGTGTGTGTGTGTGTGTGCATGGGCGTGCGTGTGGTGTGTAGTGTGTGTATGCGTGTATGTATGTGTGCGCTCAATTGTCCGACGCGTTGGCCAGCCTCTGTGCTCCATTGACCCTTGGGGTCTCTCGGGTCCAGCGCTGGATTATCGACGCCCGAGGCTTTTATAGTGTACTGGAATTGCATCCGCAGGCTCTATATATGATATGCGCTACATAATATATGTATTTATATACATATATATATTTATCTGCAATATATTTATATATATATTTTATATATATGATATTTGTGTGGCCAGTAGCTGCGATAGGAAAATAAAAGAGACACGTAGGAAAAGGGAATGCTGCATTTGGGACGTTTAGTATGCGATTGGAAAGAAAAGAGGATTTTGTCTGAAGAATATGAGATTCGTCGGCACAATGCGATGGCTTTAAAAACGCTATAATATGTATTGATATACAATGTAAGAGACATAGAAAATGACGATGGCAAGCAAGAGAAGATTGGAAGCTGAACATCATAAGTGGCTGAGAAGAATTATTCTAAATGTATCATGGCGGACAAAATGGCCACCAAGCAAAACTGTAAGATCTAAAGTGAGGATGGGACAAGCAGATATAGAAGACATTATCAGTAAGAGAGAAGGGAGGGAGAGAAAAAGAGAGAGGGCCAGACAACCAGCCAGCCAGACAGACAGACAGAGGAGAGGCAGAGGGAGAGATAGAGACAGATACAGAGATAGAGAGACACTCAAAGAGACAGAGAGAGATAAAGAGAGGTAGATTACCAGTGATAGGGAGAGAGAGACACAGTGAGACACATATGTATATGCATCCAGATATATATTGATAGACAGACAGACAGACAGACAGACAGACAGACAGACAGACAGACAGACAGACAGACAGACAGACAGACAGACAGACAGACAGACAGACAGACAGACAGACAGACAGACAGACAGACAGACAGACAGACAGATAGACAGATATACGTATAGGGACAGAGGGCAGATTGAATCGGATGCTTGTCCAATGCATGCATGAAGATATACATTACCGGGTATTATGAGTTAGACAAGTGATCATCATCGTGCAGCAGCAGCAGACTGCAGCAGACCTGCACTTCCGGTGCAGCGTGGAAGAACTGTAACCGGAGACCATCGTAGATGAATTGAGACGCCCCGGGGGGTGGGGGTGGGGTAGGGGAAAGTCGTCGGGGAATGAGGAGGGGGTGCCAGAGCAACACTGGCGATGGACAGAGACGAGTGGAGGAGGTGTGTGTGTGTGTATATATATATAATATACGTTGTGCAATAATATGCAGATCTAAACGGGAAGGACTATAAATACAGTACAATACAATGCAATACAGTACAATGCAATACAATACAATACTAGCAATACGATACAATACAATGCAATGCAATGTAATGCAATACAATACAATGCAATGCAATACAATACAATACAATGCAATACAATAAAATTCATTATAATACAATGCAAATTTAATATTGCCCTTCTAACAAATGGAAGGGAAGAGGGGAAGAGGAAGACCTAGGGAAAAGTTCTTGGACTGGATGATGGAGGATGGATATGGAAAACTAAAAGAAAAAGCACAACATCGAGAAGACTGGCGTCGTTGGGCATCTGGACCTGCCGAGAGGCAGCTTACCTAAAGAAGAAGAACAAAGCTCAGAAGTGCACACACACACACACACACACACACACACACACACACACACACTCCTCAACGGCGCAACTTTATTATTGTATTTGTGAGTGAAGGACTTGCTCAAGGTCTCTGTACGCATTAAACGCCTCGGACTTGGATTGAACCAGTACTCCCGCCGTAACAGACTGACCGCTATAACCACTGGGCCTCACGGTACTATTATGTTCATGTGTGTACTTGTTTACGTATAATTATCGAATGACTTAATTATTATGAATTGACTTCACGTTGTTGTAAGTCTTTCATCCTCTGTTGTAGGAAGCTCTCGATGTCGCTACAGAAAACTGGGGCATCATGGTCGAAAGGGTCGAAATGTTAGTTTAACTATATATAACCTCGATGTCGTATGCATGCGCATTTATATAGAGCCACTCTTGGGGAAAACCTTTGCATAATTAATATGCGTTTTGAACTTCGTTTTAATCACTTTAAACTTCGTATTTGGTCATTTCATTTAGGAAGAAAATATTCAGATCACGTATGCGCACAGACCCTGGCATGTAGGCAATCCGCTACGGCAAGGGAACCAACGCAAGAGGCCTAATATGAGCCTAATATGAGCCTAATTTGAGCCTAATATGAGCCTAATATGAGCTTAATATGAGCCTAATATGAGCCTTGACCAAATTTTGATATTCTAAGTCACACTCGTTCCAGACAGCCAATGCGGTCAGCCAGCAGGGTCCACCAAATATTATATAGAGGGCGCTGGTATACTTGCGAATCTCCTGATTAAATTAATAAATACAGATCTACATGTTGCGTGACTGATGTCAGTTTGAATCTCTGGTCAACACACGATCCGTGAACGTGGGGGACCTTAACTAGACCAGCACCCACTCAAGTGGGCAGCGGTTGAGGTAGGCTATAGAGAGTCTCACGCGATAATCACATTGGCATTGGGACCATGTAGGCCTACAGTCGCTATAGGAAACGTCTACGTATACAATCATGTTGTCTAGCTTGGAGGTATAGGCAATGTATGATTATGTTATGTGTAATTATGCTATGTATTATAATGTATATTAATCAAATTAATCAAGTTGGTGGCATGTCGTCATCACTGTATTTAGCGTTATATAGGGTCACAAGGTTATGCACAAGATAGGTTGTGGCGTACCAGCCTTGCCGGGGGCTGGACAATGGAGCTCGGGGCCATGGACTGTTACGTCATGTCTGGCTGTTACGCCACTGAACTCTCTTGTCGGGTCTTTGGCAGCCAATACATTTCACACTGTATTACAATTACTATTTTTTTAAAAATATAATTCCAGAACATCAATTGGCAATCAGGTGTTGTAGGTTTTTTTATAACGCAACAAACACACAAACCTTGTAACGTTGTTTACAAGGGCTCAAAGTGGTTCAGAATACGCGTAGTAGGCTATAAGCTTACGTGTTAGATCCGTAGCCAGTGCAAGATGCAATGTAATACTAGTCTATTTATCCAAGTTTCCTCTTACACTGAACTCTAGCACTGAATACTTTATTTCCATGTTTATATTATTTCATTTCCGGGGGTGCTTTAACACACAAAACACCCGAGTCCTTAAATACGGCCTTGAACTTATTCTGTTATGCATTATGTTGGCCTAGATCTGCATTATAATCGAAGTGACGTCACAATATGCCTGGCTCTGCATTCTCAAAATGAATTTCTCTAATAGTAGATCTGTATCATAATCGAAGTGACGTCACAACAGTCCTAGTTTTGTGTTCTGAAAATGAACTTCTGCTATAGTAGATCTGTATCATAATCAATGTGACCCAATAGACCCAATTTTATATTCTCAAAATGAACTTCTATTATTATTGTAGATTTGTATCATAATCGAAGTTACGTCACGATAGACCCAGTTTTATATTCTTAAAATGAACTTCTATAATAGTAGATTTGTACATGTAGGCCTATCATAATCGAAGTTACGTCACAATAGGCCTAGTTTTGTGTTCTCAAAATGTACATGCATGCATTCGGTGATTGTAGTTGTAATTGTAATTGTAATTGAACATTTATAAAGCGCCGCTCACAGATTCAATAGCGCACACTAATCATCTTTGATATGGTAGTGTTGTTTAATTCAATTCTCACCCTGTGCAAGTAAAACTAAAAAGTGTATGTTGTTTTCTATTCGTGAACGCAGAAAGGACGTGCGATTGCCAATCCAGTTGCAGAGGGCAATGGCTGCCGAGGCAGAGGCGGCGAGGGAGGCGAGGGCGAAGGTGATCGCGGCCGAGGGCGAGCAGAAGTCGGCAAGGGCTTTGAAGGAGGCGTCGGACATCATCAATGAGTCGTCGTGTGCACTCCAGCTGCGCTACCTGCAGACGCTAAGCGCCGTTTCCGCAGAAAAGAATTCCACCATCATCTTCCCTGTGCCAATTGAACTGCTCAGTGGATTCGTTAAGAAGTCGAATAGCTAGGATCAGGGCGATTGAGGGGATTAATAATAATGATGATGATGATGCCCAGCTAACTATATGAATTATTACGTCTGACAAAGTTAAACTGTTGAGTGTATAACGGACAACATTTAATTGTGAGCAGACGACTTAATTACTGTGACGATCGTGAACGTCAAACGCTTTGTGTCTATCTATAAAAGCAGCGAAATAATTGACGCTGAAAGTGGAATAACTATAACAGTTAACACAATTAATTAATTAATCAATTAATTAGCGATCAATTAATTAACAATAATTATGAATGCATATAATTATTGATAGGCCTATGGCCTATGTCGTCGACGATCTGGAAGATCGAACGCTTTACATTTATCTATGAGAAGAGAAATAACTGAGGTTGAAAGTTGAATTGGTATAAGTCTGATGATAAGAACGTAGGCCTATACCTCGTCGAACGCTTTGCCTTTGTCTATGAGAAAAGAAATAGCTGAGGTTGAAAGTTGAATTGGCAACACGTAGGCATATAGGTCTAGGTCGCGTAGGCTTAGCCAATCGAATGGAGAACGACGAATTATTTATTCATTTGGGAAATTATTATGTTACTGTCTGCTAGGAAAGCTCAAAGCTTAGCAGTTACCACGATCGAGGGCATACTTGACTTATTATAGCGTTTTTTGTTTCAAGATGACAAACTGTTCGAAGAATGGTAGGCCTAATTAAGTTGAGCTATAGCCTAGGGGATGCAAAGCAGGCCATTGATATTCCAAGCGCCCGATGGCACGACATTAATTATTCTCTGCTGAAATTATTAAAAATGTGATACCGAAAACTTGCAGGCTTGTTGCTGTTTAACGACACTGAAATTTCAAAGATTATAGTATCGCCCTCCTCCTTCAGCCAGGCTTGGGACTGGTACTGTTATAGTGCAAACAATGGCAGAGTTAGGAGACTTACAGGAGAAACTTAAGTCATTATGTTAGGCCTACGCCAACAGAATCCTGTCAGCCAATCAGTTAGGCTACAGTCTTTTCTGATGATCGAGTCACAATTAGGTAATGTATGTGGTCGTCTATCCGGGTACTTTGCAATTCTCTTGGCTAAACTAATTCGTTTCGCTACGACAGTCGTCAGGAAAACATACGGTAATGGCCGGGTTATCTGCAAAACCCCCGGATTTAGTCACATAGCCTACATAATTATCTATTGAGTTCAATGGTCCAATTAATAATTATCATAAGTTTCATTATCCAATCATCACCCACTGCACCCAGGACTAATACTTGTCTTAAAAGGTCACATTTTGCGCAACAGGCGTAATTAAAAATATTTTAACGATTTTTATTAATTGATTTTGCGCATTGCGGGTTGTCTCATGTTCAAAAGTGAAAGTAACACCACAGTATAAATAACAAATCAGTGAGCTGGGTCAAACATAATTATCAGCACCACCTTTTAATCTAGTAACCGTGGAATTGCAGACTTTGTAAACAAACAGACTAAACATCGTAATTAGTTTCTTATCTATGATGACGTCATTTGGCGATGGCGACTGACATTAATTTTTGGTTACAACATAGCCATAACCACACAAATCAGATGCTTGTCTTATATTTCATAATAATTAACAACAGCGTTCAACATATCTTTATAAAATAAAAATTTATTTAGAAAATTCACATTACACAGTTAGGCCTAATCAGTGCCATGATGTCACTTGAGTGTTCCGAATTCTATAAAATATATCGTCTGTGTAAATAAGCATCACGATTCACATGCTGCATCTTTTTCCTGGTAGTTTGTTAAAATTTCATTTACTTGACGAAAAACAACTTATATTCGATAATAACAACGCGTATTATTGGACTTTATTTATTGCTGCAAGTTTGGGTAGGTGCATTTTTTCTTAGACGATATTCATTCGTTTGCTGGAGTTAAAAGTTTAGAATTATTTCACTAGTCTTCTATTCGTATAAGGCTGTGACTAGCGGACCGCCAGGCGGCCCTCGAATTTCAAATGCTAGCGGACCGCCAGTGGCGGCCGTCCAATACGGAATACTAACAAGCCGCCAGGCGGTCGTCTAATGCCGACAAACAGCGACTTTGGAAATCATGTTTTTCATTAAAAATCGTGTGTGTCTTGTGTTCATGTTAGCGTTATCGTCATGCTCGTCTAGAGTTTGAGGGTTGTGGGTGAGTCACTCGGTCAGAATGGTCGTGAATTGTCGAGCCTCGGTGCTTGTGGTTCGGACCATACACACTAGCATCGTCGTTTTTGTGCCTGTGACGTTGCTACTGAAGCAGACGGGTGTGTAGAAATGGTATTCCTTTCTTAACTGAGTGACTTAAAAAGCTTAGATTTTTCTCGTTATGGTACTTCAGAAATCCACGTTCACTAGGCCCCAAGTGGCCCATGCTATTCCGCTGAGGGCCAAGTTTAGGCAGTATGAAGCCAATGTAGCTGACTAGACTCAAGGAAATTATAGTAAACCAGATCATTGAACTATCAAAAAGTATTAAACAATAACAATCGTTTACTTTCAATCAATCAATCAATACTGTTGGGATTATTGATAAGACATTCTGTCAGTGAGTCAGTCAATCAATCAATCACTAACTCGTTCGACCAATCAATCAATCAATTAATTTACCAATTAACCAATCAGTCTCTGTTTTAAGTGTCGACCATCCAACCAGTCAGCTAAAAAAATATTGAATTTAAATGAGGCTAATTTTGCAAATGTCAAATATTTAGCATCTCTATAATATTGTGACATGCCGTTCAGTTTCTTAACAGTTTGCTCACCGACTTTTCTGTTGCAGACATTCGCATGTGCTTTTCGTCTGTTAACTGGCAGTCCGTACTCTACGCGTCCAGTTACTTTATGCTGGTTGTTGTGTCACTGTTCTTCTACTTTCTGGCATGTCTTATCGACCCCGGTTTTGTGGAGATTTCACGAAAGGTAGAAATCAATCAGTTTATAGGCCAAATTGAAGTGCAATTGAAAATAGGTCGAGTTTATAGGTCAAGTCGAAGTGGCACAAATTAGATGAGAAACGAGGTAATTGGATCAAGTTGAATTAGAATAAGCTTAGTCAGACAAGGTAAGATTATTCTAATTCATCTTGACCCAATTCCCTAATTTATCTGACCCAATTTGTGCCACTACGATTTGACCTAATAAATTTGGGTCAAATTGAAGTAGAATAAATGAACTGGGGTTAGGTAGTTCAGTGGTTCTCAAACTTCTTCAGTTCAAGGACCGGCTATAATTAGTTGTTGAAACTCGCGGCCAGCGCAAACAAAAGTGATTTAAACTATAAAAATTATGTTTTACTAAAACTATAAGTGGCTATTTGTTTCAATAATTAAAACATATCTATATCAGCATTTAAATTATTTCTCAATTTAATTTAATACATAGACATACGACTAGCCTAGGCCTATATTTCGGACCACCACTTTGAGAACCACTGATGACATTGGTAATTATATCAAGTTTAAAAAATATAAACAGGGTTAGGTGAATAAGGCAATAGTCAGCGTAATTAATTGTGTCAGGCACGTGAGGTTATTGGGTTGGGTTAAAATAGAATAGAGGTTAAATAGGTCACCTGGGTCAAACTGAGTCTTCTTCTCTTGTTCTTTCCAGAACAATCCTGCGCTGGAGTTGGACTCGGATGAGGAAAGCACGGCGGAATTCACGAGTCCACTCATCATGGACGCTCCAACGTTGCGCAGCTGTGAACCCTGCGGCATTCAGGTCATTGTTAAAAATCAATTAACTACATTATATGTTGAAATCATTGATTAATTGCATGATGTTAAAGATTATTTATTATTGCTACCAGTTGTGATGTACATGTGCTATAGCAAATGCTATAACAAATGCATATGCAATTATGTATTATATATGTGTATATATATAAAAAAATTATATTTACTTAATATGTATATAATACTTCCTAAATTTGGTCATGTCTCCAGCTATTTGATGGATACATTTATTTCATTGGTGTTGTGTTTTTTTCTCCAGCAACCGTTGAGGTCTCGTCATTGCGAGGATTGCGGTCGATGCGTACGTCGCTTTGACCATCATTGTCCGTGGCTTGCGTGTTGCGTCGGAGAACGCAACCATCGCTTCTTCTTGCTCTTTCTTCTTACGACGCTCGCTGCTATTGCATGGTCAGCGTGGATCACGTGGTATGCTCGTCGTTTCAAATTTGTCTGTCTAAGATGTTTTGTCCATCATTGATAAATGCAAGAAATGTAAAACCCGATTCATTTGTTTGTATGTGCAGTTGTTATAGCGCCCCTTCAAGCTCTCACTACTCAGAGGCACTCCCGAATGCAGAGCGGACACTGCATTGGAGTTTCACGCCGAAGCGCTGAGCAATTGTGAGTGAAGGACTTGCCAAAGGTCCCTACGCGGCGAGGTGGATTCGAACCTCGAACCTTCCGGCTCCAAGGCAACGACGCCACCACTAGACCACCGCGCCCCACAATTAATTCATTTCAAGACTTTGTGTAGCGCCCCTTCAAGAAGCCCAGTCAGAGGTGCTCCCAGTTCATCTGCGGTGATGCAGAAAGGTTTTGACGAGTCTGTAAAACACTGACGAGTCAACCCTTGGCAACCGGAGTATCTCCAACGGAAGTCTATTTCAGATGGATGCATCTGAAATGAGAAAGCAAGATGAGGTAACAACAGCAGCACAGAATGGCTTTATGAGCAAGCACAATAGATACTGAACAGCAAAGCTCACATATAAAGGCTGGAGCATTTAGGAGACAATTCGAAACAAGTGTAGCAATTCTCTTACTTTACTTGTCGCCCAATTGTGGCTTTTCCGCTTTTCTGCTGAATGTTGAAACCTATTTTTTCCTACGATAGCATCGCATATGATCATCTCTTTCCAGGAGCGCCATCACTTCATACAAAGGCAGCGTGAAGGACTACCTCTCGGAGAACCTGATTCTTCTCATCGTTATCCTCATCCTCATTCTCGGCGCCTTCTCCACGTTCTGCCTCACGTGCATCCACCTTTACGTCGCGATCTGCAACGTCACGACGTGGGAGTTCGTCTCCAGTCATCGGATATCGTATCTCAAGGATCGCGAGTTCGGTTGGAACCCGTTCCATCTCGGATACGTGCGGAATGTCCTCGTGTTTCTGTTTGCGTGCAGCGTACAGGATTGGGAAAATGTTTATAAACGGAATGTCGTTAAGGGGAATGGAACCAGTGTGGAAATGTTGACGGAAACGTTGTGAGAAATGTTGTTGTTGTTGTGTAAATGTGATGACGGTGATTAAAAATGCAATCTATTAATGGTTTTTTAATGTTATGTAGTTTTAGTTAATGATTTTGAAAGTAATGTAATTAATTAATGATTTTGAATATAATTGTTATTAATTGAATGGTTAATAACATTATGTAACGGATTAATGATTTGTAGCATAATGTAATTAATTAACGATTTCTAACACAATGTAATTAATTAATGATTTCTAACACAATGTAATTAATTGATTTCTAGCATTATGTAATTAATTAATGATTTTGAACTTAATGTAAATAATTAATTATTTCTAACATTTTGTAGTTAGTTAATGATTTCTAACATTATATGATCAATTAATGATTTGTAACTAATGTAATTAATTAATGATTTCGAACATAATGGATCTAACTAAAGTGCCATTACATTCTGATCATCTTGATCTTTTTGTTCCCAGGACTACGACTGCTCTTCCCAACATCGGGCGTTTGCTGTGTTTGGTCCCTCCATTTGGAATGATCTTACTCCCGCTAAACGAACAAAATGATTCGTTTTTCCTCATCAGTTTCATTCTTTTGACATAACTTCCCCTGAGTTTTCGTGCTGAGAGCGCCTCTGAATAGATATTTTTTGAAAGGCGCTTTATAAATCTACAGATGTGATACAATAATCATTATAACAGCATCGAGAGAAACCATAGCCGACCAAAACTATCATTTGATGCACGTTTATGGCTTGACTTGTGGTATGCCATCAGGCATTACATAGCAGCACTACTGAACATTGGCTGCTTGTTTAGAATTTCTATATTAGCAGGTGATTCATTTATCGCCTAAATACGATATTTAATGTAGATTCATTTAAGCATAATATATCCTCAATGGTTTCTATGAAGTATGTACAGTGTAATGTAATATTACTGTTAGTTTGAGGATAGGCTGGATGTCTCGAGTAGGTATATTGTGGGGCGCGGTGGTCTAGTGGTGGCGTCGTTGCCTTGGAGCCGGAAGGTCCGAGGTTCGAATCCACCTCCCCGCGTAAGGACCTTGGGCAAGTCCTTCACTCACAATTGCTCAGCGCTTCGGCGTGAAACTCTGATGCAGTGTCCGCTCTGCATCGGGAGAGCCTCTGAGTAGAGAGCTTGAAGGGGCGCTATAACAAGTGCGCATACAAACAAACAAATATTAACATGGTGCTATATAAATTCTTTGACTGAATGCGTGCAGTGTCGATATGAAAAGCAGAACTGAAAAGAAATCGATTAATCAAAATATAGAATCGTGTTTTTGGTTTTTGTGTATTGCTTCTTGTAGCCTGAAGTAATTGGACGGCTCTCAGTTGTGGTCAGGATCATTGCCATATTGGATTTTCTGTTGTCTTTTAATTGTAGCCATAAATTTATATAGCGCCTCTCACAATGCCACACTAATCAGAGAAGAGTTTTGTTTTAAGTATTACCAACACTTTCACTGAATAATATGCCAGAAATACTAAGCTCAAATTGCGCAGCTGAATGAAAATTTTTTAACATTAACCTTCACATCTGAAATCTGGATTTCAGCTTCAAGTTAAACTTTGGATGCAGGGGTTAACCAAAATTCAAAAGTTAACCAAAAAGCCACCATTGACTTGGAATAATCTTGGATTATGCCACTTGAGTGTAACTTGGATGCAAAGTTAACCTGGATGTCAAATTTGATGTGTACTGTCAGAAAACTTCTGACTAAAGCACATTAGCCACAGATCTGCGATGTGACAATGCAGTATACAATTCTTCGGAATCCGATGTAATTCTAATCCATTGTTATCATCCATTGTTACTCTAACCTATTGTTATTCTCATTGAATGATTTCTATAGCAACATCTCCTACAACCATCAACACCATAAACACTCAAAAGATGAGAGTCAGCATTTCTTCAAATTTAATTTTTCACAGATTTTGAAAACGAAGAAAACACAAGAGCAGCAGCAGCAGAATATAAATTAAATGCCCAGCACTATTCACACTATTCGTCTACATCATCGTTCGCTTGAAAGTCCATTCAAAATGAATAAAGACAAAACCTGAAAGACGTGGAACGTTCAGAAGTAAGCACTTTCTCATGGGTAACACGGTCTCAAATAATTGCAAACTTCTTTAAAGACAAAGATAGCATTACCTGCCCTCCCTCTAACCCCCCGGTGGGCTATGGGGCATTTGCCACTTTTTAACAAAACCCCTATGTACAAATGTTTCAGCTAAGTGTAAGGCATAGAAGGTTGATGAAAATCGGCAGCACAAACATTTTTAAATGCATAAAACATTTAACGTGGACATCTTAAAGAATTAAAGATGTGTTTATAATCCAACTAAAAAAGATACATTCACAAGTTAACATTGTTGGGAGCAAATTTCCAAATCTTGCTGAACTTAAACTGCGCTGAAGCCCCAGGCCACGCGAAAACACTCGGAAATAAACATGTCGTGAAAACTAAATAAATAGGTGCTAAATAAATTCAGTAATAAACAATAAATGCTACCAATCTAACCTAATATAATTAGCATAGCTAAATAACATCTTTCATACACCAAATATACGTTAATAATAAAAATGCTTGAACACAACACTTTTTACGGGACCATAATCAAATGAATAAAGAGTGAACCAAAATCACCATTTTTCAAGATAAAAAATGGCTAAAAAAACAAATATAGAGATAACAACATAAAAAAAACCCGGACAGCGTACATTCTCGACCTTTTCCGCACGAACATATTTAGATGAATCTATAAATTCTCAGAATTTAAAACCCTCTGTTCTTCCCAACCTAAACAAAATCTTACGAAGAAAGAACTTATCAACAGAAATGAACAACAGAAGTTTTGAAAATTTGCTCCCACGAATCAGAAAAAAACCCAGGGAACCAGTCTATGGCTCAGGAAATTGCAGGGAACCAGTCTCAACATCAGGCAGTCACAGAGAACCAGTATTCAGGCAGTCGCCGCAAGTTCACCGATTCTTCCCACCGACTAAGCGATGAGAATGCGTCCGGAGCAGTGACTACATTTCACGTGGCTTCTGTCCTCGAACGGTCTTCCGTCGACAAGTTGCGACGATCCAATCTCGCTGAGAAGATGCATGATCATCTGAGCCGTCTGTCCATTGTCTCCTGGAATGTTCGCATGCTGTGGATGGTTTGTGGAAGAGTTGTGTTGTTGTTGTTGTTGACCATCGGAATGGACGTCGGAACCGTTTGGACAACTTTCGCAACTGGAGGAAGAGTGGTGGTGGTCGGTGTTTGGGATTGAGTCATCTGCACAGAAATTCATTTGTTGTTATACTTTGAAATATAATATTAATAATACTATAATTATCATATTGGTAACTTCTATCGTGCTCGTACCTACCACACAAGACAATGATCAACAGTGCACAATAACAATTTGATATCCAAGATGATGGTGCTAATATAATCAATCACAGCAGTAGATATAATAAATAGGTCATGCGCAAATAGTCAAGAATAGAAATAGGGAATTAGGTGAATCCAACTACGAAATATGAATCAAAATAAGGTATAACTGATTATGACAAGTTCTCTGCCCAAAGGCAGAACCATGGCTTTAAATCCACCCGGGGCATGAGATGAGTTAGGTGGTTTCCCATTGCCTTCCTCACAGACAATTATGGGTGAGCAACTTGTCCAATGTCATTACGCAGTGACTTAGGGTAGATTCAAATCTCTGACCTTTTGGTCACAAGGCACAGAACATGCCACTACACCAATGCGTCACACAGATAGAAATAAAAAACACAGAAATTTGCATTAACCCAAACACACACATTACAAGGTTTCCGGAACAATTCGGAGCCAGACAGTTCGGAACGGCCAAGAATTTCCAACTTCAATTTAAGCGACAATATTTTTATCAATCCAACTTCTATTTAAGCGAAAAAATTTACGATCTGCGCTGATCTGCCCACTTCAGATTGCCCCCTCCGAATTGTTCGGACACCCAAATTACAATACCCCAACTTCTCACCTTGTCCCTCTCCGTTCACCACACCGGGTTGCTGAAGGTCGTGACCCTCCGTCCCTGGCGACTCTCGACCTGCCACTTGTTGCTCGCTCGCATGGTTGGACGATGCATTGAGCACATGTTGCTCGTTGAGCAGTCGCATGATGAGCGCCTGCAGCTGAGCCAACCGGTTCTGCAGAGCCGAGCGCTCATGAGCGAGCTGATAGATGTAGCCATCCTTCTCGGCCGTCCGCTGACGTTGCACGAAGCGCTGATGGTGATACAGCGACACGTATTCGCCTGTAAAGTTTACGCGTAACATGTTAAGTTTACACGTAACACGTTAAGTTTACATGCATTGCGTAACAGTATTTGTGATCAAGTGCTCATGTATTATTCTGCAGTTTGTCAGTTTGAAATTAAACAAAGCTATTAATAATACTAAAGCAAAAATTTCTTTATGCAAAAAATGATTTTTACAGTACTAGACTCTTACATGTAACCAAACTGTAAAATAATGTAATGTAATAAAAAAAATTGGTATATAGCGCATGTTACAAGAGTCTGGCAGAAGATAATATCTTCAAAAATCATTTTGTGCATTGAGAAGATAATAATTTTGATTGTAGTGAGAAAGTCACAAAGTGAGCTACAAAATCTGCAGTTATGCTGCACTATATGTTGAAACGTTAGACGCTCACCTATTGTGTTTGACTCGTCCTGAAGTTGCGTTATGATATGTTCCAATCGCTCAGTTGTGTCCATCAGATCCGCCTTGTCACGCATCACTTGCGTGTACTTTCCCTGCAGTGCAAAACTAGGTCAGATAATTCGGTCATGCACAACTATAAAATAGGTAAAGTATAACTAGGTCAGGAAATTTGGTCAAGTCCAAATAGAAAATAGGTAAAGTATAAGTAAGTCAGGTACTTAGTTCAAGTGTAGAAAATAGGTAATTAGGTGAAGTCCAATTAGGAAATGTTAATCAAAGCCAGGTCAGCTAATATGAAAATTGTCAAATTCAAATTCAGCTGGCATCGCAGTTTTCAGAAAAAAACTTATACAAATATTTTCAAAAAACACTGGCACACAAAGCTCCCATCTTTAAAACGAATGAAAAATTAAATCAAAAATTAAATTAAATTATTCGTTACCTCGAGCCGCTTCATGACGCTCTGCAGCGCCTCGAATTGAGAACGCACGACAACGTCGCCATTGACGGGAACTAAACAGAAAACTCCCATAAAATAGCAACGCAGTAAAATCCCAAAGTAGCTATTATTAGATGAACAGTTGCTCCTACAAAGCGGCTTGAGTTGGATTCGAACCTGAAACCCTCCAGTTGCAAGGCAACAAACATACCCACAACACCACCGCGCCCCACAGATTAATGAATAAAATCAAAATAGCACATATATTTTTTTAAACCAATAACTAATCATTGTTCTAATCATGACATCAATTTCAAACTGAATTCCAAATCTCATTTTTGATCAAATATCGAAGCTAATAAGAATGCAAATGAAGTCTCTCACAGTAGGAATGCAAGAGAAATGCAAAGCTCATTTCCAACCCATGAGCAAACAATTCACAAATCCCAAGGTCCTGAATGCAGACGTCAGTGACATCACAATACCTGCTCTTCACCTTCTATCTAAATCCCCCGCCCCAATGGCCCTGGTACCACGAAATCTAAGCATATTACCCTATTTACCTTGTCGCGCCAGATCCTCCTCCGTTAGCTCCATCTTCTCCTCAAGCGACCTGTGCTGCCTCCGCAGCTGCTCCAGTTCTTCCTTCAGACGATTCCGCTCCATCTCAACGCGACTCAAAGACTGCAGAGCGTCGGCCTGGAATAACAAAAAAGTTGATTTCTCAACCCATGCAACTTTGCCACTACACCAAACCTATGGTAGTGCCAGTGCCAAGACTAGGAAAAGGAGGAGGGCACCGCTGATCATCTCTGTAATAACAAAGTGTCATTATTTCATATATTCTTTAAAATTTATTTATTTTAACAAAGCATTAACCTAAATTCTATGGTGGCACCTTCCACCACTGGTTGAGGACGTGAATGATCTCGCCCTTGAAACTCCCTGACAATTAGGTAGGACCATACATTAAGTTTACCATGTAAATAAATACTCAATGTTGGCTTTACCTCGTTTAAATTGCTGTTGGATCTTGTTCGGTTCTTCAGTTCACTGTTCTGGTTCGTTAAGGCATTTATGGTGTCCTACAAGCAGACATTGAACGTCTCAGCGTGGCCAATGAAAAAATCACATCATGTTGAGAATTTCTGAAGCACAGGCATCAGACAAAGAGGGAGAGACATAAACAGATAAAGAGATTGACAAGGACACGCAGAGAAACAGACAAAGATAGACAGACAGGCAGAGATAAGGACAGACAGGCAGAGAAACGGACACACACAGAAACGGACAGGCAGAGAAACAGACAGGCAGCGATGAAGACAAAGGTAGATACACATGGACAGACATACAGACAGACACACAGAAACACAAGGAAACAAACACACAGCAAAAAACAATACAAGTTACATAGACTGGTCAAGAGACAGACGCAGAGACATACAGAAACATACAGACAAACAGACACCTGAGCAGAGCTGAGTTCCTTCTGAAGTCGATCGATAAGAGGTGCGTTCTGACGCAAATGTTCCAACACATCATTCGAGTATTTCTCAAACAGGTCGTTGTCTACGCCGGGATTTCCGTGATCGTCGGAATTCCCGTTCGATGCAATCTTCCGATTTTCCAGGCGATTTCCGTGCTCCGTCTTTGCGCTGTTCAACCTCTCCACCGTGTTTTCCAGCTTCCGAACCGATTCCACTCTTTCATCCAGCCTCCTGAATGCACAAATATCTCAGATTTAATATTAATCTTTAAAATTGCACAATCTAATATCAACATAATTATGCAAAATAATTCTCACAGCAGAGCTATTCAGAAGTGCTCTCAGCGTGACCCCCACCTCCGGAAAAAAAAAATCCTGGCTACGGCCCTGTATAGATGCATACTAATACGACTCACATACAAATGAATGAGATGCGCATATTGATGAGATGCGCATATTCATGAGATGTGCATATTCATGAGACGTACCTGCTCAGTTCGTGGCTTTCGTTCGCATGAGCTTCTGCGATGCGATTGGCATGATCGAGTTGATCTTTCAGTTTGTTGTACTCGTCGGTTACGATCTGCGTTGTCTCGTTGCTCTGCGACAACTCCTCGTTTGCAACCGCTACAACCACAACCAGCATCATGACAACCGGCTACATTGTTTTTACGGTTCCTTAGCAACGTTGTATGATTTTAACTTTCAAAATCTGCAAGGTAACACTGTGATAGCATCTGTCTCGTGAAGTTGCGAGTCTCATTATTATGCGCATCTCATTAATATGTGCATCTCATTAATATATAAATCATTTGTATGCATGTCATTTGTATATATGTCATTTCAAGGATTCTGACCGTATCTGAGTCGGAGGTCTTCAAGAAGGCTCTGCAGTTCATCACATCGTCCGAGTGCCTGGTCTTTCTCGTTCAACAACAAACTCACCTGCGTTCAACAACAAATCAAAACTGGGATAAGCAGTCATGATAACGATTGTAATTATTACGATCGTCATCATCACAATCATCGTGATCAAAGACAAAACAGATTAACAAAAACTGGATCACAAAGCTTTAGTAAGTTCAAATAGATAATTAAATAGACAGACAGACAAGCAGATACACAGACAGACAGATGCATAGAAGTGAATTCATCTCAGGGACCAGATAAAAAATGTAGAGGCACAGGAAGGCAGTTATTAGAAGACAGACAGAGAAACAGATAGACATAAAGAGAGCATCAGGCAGACAGACAGACAAAAAGGCAATGACACAATAAGGCAAGCACACTTCACAGTTTGGAGAACAAAAGATGAGACAGAGCAACAGACAGACAGACATATAGATAAAAAGACACAGACAGACATACATATAGACAGGCATATATATAGGCAAACAGAGATATAGACAAAGAGAAATATAGACAGACAGACAGGCAGATGTATAGACAGACAGACAGACAGACAGACAGACAGACAGACAGACAGACAGACAGACAGACAAACAGACTGAAAAGGAGGCCAAGAAAAGCATACAAAGAAGAACACAAACCTGAGCTTCCATTTGCTTCCGCTGACCCAGCATCAGCTGTTCCATCTGCCGTTCGCGATCCCCCACCGACGATTCCCTCAGTCGAAGCTGTTCCTCCAGTCGTGCATTCTCCCCCTGCAACCTCTCTCTTTCACCGAGCACTTCCTTCAAACCCTCATCCCTCTGCCGCGCCCAATTCTCCAGCTCTTCCATCTTACGTGTCCGCTCCCCGACCAGCGCCTCCATCTCCCGGAGCTGTTCCATCATCTGCGCATTCCCCCTCGTCAGCGACTCTTTCTCATTGCGTAGAACACTCACTTCCTGCTCGAGCAGCTTAAGTTTACCATTCAGCTCTTCCACCTGCCGTGCATGCTCCCTCCGCAGCGTTTCGCTTTCCATTTTTAAAACGTTCATTGCCTCATCTCGCGTCTTCGCTTGCTGTTCCGCGAACTGGACGTGCTCCCTCCTTAGAGTTTCTCTTTCGTCTCGGAGGGCGTTCAGCTCTTCTGTTTGCATTCGAAGTTGTACTTCAATTCGCGATCTCTCATCAGTGGTCCGGTTAAACTTCGACTGCAACTCGTTGAACTCTGACACGAGTCGTTGCATTTCATTCGCCTGTGAGAACATATTAAGATGACAGGAACCGTGGGTTAGTATTGTAATCGTGAATTTGTATAGCGCCTTTTAAAGAGAAACTCCTTAGAGGCGCTCCTGACCTGACAGCACCAAACCACAATCAAAGAGAATGGTTTTCATACGCCTGCGGAAAAGGGGCAAAGAAAAACGAAGAAATTTTGCTATAAACGCTTTGCCCGTAATTATCATTCCTCATTCTTGACAATAGAAAGTATTAACAAACATTTTCAATTTTATTACTTCAAAGTTTTATCAATAGTTTACATTACCAATGTCTAAAAAATGTTACTTTTTGCATCAATTAGACAGATTGAATTCTAATTTGCAATTTCCAGGAAAAAATAATTTTTTAGGTTTTTCATTACAAAGAGCATACATTAAACGTCCTAAAATTTTTACTGTGACTTTCGCATGATATCAAAAAATGGAAACTGTTAATAAGTCCAATCCCGACATGTGATCCCTTCTCTCAGCCCGAGTCACAAATGGTTAAGTTAGTTCATTTTTTCCAGTAGTTTAATCAAAAATGTTGGAAGTTGTAATACCTGATCTGTATACGACGCCGTGCACGCGCATTTTCCATCCGAGTTGACAGAGCATTGACTGAATTTACTCAACCGTTTCTGTAGCTCTTCAACAGTCGCTACCATCAAAACACAGACACAAAAAGAGATAGAGAATGCCATCACAACACAGACACAAAAAGAGATAGAGAATACATCGTCAGAAGACGAGATTATCTCGAGAAATTTCACCTGCAAAAACTAATCAGCCAAATACAATCAATAAATCAATCAGTATTTATTAACCACCAGAGGTGTTGAATGTGTTCTCAATCATGACAGGTATCGACTAAAAGTCACTACCTTGTTTGGTCACAAAATAAATTATTTGAATTGCTTGATCTGAAAAGCCTGTGCTAGATGATGACAAGCAATAAGGAGTAATCTAAGGTCATAGCAGTGACTATAGGTCAGATGGATCTGCATATGCTGGTTTTGAGAGCTTTTAAAGTAAAACTTAGATGATACAAATGCGTGCGTGAGCTTACCCTCCTTGGCTTCAGCGCTTTCCTGGCTCTCGGTCAGAGCAGCTTCTAGCTCGGTTTTCTCCGCCAACAGAAACCCAATTGTCTCGATATGAACCTGAGCAACACATATACAAACACACACACATACACATACACAGAGGCATTTAGACACATGACAAAGTAACGTAAATTCGCTATCATGCTGCGCTTTCAACGACAATCCCAGCAGAGTTGTGCCGTTACAAAATATTTAGCCATCAAGACTAGTACAAATTTTTACTTCTCAACCACGCTTACAAAAAACTTTGTGTTTTAATACCATAAACCTGTTTGAAGACAATTTTAAACCTCCTTGATGGCAAATTTGACATTTAATAAGAAATATAACCTTTTCCAACATTGACAAATTAAAGATTACTCAATGTCACTCTTTAACACAAAAAGTACCACATTAAACAAACCTAAACTTTTTAGTGACAAATCTTACACTATTAACACATTCACCGCCTACACGCCATGTTAAATGACTGGTTTAACTACGAGATATCTCGTAGCTGGCGGCCAACGTGTTAACTAGAAATGTAAACTTTTCCAATGCCAAATTTAAACTTTGTAATTTAAAATTTTAAATTAATCAATAAGAAAATTTAACCTTTTGCAATCAAAATTTAAACTTTTTAAATGATAAATTTAAAACAGTTCAATTCGAAATTGAACCTGACCCGATCAACATTTAAACCGTTTTAACAACAAATATAAAATTCCATAATAGAAAAATTGGCAATCCTGTCAACGGCGGTGTTAAATTATTACAATGTTTTTTATATTGTGTATAATAGTCCGTGTTTTCAGCTCCGTGTTTTACACGTCTCGCCGTTTAAAATTTATAAATTCGATGGAAAATATTTGCTGACGAAATAGAAGCAGGATTTAGCGCGTGAGGGTCGTTTAGGGCTCAGGTTAGGCGTCGTGAGGGTCGGTTAGGGTTAGTTCTAGGGTTAGTGCAGTCATTCTGCTGAAATTGAAGCTAGATTGATGAAAATGTTCTTGCCTAACTGGAGCTGGATTGACAGAAAAAATTATTATCTAAATAGAAGTTGGATAGCAACTATTGAATGACGCGATTGACATCAATTATTTCGACGCTGAAAACAGTGTTTTGGAATTTATGACCGCCATCGGAATATAACACCGCCGTTGACAGGATTGCCGAAAAATTAATATTTATAATAAAAAATAAAAACGTTTCAATGACAAACTATTCAAACTCATAGAACAACACACGAACTTACACATGAACTCCCAAACTGATGTAGTTAAGACACAACGAAGCAACTTTTACAAACCTTCAACTGTTCTCTCATCCTCTCCACCTCTTGCAACGGCATTCCATTCTCCGATGCCTCTTCCGTTTCCGGACTGCTACCATCGCCATGCTCCTAAACAACCAAAGAACCAACCAATCTTCAGTCTCCTTAGAGAAATCTCCATTCACAAAGATAATGTAAATTTTTAATCAAATCGCACAGCTACCAGAGTCCCACCAGATAAAAAAATGCGTCAACTTTTCAACTGGATCATCCTCATCATCATCATCATCATCACCACCGCTATCAACATTTAAGCAGTTTACATCTCCAGGTTCTTCCCAGGTCTAATAATGCAAAATGAAATATTAAGCTGCACTGCAAAAATGCCGAAATCACGCTTTATCACAACGTCAAACTATAGCAGATGTACAATGATTGAATGATAACATCTGTCTTTTTGATTTAATTGCGGCGAAAATCAACAACTAAATCGTCATCCCCACCCAAACTGAAATCTACAGCATACAACTTATTAACTGTGACAACAGCAGATAAGTGTTAGGTTGAAAATAACAGTTATTACTAGATATCATGTTTGATCTTCATATTTTATTAACCCCATTTTAAACCAATTTAAACCTACTTTTTCTTTAACATCTGGCAGACCAGCGGCGCTTTTCGTGTCCGCCATATTGACACGGGTGTCAACCAAGAAGATCAGATATCTACATAGAGCCGAGAATTAGTGACGTATTTTCAAATTTTATGACCAAAATTGTCTCTGTTAAAATCTGTTGAGTAGGCCTATAATAGGCCTATGTTTTGTCGTATTCGTTAATAAATTATGATATTTATTTATTTATTTATTTATTTACTGAGAATTTGATATAGCGCTCCTTCAAGGTTACTACTCAGGGGCGCTCCCAGCCCAACCCCGGTCGAATAAGACAGTTTTGAGAAGAGAAAGAAATGAAGTAGAAGTAGAAAGGTTAATAGGTATTTGACGAAGGATAACAGGGAGCTCATTCCAGGTCGCAGGGCCAGCCACGGAGAAAGCACGGCGCTGGCTGATTGCAGTCCGAGAGCGTGGAACAATAAGTTCCGCTTACGCAGCTGAGCGGAGAGCAGCGGCGTTGAACATGCGTGGTCGAGCAACAGAGCTCCTGCAAGTATAAAGGAGCCAAACCCTCAAAGCAGCGACGTACCAATACGGAAATTAAAATTGATATTAGGCCCTACCTATTTATTAACGAGATATAATAAATGAACACCAGGACTTGCATCGGTTATGTTAGATCGACTTCGACTAAATCCGTGTGGCTTAAATTGGGCGTTAAAAACAGGTTTTGAACGCCTATATAAAATCCTTAATTAACTTACTTATTAACTGAAGCATTTTTATTTGATTTCTGTATTCATAAGTTACGCGGTACATAAATGTCATGTAGGCTAAACTCAGACGCAGCAGTAATGGCTCATTGCCGTTTCTCTTTCGCGTGCCTATTATGCGTGGTCTTTATATTATAAGTAGGGTAGTTCCAAAATCACGGTCAAAAAGTGAAAAAATCACGGCGTACTTTTGCAAAAATCCAAAATTTCACGGCACCGTGATTCACGGTGCCGTGAAATTTTTTGCAGTCACAATTTATGTATTACGTTAAATTTTATTATGAAATTTAGCATAAACGAGTACATGTAGAGGGCCTAGGCCCTATTTATTAATGAGTCTTCACTTGTCAGCGACGTAATTCACTCCCCAAAAAGAAATTTTTAAATTAATTTAATGGTTCCGCACAGAAATTCTTGGTCGTCGGCGCCATTTTTTACGTGTTTTTATTTTTAAAAAGTGCTGAAAATGTGAAAAATCACGGAAAATCACGGCAAAAGGCAAAATTCACGGGAATCACGGCAAACGGCGAAATTCACGGTTTCCGTGATTTCCGTGAATTCGTGATTTTGGGACTACCCTAATTATAAGCTTAGTCTTTACGGTTGCTTGCGCACACACATTTTCTTGCAGGTTCCCACAACGCTGTCCAAATTTTATTCTGAGAACGTTGAGGCTTCCAAAACTGCCGCGCACGTCATACGTACACTCATCTATAGTCATCTAGGCTATTCATGTAGCCTAGGTCTTATAGGAGTGCCACAAAGGTAGCCTATTAAGCTTAATTATTTATACGAAGAGAGGAGTAGCCTATGCATGGTCAGCTCTATTTAGGCTAGCTATAGAAAGAAGCAGGGGCGGATCCAGAAGGGGGGGGCAATCCGGCCATGGGCCCCATTTAAAACTGCCCCCCATTTGGTCTGAAATTAGCAATACGAATATGGGTGTATTCGGAAAATTGTATGGGACGCGGCCCTCCATTCGGTTTTCAAATGGAGGACTAAAAAAAAGGTCATCAACTTTTTGACGGACGAAAAGTACTTTTTTTCCTCAGCCAAAGACCGATCACTATTATTTTCTTGTCGACCAAACAACGAAATTTCGAAAAATTCCCCTGTCCCATTCCAAAATCTAAGACTTTAGTCCCCCCCCTGGAACAGTTCTGGATCCGCCACTGGAAAGAAGGGATTTCTGAAGGGTTAAATTGTAAGGCTTAGGCCCACCTTGAGATGTGGACTGGAGACTTACATGTCTTCTATAATGGCTGTTAATCTTCTTGCAGGTGTGCCTTTAGTAGGCTAGGCACGACCGCATGTATTTAGGCCTATTAACCAAGGTGGCATTGAATCTTGCGAAAGTTCGGTGGTCTTATCTGATCGAGAGAGCGTGCACTTACCTCATTCGATCCTTGTCGTTCTGTAAGAGGTTTTAAATATTTTGCTATTGTATATCAAACCAGTAGCACTGTAATTGTGCAATTATTAATAAGTTTTTGAGGCAGAAATCTATGTGAAATCTCGGTAGAACTGTTTATGGTGGATATTTAGAAGACTTGTTCGTCTGCATAATAATCAACCTAACCGTCTAACAACTTGAAATATTGTGTCCTACAGGGGAAATGTAAGCTTATTAGGCCTATCTATGATTGTGTTTGATTATTGGAGATAGGCTAAAGTAATATAATGAAATATTAAAATTGATTATCATAATAATGATGATCAGCTTGTAAAATTTATAGTTACATAGCCGTATGTGGCACTGGTTGAAAACTTGCAAAAGGCCTAGGCCTATATATATCTGCTTATAATAGCCTAGTCATGCGCCGGTTGAATGGTCCACGCTGATTGCCCAATAAAAACGTAGAAGTTCCTGGTTTTGCCTACGATATATTATATTAAACGCTTCAATCATTCCGACCACGTTTCTCGTAAATCAACTTTTTTCTGACGTTTTCTCCGATATATTATGATGATAAATAATGTCGGAAGTCAGAATGATGTATGTCTTGTATGAAATTGATTTTACTTGACGTAGACGCCTATTAAAATCCGTTGGTGGACTCTACGGGTGTGCGGGAGACTATCGCTGAAGACTTGTAGTTTGTATGCTTTGTTCGCCAACTTATGAGATTTCTGTTATTGATTACAGCCAACGTAGGCATATATATCTGCAAAGTGTTGCCCTCGATTGGTTTTACTCGTGTGACGCTATATAAATTGGCGACTACAGATGTCTGACAATATTCAAATGATGGTAGAACAGAAATACAATTAATCAGTATCAATCTGTAGATTTATTGGAAGGTACGGTACTTAAAAAACGTAAGCACCATCTGTAACTCTATAGTCTATATCAGTGGTTCCCATCCTTCTTTGACTGTAGGGCCACTTTTTCTAATTTGGAGCCCACGAGGGCCACTTTTCTTAGTTAAAGGAAATTAGGGCATTTAGGGGCCACAATGCTAAAATTTAATTAACTAAAAGCATATAAAATTGTTATAATTAATTCAAAGTAGAATGTTTGATGTTTGTAGACTTTAAAATAAAATAATTTGTTATAGAAAATAATTAGCCTATACGTTATATCCTGTCCAAATTAGCAATTTTTCATATATTTTTGTTAATTTGTTGAAAGATGAGTGCCATTGTTGAGGCCTGGCGGGCCATTTTGAGAGGCCTTGCGGGCCACTTTTGGCCCGCGGGCCACGGGTTGGGAACCGCTGGTCTATATAGTATACATTATACAATGTCCTGTACTCTATGCCAATAATTATATAATAAGCTTAGTGTTCATTGTCGACAAAATCAAAAATGGCTTTAGACTTCTAGTAATGTATTGTAAATTGTAATGTAATCGCAGTCGTTACAATCTCATGCAAATATTCGTAATCGTAAATTATTAAAATTAATATCGTGACGTCCACGTTATCGCAATTGTACCGTTTCGTGTGGTGTGGCCTATACATTTACGCATGTCTTTGTATACTGAATAGGCCTACAAACATTTATCTGTAGATCCAGAACTGGTCAACCACAACGTCCACAACATCATTCGATCATACATTTATGATACACTGCGTACGTTCATTAAAATGTAGGTCGGCTCGTGCTATTTTGGTATTTTTAGGAGTCATATAGGGGTCATGGTCTATGTGAGGTGAATCTGAACAATCATCGGGGCGTTGAGCGCTGCTCCCGGTCCAGAACTGACCGGTCTGAGTCTCCCAAGGACCCCGATGTCGTGTCTTCCGACGAGCTGGCAGTGGATGGCTGCCCTGAATGCGTCCCGGAAGCACTTCGACGTGTGGTTGTACACGATCGGATTAACACACGAGTTGAAGTACGCGAGGCAGTAACAGACGACGCTGACGGCGCTATAGAAGTCGCTTTCCGGGAGACTGCCAAAGTAGGCGATGAGTAGGTGCACGTGCACCGGAAGCCAGAGAATGGCGAATAGCGCGACGACTGCGATCAGCAGACGACCGGTGCGTTTCTTCCGTCGGACACCAGGTGTCATAGTGGCGCCAGTGGAGGCGGAGGTTGAGCTTCGGCTGCTGACGGCGATGCTGGACATCCTGTTTCGTTCGATGTGGCGAAGGATCCCTACGGAGAAAACGCCGATGACGGCCAGCGGAAGTAGGTAAGCGAAGACGAAGAACGTTGAAAAGATCCTCCGTGCGATCTCCGTGCCGCGGTGGTCGCACCCGGGCGCGCCTTGCTCGTCCGGCCGCGCCCCGTAGGAGTCTAGGATAGGGGCGTTTAGGGCGAGCATGATAGCCCAGATGCCGAGGTCGGCCAGGATGACGTTGCGACGGGTGCGGACGGTCAGCGTGGCGGCGCTGTGGACGACGGTCATGTATCGAATGGCTGAGATGAGGACCAGTGTATAGACCGTCACATAGGCGGTAACGTTGACGAGGTAGTGCATGAGCTTGCAGGGGACGTCACCGAAGGGCCAGCTGGACGTGGCGAAGTGGTAGGCGGTGGATGGTGGGACGACGAGGACGAATGCGAGATCGGCGAGAGCGAGGTTGAGGAGGAGAATGTTGGTGACGGTGTGCATCGTGCGGTTGGATAGGATGACGTGGATGACGAGAACGTTGCCGAGGGTTCCGACGAATGAGATGGCGCCGAAGAGGACTGGAACGACGAAGTGGTAGAGCACGATGTCGAAGTAGGAGCCGGTGGTGGTGGTGGTTGATGTGTTCCAGGTGGTAGAGGCATTCCATGAGGAGGAGGAAGAAGAGGATGTGTTCCAAGGTGAAGACATATTCCAGAAGGTAGAGAAAGGAGCTAAGGAGGAGAAGGAGGAGTGGGACATATTCCACGCGGAGGAGGAGGAGGAGGATGTGCTCCAGTCGCTTGGGAAGGAATTGGAAATGTTGGTCGATTCCATCAACATCGATTGAAATCTTGTCCAGTCGTCGAAGAGTAATTTTATGGATGCGATGAATCGTTTGCTTAAAGAAACAGCGACACAATATTATTAACGAAGAGATGCAAAGACACATTTAAACATAATTATTGTCGCGTTTAATTAAACACCTGTTAAACGTTTCTAAACGCTGCTATATCCCAATGAGTTTTATGAACTTATGTAGATTACGTCGAAATTATCATTCACTGAGTCTACAGATAATTGAATAGCGCCTTCGTTTTAACGATGAATTCCGCAGCGGCCTTTAGCAACTACATCATTCCCAACAGACTAATGCCGAAAAAGATAAACAAGCAGACAGACAGATACAAAGACAGACAGGTATAGGGACAGACAGACAGACAGACAGACAGACAGACAGACAGACAGACAGACAGACAGACAGACAGACAGACACACACACAGACACACACACAGACACACAGACAGATAGACAGATAGACAGGCATACAGATAGATAGACAGGCATACAGACTGGTACAAAGGCAGAGAAATGGACAGATAGACAGAAGGGCGCTGGTTCGCTGACTGTTATAATTAATTTCTATAGCGCCGATGTATAAATGCAAAACTGCATGCATACATACATACATACATACATACATACATACATACATACATACATACATACATACATACATACATACATACATACATACATACATACATACATACTTACATACATACATACATACATACATACATACATACATACATACATACATACATACATACATACATACATACATACATACATACATACATACATACATACATACATACATACATACATACGGCCTACTGTAACAGACAGACACAAACATACATACACAAACATACATACACATGTGCATTGTGTAGACGGACAAACACAAAGGACATTCGATGCCAATGCATATGCAGACACACGTACGCTGATGAACAGTTGAACACAAACGCAGCCAGACAGGCAACCGTACACACGCAGACAGTCTTGCTATACTAATAGATATTCATGCACTTCCACGTGATTAATCCCGCGCTTCCAGAAGACCCATATGTGCCAATTATATAGCGCCGTTGTATACACTTTACCTTCCGAAACTTACGTGACTATGCATTCAACGTTTAACGGACCAACTAAAAATCGATAGCTTTCTAATTCGTACACACCCCACCCTATCCCCCCGCCCCCTTCGAGCCTTGCCTAGGCGGTGACCTGTTGCCAAGGTCACGAGGTTGCCATGGTTACATGCCTCAACGCCCGTAACAATCGACGCTGCCGCAATCTCGTTGGGAACACGCTGGTCCAACAGAATTTTAATTTATTTTTTGCGCTACAATGGCGCGCGACGGCGGCCTGTATAGGAAAGCGGGGAACCAGCGTAGTGCGGACGTCATCGTTAAAGCTCGCCGTGTTCGCGTTTCCGTGACGGTTTTATAGCGCCGTAATTTCGGATTACTCTCGGTCAACGCATCGGTGGCAGACGGACAGCAGCACCGTCCTTATCTGATCAGTGGGCCAGAGAGAGGGGAATTTATGTAGCGCGTTGAGGCGAGCTGGCGTTTAGCTTTGACCATGCGCAGTCAACGGAAAGAGAGAGTAGGAGGCTTTACACGCTAGGAAACACATTGAGGGTTGGTGGATGAAGCCGAATGCGGAATTGTAGACTGCGATTTAATAAACGATTCTAATTGCAATCGTTCGATCACATGGATGGCGGAAAATTCCTTTCACGATCGGAGTCACGTGATCATTGCTTCAGACGTATAAGTAAGTAAGTAAGTAAGTCCTTAGGTAAGTCCAAGTAAGTAATTAAGTAGGTCTAAGTAGCCTAAGTGTGGATGGAAGGATATAAGCAGGGCTGTTGGTAGTCGAGGGTATAATATGAGCTTTCAAAGTGTATTCAGATCGCATATAATTGAGTTTAATATTATGGGGAAACGACCTATACAGACTGGCAGGGCTTAAATGGTGGCTGGACGGTCATGGATGGCGTCCAGGCACTTAGCCTAATTATTTTCAATTCTGAACGCCGTCCTGCCACTTGTTAGGCCAGCGCAGAGTGGAAAGTTAAGGGACGTCCAGGCACTTTTTCCACACCTTAAGCAAACAGCACGGGGTTCCCATGGTTGCATGAACTTGGACTAGGCTTAGGGGCCTATGCATGGCCTAGGCTAGTCCTATAATTATTATATACGAATACGACGTGGGTTTTAAAGAGATGAGAACTTCTCGCCATTTTCTTCTTGATGGACCAAAATGCATCACGCGTCCCATGCATATCGCAATTTTGTCACTTATGATCCATCTTCCTCGCTCTTAAAATCTTTGATTCGGCTTAGCAGAATTTGTATTATAAAAAAACACATAAGCCCGACAGAAAAGATGGCCGCGCATGCAGTCACGCACGAAATCTCGTCTCAAGCGAGATTGCCAAAGAAGTCCTGGTACGTGTTGCGGCTGTTGACGGCCATTGCCGTTCTCGGCGTACCGTGGCAGTGTGATGGAATGCCGTACGTGACATCGGGGTCTGACCTCTTTATAGAGCGCCATTAAAAGAATTGCCCTAATCCTCGGCGGATATTGGTATTCGCTATATTTACTCTATTCATATGCACACACCAGTATATATATATACAGGGTGGGCCAAAAGTATTTATCCAACTTTGAAGACCTATAACTTAGGCAGTTTAGCAAGTAAGTGTATGCCTAAGGCATCAAATTAAAGGTAGTTATATCAGCTATAAGTCCGACAAATTTCATTACGGTAGCTTGCACTACGCGCCATATAATTATTTTGTACCGCACCTACCTTGTTTTCTGACGTAAACAATAATTTCATCAGGGTGAGCCAAAAGTATTTGTTCAACTTTGAAGGCCTATAACTTAGGCAGTTTAACAAGTAAGTGTATGCTTAATGCATCAAATTAAAGGTCGTTGTATCAGCTACAACTGCTCAAAACTTTACATTTTCAGCTTTAATAATAATTGCATAAAACTACTGTACTGAATATGTATCAGTTTACAATGATTTTACAATGATTTTAATTCGTCTATCTTGCAAAACACAATACTTGGAAAATTAGTCTTTGCAAGTTTGCATTATTGATAGCCATTAAGAAATCCAAGAATTATTTAATCAAATAAATATTCAATGTGTCTTCCACGAGCTCGAATGACTGCATGAATGCGACGTGCCCGTTGATCTATGGCTCCATTGATGAGTTCCTGGCTGATCTCAGTCCAGCAACGAGTGAGATGCTCGACGTTTACTATCCGTTCACGATAAACCCGTTGCTGCAAAGCACCCCAGATTGAGTAATCAACGGGATTTAAGTCAGGGCTATTAGGTCAGGACTTTTGCTTGTGCCTGGATTATCCTCTTGGCTACAGACCAATAATTCAGCTACACAAGCGATGTTGTCAGCGGTAGGCCTACGTGCCGAACGAAGACAGCCAGTAACAGGTTTACGTTTAGAACTTGCACTCGCGTCAATTTGTCTAATTAATCGGTTGAGATTGTTTTTACTCCAATTTCTAGCAGGAAATTCATTCATCATTTGATATGCATTCAAATGTTTTTCAATTCTTAAAATTCGAATCAAAGTCCTGTCATCTTCTGATAGCGGCGCCATGATGAAATTATTGTTTACGTCCGAAAACAGGGTAGGTGCGGTACAAAATAATTAAATGGCGCGTAGTGAAAGCTACCGTAATGAAATTTGTCGGACTTATAGCTGATATAACTACCTTTAATTTGATGCATTAAGCATACACTTACTTGCTAAACTGCCTAAGTTATAGGCCTTCAAAGTTGGATAAATACTTTTGGCCCACCCTGTATATATGTATCTTTGTATTCACACACATATATATATATAGGCATATATAGGCCAATATAGGTATATATATAGGCCTTTAGAAATACAGTTCAAATAGCCTATATAATGCATAATTATATATAACACATAATATTTAACTGTGTTTATATATATAGGCCTATGCATATATGTGTGTATATATATATATATATATATGTATATATATATATATAGGCTATTTGAACTGTATATAAATTTAATGGCTGGATGTGTCAGAGAGGTGCGGAAACGTGCAATATAAATGTCACTGTATATCTTTGATGTAATAATAACGGCGCATTGGAGAGACGTCTATAAATATAATATTAATAATCTATCAGATTTCCAATTTAGTTTACAATTTCGAGCGCTTTTATTTTATAATAAACTTCCGTTTAATATGATCTTTAATAAACAAATAGATTAATTTTGTGGCACTGTAATATTAAAGATTACACTTAATAATTGCAGATCGTGATGCGTCATGAGCAAAAGGCCTTTCAGCCTCCCAGTAGTCATTTCGTTTAGGTAGCCTAGGTTTATAAATAAATAAATAAATAAATAATTTATTTAGAAATAAATTTATTTATTAATAAACGTCTTATCATTTATTTATTTTTTGTTTGTTTGTTTGTTTCAGCCTATTAATAATTGCGTAGGCCTAAAGTAAATTCACGGGCCATTGAGTTTAGGAGGCTAACTATTAACTTATTTCAAGCGCCTTTATTAAGTTTTCTATCCATTAGTCGATAAGACAACAATGAATAAAAATCTTTTAATAAATTGAACTATATAAATAGAAGTCTTATAATAATAAATTTGAATAATTCCTCCTAATGTCGTCATGCTTAACAATCTATTCATCTGGTTAATGCTCTACGTTAGAACAAGAAGTTTCAGTTTTAGTTTCAGTTCCCATAATTTTAGCGTTAGTCTCTCCAGTTTTATTTAAGATTTTCAGCTAATCAACTCACTTAGACTGTTGGAATTTTTGTTCAAACAGAAGTGAAATCGAAAAAAAGGTGTTGAAATGCGTGTTTGCTTTCAGCCATTTAAACGAATTTGTGGTTAAGACGGGCTTAGGCCTATTATAATACTATTATGAACAACCTCGATCATCGCATTAGACTAGTGATGATTAGTCAAGACTTATCATAAATCTCATATTTTAGAATCGCTATTAGGCTACTGGTATGAAATCACAAGTTTCAGTTCTGGCAAGCTGATATTATTGCTATTGGTCTCGTGATTTTAATAAATTTTAATGAGAAATTTGATCAGCTGACATTATGTCGGAAATTATGATCGAAAAGTTTGCTAGACATTGAATTAATAGGCAATAGGTAAAAATAATGAGAATTCAAGAGACATGTAAAATCCAACGTCATGGTTTTAAAATATAGCGCTTGAAACGGCAATTTAAAGGTGTCCTTATATGTGATCATGTGGCCCAATAATAATTGTTAATAATTATTGTGTCGTCTTCAGGGATGCCGCTCTGGATTTTGAAAAAGGTCAGATCCGGTCGAAAAAGGTTAGAAAATGCTAAATTGACAATTTATCTCAAAAGTACATGGATTTTTTGCTTAAAAATCGCAATTTAAAAAAAATTCACGTCTTTTGTGCATTTTCAGTTTTTAAGAAGTTTGTTTGTAAAAAGTCGGAAAAACCGCAGTGAAAAAAAGCTAGATTCTGATCAAAAAACATAGAAACCTATACACGATACCGAAAAACCTAGATCTAGTTGGAAAAGCTATGAGTGGCATTTCTGGACGTCTTGCAAACCGGGTTCTATGTGGCATTCACATTGGGTTCCATTAGACACTAAATGATATTTTATTAGATCAGATAAGTGTTTTAAAGGTGTCTAAAATCAATTACCGCTAATTACCATAGTTGCTAGGTTGACTGAATTTATTGGTACTGTAACTGCTACCGTATACTCTCCGAAGTGCTACTCTGCTCACGATAATTTATCGTTATCTACCACCACTTTCTGCACTGATCAAAACTCAATTCGATTCCTTCACCATGCCTGATGTAGAGAGACGGAGGTGGGGGGGGGTGGAGTCCACACTGGTTAACCTAGATCGATCCTAAAGGGTCGCAAGTCATTTTCCCATAATCCCATTCCACATGTTACGTGTCACAACACACGGCTCAGAATATTGACGGAAATACGGGGGTCGCGCCCTCTGGTGGTGTAAGCTTACACAGTGGGCCCGGACCCGACGAGGGGCCGTTTTCAAACTGTGAAGAGCTTTGATTAAGAACCCCTTCGCTGAGAGCATTCCGTTGAGAATAGGGCCTATATAATATGTCCCATCTTCAATGGAAAGAATTTATCAGCTAAGCTTACATGTGTTGATCGAGAATAGGCCTATGCGGAGAGAAAGTACGTATATATATATATATATATATATATATATAAATATATATATATATATTCATTCATTCATTCATTCATTCATTCATTCAATAATATATAAATATATAAAATTATATATATATCCAACAGAAAGTCACTTCATACGTTCTGCTTCGTTAATAATAGAGCACATGTATGCGACTATTCCTCTGAGAATCGAAATAATATATATTTATATATAATATAATATATATAATATGTATTATATACATTAAATATATATATAATATATAATATTATATATATATTAAATATATAGGGCCTATATAGTACGGATATGGAGCGAGACTTGCACGCTGCAGTGGAAAATGCAAATGATCTCGAATTTATATAGCGCGACCGCAAACGACCTCTGACCCTGAAGCTCATATCCCTCTGCATGAATTGATCGGGTCTATACAATGTGCACAGGCGTCGCCAGAATTTTCTTTTACCAGGGCATGAACGGGGCAGTGACCGGCGGTCATAGAAGTAACCAGTAGCCTACAGGCACGATTTATTCCCAAATAAATTCTCGGCAGGACAAAAATTCTGATCGGGAAAAGGCATTTTTACGACGGTATTTGCCCCACCAAAGCCCTGGTCTAATGCGCAATGGTGGCACCAGCGATACAATGTATCAGCAGGTCGTGTTAGAGTCAAATGGGAGTCATACAGGCTGATGAAATTAAATGAAATGTAAAGAAGATAATAAAATATTCCAAAGAATTTTAGGCAGGTCATAAGGCAGGTCAAGAGTGAAATAAGCAGTTGGGCTATACTTCAATGATTACAATGGCATGTACCTGCCGAGACCTACAACTTTACAAGGAAGCGCCGCCACTGCGTTTAGGCCTACGTGGCCTCAATCACCTTTCTAATTTTTCAATGAGTTGAACCCGTATACCTCCCCTCGGTCCGTTTGAATGGACACCACGCCATATAGGGCTGCTTAAAGCGTGCAGCATGTGCACAGAATCAGGGATGGGCAGTAATTTAATTGAGTGATTGAAATCACGTAATTTAACACTCGAGTGCCCAAGGTATTTTTTGGTACACGAAGGCCCAAGGGGGGGTCCGCGCGGACCCCAGCGTTTTCATGCTAATTTCTTGAGAAGGGATTGGAATATCGTAACAGAATTTGATTCTATGTAATCCCAAATGAATTTGCAATCGATTGGTGTATCTTATAGCACAATAGCTCCACCTGGTGCAAAGTAATAGTGTACAAATCTCGTGATACACATTTCATGCTTGCTTGCGTTATTTACCGAAGGAAGCCTATTCGTCCGGCGCGGACCCCAGCGTGTTCATGTTTATATCTTGAGAAGCGATTGGAATATCGTTGTAATATTTAGTTGTAAGTAACCCCATCTAAATTTGCAATCGATTGATATATATTATATCACAATAGCACCAACTGGTATAGGCTAAAATAATTGTTATTGATCAGTAGCCATACGCATGCATGACTAATAGCCGTATATCTTGAGGTACCCTTAGTATATGTTGTGATTGTGGGGTACAGGGTTGGACAATACTCACTCAAAATATACCATTCTATGCCGAAATGGTTGGTCTAGGAATACCTAAAAGCATTTTTGCACATCCATAGCCTTTAAAAAGATATCCGGGAAAAACAGGCCTGGGGTCCGGTCGGACCCCCCCCCCTTGGGCACTCGAGGGTTAAATTACAATTGTGATTTTTTAATATTTAATTCGCTGTTCTACATCAAAGTAATTTGTAATTTGTGATTCACTTACATTTTCTCTAGTAATTGGCAATCCCTAATTTGTAATTAAATTATTGTATGTTAATGTCAATACTGTGTAATTATTTTGCCCATCCATGCGCAGAATGTGCGGTTCTAAATGGATTTGTGCAGTTGCAGAATCACTATTCTATGCAGTTAAAACTAGTTTTTAAAAGGTCATTGTCCTCCGATTGGGAGTAATGCTTACCACGGTCGAGGGAAGCGACAGAAGGGATTGAGGAGCTTTAAAATTCCTTTAAAGAATCCTTGTTTTGCACAGATATCCATTATTTGTAAAACTACTCGGATGACAATTGAACTCAAGAGCAGTATAAAATGTAAATACGCAGGAGCAGTATAAATACGTAGGAGCAGTATAAATACGCAGGAGCAGTATAAATAGGCATCGTAGATACAATCTCAGAGGAGAGGGGGGGTCAACGAACCCTTTTCCCACTGCAGCAGCAGCAGCTGTCCTGAGGGACGAACAATAAACCAGTCTGACGATTTTTCTCCCATCTATTCACGCTTCATTACACTCGGAACCATTGAAGCGGTCCAGTGGAAATATCTATCCCACTGCTTGCCTGCTTCCATCTCTCTCTCTCACAGCGCCTCTCCGTCTATCTATCTGTCTGTCTGTCTGTCTGTCTGTCGGATGACCATTGAGCGCTGTATGTGTGTGTGTATGTGTGTGTGTGTGTATGTATGTATGTATGTATGTATGTATGTATGTATGTATGTATGTATGTATGTATGTATGTATGTATGTATGTATGTATGTATGTATGTATGTATGTATGTATGTATCTATGTATGTATGTATGTATGTATGTATGTATGTATGTATGCATTGTATGTATGTATGTCTGGCTGTCTGTCTGTCTGTCTGTCTGTATGTCTGTCTGTCTGTCTATCTGTCTGTCTGTCTGTCTGTCTGTCCAGGGGCTTCTGTCCCCCCTAAGCTCAACCAGGCTCAATATCTTTTCTTCCTCCTGCTTTGGTCGGCCTTCTACTCCTGGCAATGTGTGATCTAGTCCCCTCCTCTGAACAATGCATTTCAGGTGGGTTTCGGGGTGGGTGGGAAAGCATCCTGTAGACGATAGCGGAGGCGCATAGCCCCCAGCGGGGGAAATGGTTTGGGCCCCCACGAGAAATATTTTTAATTTCCACATTGCAATGGCAGCGTTTTAAGCTGTCATCTTAACTAAATTGTCCTATAATTTCTACTGGTTTTGCTGAAAAAGTGGTCTGAGACTTTAGTAAATTTACTTGCAATAATAAGATTTTTTAGTTTCTGCATTGTAATGGTAGCATTTTAAGGTATCATCTTAACAAAATTAATCTATTATTAATTTCAATGCTGATTAAAAGAGTGGCTTAATATTTCAATAAATATACATATAGGGCTTATTATAGGCTAATTACAATAATAATTACATCATTTATCAGGTTCAGCAACTCAGTTATTGCTGCTGGACTAATTTAGATCTAATGAGTAATCGCATGCAGACGAGGATAAAATTATAATTATTGCCTACTTTGTTGTATTGGAATCAACTTATCTCTATTGCGCAAGTCGGTCCTGAATTTCCTCGTCAAGACACAATTAGCAGAAATTGTTACAAATGGTACGCAGACCAAGCAAGAACTGCTAAACTACCACACTTCAAGAGGCTCTATATAAATCAATATATGCAGTAAAGTGCAATACAATACAAAGTAGTAGTAATGTTGCTATATACTAAGTTTTCAAAGAACAAAACATTTTGAAATTTCACGGTCTGAAGTTTGAAAGATAGCACTGGATAGAAGCTAATTAATTGTGCAAAAATAGTATCTGTACAAATATTAACAGTAAATCTTGCTCATTTTGATCTAATCATGATAGTAGCCTATCATGTATTACAAAGTAGGCCTAAATTATATTTTTATAATCATGTTATAGTAAATTTTATCAGTATAAATAACAATTCATGTAGCCTAATGCGATAATATAAATTACTACTAAAAACCTACTACCATTTTGTCAGAATTTTCTGGAGGGAAGTGCCTCCTGGGGCAGACCTTCTCTCTAAAGATGCATAGCTTACACGCTGCCTTCATGGTTCTGTGTCCTTCCCCCCCTTCTGACGCAACTTTTGTCTCATTTGTGATTCCCCTGTTTTTCACTGGGCTGAATTAAGTCCCTGTGTCTGTCTGTCCGTCTAAATCTGTCAGCAGTCAGCCTGTTATTGTGCATGACTCTCTGTCTGTCTGTCTGCTCATTATATCATGCGAGTGTATTCCCGTCTGTCTGTCTGCATGTATACATGCATTATGCATGCATGTATGTATGCATATCTGTCCATCATGCATTGCGGTTCATGGGTTCGATGGCAATCGAGTCTCTTTAGAAGTCTCTGTGGACCATCTCTTCTCTATTCGTCCAACACTTTCTCCTCTTTCTCCTCCTTCTCCTCTTCCACCTCCTACTCCTTCCCTTCTTCCTCTTCCTCTTCCTCCTCCTCCTCTTCCTCCTCCTCCTCCTCTTCCTCCTTCTCCTCCTTCTCTTCCTCCTCCTCCTCCTCTTCCTCCTTCTCCTCCTTCTCTTCCTCCTACTCATCTTCCTCCTCCTCCTTCTCTTCCTCTTCCTCCTCCACTTCCTTCTCTCCTCCTCCTCCTCTCCCTCTTCCTCCTCCTCCTTCTCCTCCTCTACTACTTCCTTCTCTCCTCCTCCTTCCCTCCTCCTCCTTCTCTTCCTCTTCCTCCTCCACTTCCTTCTCTTCTCCTCCTCCTCTCCCTCTTCCTCCTCCTCCTTCTCCTCCTCTACTACTTCCTTCTCTCCTCCTCCTCCTTCCCTCCTCCTTCTACTCTTCCTCTTCCTCATTCCGCTTCTCTTCTCCACACGTCCCTCTCATCACGTCAAAATCCTCCACATCCACATCCTATGCCATCCAAATGGAATCGATTCTCTCTGGAATTCCACACAAAAACAAACCTCGAAGAATCGTCGACAACTGACGTAGTTAACGACGTCATTTCCGCTAGCCTTTTGTTCTTTCATGCACTTCCCGTCTCCTTATCTCCAATTCTACCACCGCGTTCACCACCACCACCATGCAGGATCACCACCACCACCACCACCACCATCATCATCATCACCACCACCACCACCACCACCACCACCACCACCACCACCACCACCACTACCATCACCAAAACCACACCACCACCACCACCACCACCACCACCACCACCACCACCATCACCACCACCACCACTACCATAACCAAAACCACACCACCACCACCACCACCATCATCACCACCACCACCACCACTACCATCACCAAAACCACACCACCACCACAACCACCACCACCACCATCACCAACAACACCACCATCACCAACAACACCAACACCACCACCACCACCAACACCATCACCACCACCACCACCGCCATCGCCAACACCACCACCACCACCACCACCATCACCAACACCACCGCCACCACTACCACCAACACCATCACCAACAACACCAACACCACCGCCCCCACCAGCAACCCCATCACCACCACCACCACCACCACCACCACCACCACCACCACCACCACCACCACCACCATCACCACCACAGCCACCACCATCTCCAGCATCTCGTTCCCTCTCCATTTGTCCTTGTCCTCCTTGTTTCCCAATTCGGTTGACGTTGCTAGTTTTGTGCTTTCCGATCCTAGGACTTACTTCCCATTCTTTTCGTGAAACTCTGACCAAATGACTAAGAAAAAGGTCGCAAGATCGTCAGATTTTTGGACGTGAAAAATGGAATGTTTTCTTGGTAAATTTCAGGACCAACTTCACCACCCCCCACCCCTAAAACTGAAATTCTGGCGCCACCACTCACTGCCCACCTTGTGCCGACTGAGTTTTAGCTCATACATGTAATTATTATTTTTTATTCGTTCTCTGTTTTTCACTCGACTCAAGTTACGCCCGCCATGCAGTCTGCAGAGGGATAAAAGCTTCTGCATCATGCTGCATGCTGGAACCCTGTTTATCTCATAACATTGCTCTTCCCTTTCCATGGCATGCTGACAAGAAATTTAATACCTAGAGTCGTGTCTAATATATTCTAAATTAGTTATTCCTGTAATATCTCACATTTCCAAATTTTCATTAAATAACAACCGCTCGATTAGTATTGTTTTTCATTGGTTTTGTAATAATAATCCGCTGCATGTTCTCTGCTGCATGAGGCGTGACAACCTCACACGATTACTGACCAACGAATTTGTAACGGACACCATGACCACCTTCACTGCATACACCATTACCAGTTGACCACCACTTTTCTGACCACCACTTTTTGACCACCACTTTTCTGACCACCACTTTTTTGACCACCACTTTTTGACCACCACTTTTTTGACCACCACTTTTCTGACCACCACTTTTTCCATCTCTGTCATTTCCCTCGTTCTTTTTGGCCTCCTTCTCGTCCACCAATACAAACCAACATCCTTCTCTGCCTCCCTCTTTCTTTCTATCTTTCTCCCTTTCGCTCTTTCTCCCTTTCTCTCTCTCCCTTTCTTTCTTCTTTGTCTTCTTCTTCCTCTCCCTCTCCCTCTCCTACTCCCTCTCGCTCTCCCTCTCCTTCTCTTTCTCCCTCTTCTTCTTGATAATCTTCTTCTTCCTCTTCCTCTTCCTCTTCCTGTTCCTGTTCCTCTTCCTCTTCCTCTTCCTCTTCCTCTTCCTCTTCCTCTTCTTCTTCTTCTTCTTCTTCTTCTTCTTCTTCTTCTTCCCCTTTTCCTCATACTTTTCCTTATACTTTTCCTCGTCCTCTTCTTCCTTCTTCTCCGTCTTCTTCTCCTCTTCTTCCACCTTTTCCTGCGTCTTATTCGTTGTTGTTATTTAAAATCGTGCAAAGATGACAAGTCATCAGATGAACTCCGTAACACAAATCAAAGGATGACAGATCGCAATTATCTTCAATTATCTCATAATATGCCAAATGCAGGCACCATCTGCATCTAAAGAGACCACACGCGCATGCACGCATACCCACACACACACACACACACACACATACACACACACATACACACACGTACATCGTTCGCAATATATAACGCAAGAATTATACATTCTCCAAATCAGAGTGGATTCGATTAGATAGATCTAGAGAATTAAGGGCACCATATCCCATCCATCACATCACACAGACCGAGACAGACACACAGACAGACGGACAGACAGACCGACGGACGGACAGACAGACAGACAGACAGACTGAGTTATGGAGAGGTAGAGAAAGAGAGAGAGAGAGACGTGTACTTTATAGGCCTACACGCGCGGGAAGCATTGTTCCATCTAAATTGATCAATAGAAATGTCACAGAGATTATCGCGAGTAATTAATTGTTATTGCATTCACAATTTCATTGCACATTATCATATAAAGAAACAGATGCAAGTCTGCATATAATATATATATACACATTATTTTGTTTATTTGTCGCACTTGCCATAGTGCCACTTCAAGCTAACTACTCAGAGTCGCTCCCGACTAAAGCGCGGACACTGAATCGGAGTTTCACGCCGAAGCTCATGCACGTGCAAATTCGAGTGAAAGACTTGCTCAATAATCCTACACGCGGCACCCTCTGACTCCAAGGCACCGAACCCACCACTACACCACCGCGCCCCACGGTATATGTATGCTTGTGGCATATATATATACATGTATATATACATGAGTATATATGAAATTTTGCAATGTCGTCCTAAACAAGAAGACATTTAATCCCAACACTGCATTCGAATCAAGGGAAGGGGGGAGGGAGACGTTGGAGGGGGAGGGGAAAGAGAGGGGAACGGAGAGGGGGACGGGGAAGGGGAGGAGGGATGGGGAGGGGAAGGGGAAGGGGCGGCGGAGGGGAGGGGGACGGGGGAAGGGGGACGGGGAGGAGAGGGGGACGGGGAGGGGATGGGGAGACGGGGAGGGGCAGGGGAGGGAGACGGGGGAGGGAAGGAGGCAGATGACAGTCTTTTCTGCCACAGCAACGCGTGGCCGGGTACAGCTAGTATTATATAAATTATATATTATATGAATTATATATATATATAATTATATATGAATAATGAAAATACATACATGTATATACAAGCATGGTTCCTATACGTAGGCCTGATCATGTAAATATCGGTCGACTGTTATTCCCAGAGCGCGTATTTCTTCCGGTATAATACGAGAGAAGTTTTGTCTATTTGTCTTTTTGTCTATTTGTCTGGATGTGATGTTGCTTTTGTTGCGCTGCTTATACGAACGAGAATAGGAATGAATAAAAGAGAAGTGGACGACGATTTCTTTAGCTCCTATTCCGCTTCTCTGCATTCTGTAATCATTTCAGTGACCGTCTTATCAGGCTCCACATGTCTGTCTGTCTGTCTGTCTGTCTTTATGTGTCTGTCTGTCTCTTTGAATCTGTCTGGTTTTTTTCAATCTGTCTGTTTTTCTCTTTGTGTCTGTATTTGTGTATGTATGTATGTAATACTATGTATACGTGGGCATGTTATTAAGTGTCTCTGTCTATCGTTTTTGTTTGTCTTTCTGCAGTCTGCCTAACATATATACCTCTCTATGGCTCTGTCCGTATGTCTATTTATCTGTCTATAATATGCTTGTCTGTCTGTCTGCCTGCCTGCCTGCCCGCCGCATTGTATTACTTCATTTAAATATAACACAGTTGAAATTATTGTTTTAATGTTCTTACCTCCCGCCTCTTTAGCAATATTATGCTAATAAGGACAATGCCTAATTAGTAAAGCTACCAAATAGAAATATGTATTAATAATGGAGTTCCTAGAAAAATTACTGAATGAAATTTAATGAATGATGTCTATACAAGTCTTGTATTTTTCATTACTTTTGGGCGATGCATTTTATCAAAATTAACTATTGACCACCCAAAAAGTATGCTGTTCAATTCAACTTAAATTAATTTTAGCAACATGATTTTCATCAATCCAACTAATTAATTTATAAGCAAAAAGCTCTTCAATCCAATTTCTATTTAGCAACAATATTTTCATCAATCCAACTTCTATTTAAGCAAAGAGTTCGTCGATCCAACTTCTATTTAAGCAACAACATTATCACCAATACAACTTCTATTTAAGCATCCAATATTTTCATCAATTCAGCGTCTATTTAAACCAAAACAATTGTTCAGAATTGTCCGGATAAAGAAATCTCGGAGTAACTTCCTGGTGTTGCGAAGACCTTAACCCCCTCCTACCAACTCCACCGACCACCCGGCACATTACCCCCACCCCCACCTCCCTGCACACCACAGCCACCTCCCAGCACACCACAGCCACCCCCAGCACACCATGCACAGCCAACCCTTCCTCTACTGCAGACTCCGTTCAAATTGATGGATCGGCTGAAAATATATTGTTCGAAAGAAGCCCAGCAGTGAGCCAGATGGTTGTCCCCAAGGTTCCCATAAGTCCATGCGATCGTTTCGTATACCGAAGAGTCAGTCGGGCCACCGGGGTTTGGCGGTCGACTGCAGCCGCAGACAATAGCGAACAAAAATCGCTTCAAAAATCAAAACTCATCTATTTCAAAAATGGTAAACAGCCTAAGGAAGTTTAGACGGTTTCCATGGCGAGTCTAGACTATAGCCTAAAGTCTAAACGAACGAATGGTCCGCCAGACAATATTAGGCATATATATATATATATATATGTTACAGGCAATGTGTAAAATCAGGGATTTTGTAAAATGCCTGAAATTTTTAGGCAATTTGTAAAATCCCCAATTCACTCGGGCACTTTACACAATCCCTGAAAAAAACAGGGATTTTGTAAAATCCCTGAAATCTGAAGCTGAAAATTTGACAGATTGCCTGAAACCCAAATGAACATAATCGTTGTTTATTATGGAAACAAGCCACTTAAGTTTACTTCAATTTAATTTTTCGAATTTTAGTTTTTAATTTTCAAAGTTAATTAGTTAAAGTCATCTATAATACATTAATTTTTTTTCAAATTTGTAAACTGCTATGAACAAATCGAATACTAACAGCACTACCACTTACATTTTAAAAAGTTTAATAGCCTACTACATAAAATTACTTGCCGACACCCCTCCTGAATGTTTCTTTTAAGTTCAGTTCCAAATTCATTTTTAGTTCAGTTTTTAAACGGCTACATCAGTTTTTGTTTACACATGACGTACTCGAATGACATCGACTGTTACATTTGACCTTTACTTTGAAACATTTGCACCTATTTGTCTTGCAGCGTCCAGTCCCTGAACAGTTGCATTTAAAAAAACCTTGCTCACCACATTTGGATTCAAATTGAACAGCACTTCGAAGTCCTACTTTTTGTTCTGTTGAAATGTCATTGTTAGTTAGTAGCTTGTGGGCACACAAATCAAATTGATTACGGGAGTATTTCCCGGACAACATTCTAGCCCTTACAGCGATTCTGTTAGTAGAGGTCGTTGTTGTCACGCTCACAAACAACACCCATTATATTTCGAGGATCTCCCCGGCCTCTGTCAACGAGGGGAATATATATGGTGACATTGTCTCCTGTGTTTGCAGCAACGTTTGTCACTCGGCTACGCTTTACCATACGCTCTGCCTGATCAACCATTGCATCCCGAGCTCGCTTACGTTGTGTTTTAATTGTAACACGATTCTGTTCCAGAGCTGAACTATTTTTGTCCATGACATCTTCCAGCAAAACAGGCTGGTTGTCGAGATTGTGCTGTTCCGATGTACCCAGACCTGATCCATTGATGACTGCTACCTCTGTTGATGTGGAAAGACCTGTCTGGTTGATGTATGAGGATGTGGTTGAGGTACCTGGAGCAGATGGTTCGTTTTTAGAGGATGTAGAATAACCATACTTACTTATTTACTTCAATATTTCAAAGGGAAAGTGAGTCGCAACAGTCGATGGCAACGTTCAGTTATGTTCGTCATTTCGTTTCAGGCAATCTGTCAAATATTCAGCTTCAGATTTCAGGGATTTTACAAAATCCCTGTTTTTTTCAGGGATTGTGTAAAGTGCCCGAGTGAATTGGGGATTTTACAAATTGCCTAAAAATTTCAGGCATTTTACAAAATCCCTGATTTTACACATTGCCTGTAACATATATATATATATATATATATATATATATATATATATATTATGATGTATAGACTATTGTACCCCAGACATCATTTTTGCTATATCTCTGAATATATATTTATATACAATGTATATATATAATATATATTACATTAACACATAATATACAAATTTTAAATGATATATATATATCTATATAAATAAAAATGAAACTTTCCAATAGTTCGGAACATGATCACGCCGAAAGTGACCCACCGATTGTTTTGAAACTTTTACAACACCTTCCATTCCAATAGAACAGTGATAAATTATGCTTTTTCCCCGAAAAAACGCTACCTTTTCCACAAAAAGTGACCTTTGCAATCCGTTCGTCCGCCATTTGCAACTTCAACCAAACCACGCGCTTCGAAAATTTCAGAATTGTCTTCACCCGTAAAACACAGTCACGATACATCAATGAGGTTGCGTCCCGTGACGTCATAAGCGAGTGGAATATTACGAAAGCGGCCTAAAATTACGAAAGCGGCCTAAAATTCTTGGGCTATATCCGCTGTCAGTAAAGGACGGTGTGAGGGAGGGGGAGGGGGAGGGGGAGGAGGAGGGGGTGGAGAAGGAGGGGGAGGGGAAGGGGAAGGGGGAGGGGGAGGGAGAGGGGGAGGGGAGGGGGAGGGGGAGGGGGAGGGGGAGGGGGAGGGGGAGGGGGAGGGGGAGGGGGAGGGGGAGGGGGAGGGAGAGGGGGAGGGGGAGGGGGGGGGGGGGGGGGAGGGGGAGGGGGAGGGGAGGGGGAGGGGGAGGGGGAGGGGAGGTCTTTTCTGCCACAGCAACGCGTGGCTGGGTACAGCTAGTATATATATATAAATATATATACAGTTTTGGTCACATTTCGTAGGTGTGATTTGTTCATATAATTTATATATATTTTAACATATACAATTTATACACTCATATATATATATATATATATATATATATATATATATATATATATATATATATATATATATATATATATATATATATATATATATAGCCTATGAATCTAGTTTATTCTTATGCTATGGAGAATTCTAACACAAAGCTTATATTAACCCATTAGTGCCCGACGTCCGTTATAACGGACGCTCAGAAAACACGTTGCCAAAATAAGAGGCAACTGCATAATATTGTCATCAATATTTTTTTTAATTGGTGGGTCAATTGGCTATAGATTCCACTATTGTGATTGCCGGATTATGTGGATTAGAAATATTTTATTGCTTGTGCTAATGTGTCTATTGTAGCATGTCTAAAATCCCCGATACCCCTAGTTATTATAGTTATGTTTGGTATTGAACGAGGATGAATTTAGAGAAAGTGTAAATGTTGTTTATAGTAGCCATATAGGTCAATATGCTGACAAAATATTATCCCAATTGCCGCAAGTTTTCCAAAGGAAATTTTGATTTAAATGTTAGCGTCCGTTATAACGGACGTCGGGCACTAGCCTAGAGATGACGTTTCTTACAGCAAGTCTCCAAGCGTCATTGTTCCAACAATAATAATTATTGCCTCCGTCATTGCATTACTTGTAATGTGCAGTAAGCATCAGCCTACAGTTTATTCAGACTGGCGACTCATTATTTTGACTTGAATATTGTAGACTTTTGCACTTCTGACATGAGTTTGAGTACGGTGTGGCATGTGATGAAGGAGCCTGTACTTGAGGAACCTGTACACAGGTCGATTTACCTTGAAACCCATAGCAGCCAGGTGCAAAGAACTAGTATCACGCCTCACTATACTGATTATTTGCTGGCGTGATCGCTGTGTTGTAAGAAACTTTTACCCCACCCCCGCGAGGGACCGGACTCAATCCCTGTCCGTCCTCTCCCCATGCAGCCGACCATCCCCTCCCGACGTAGGCTTTGGCTCATTTCTGATTTCCCCTATTTTGCACTTGGTTGAAGATGCGCCCACCCTGTATAGAACATAATCCCCAGTAGGCATATAGTTAGTTTTCAGTGCATGAACTTTTAGGATGGTGGACAAGGGTCGTGTTCAGGGATAGTCACACAGCCAGAAGAAAGTCATGTTTGTTTTTCAAACTTCCATCTTCCTGCTCCACAATCAAGGCATGGGCGATGTGTTGATAAGTAAGATCGGCGCGATGCTAACATGATATGAATCGGGCAACGGAAATTGTGATGTCCAATCAGTCTGTACATGTATACCTGTGTGCCATAGCTTGGTATCTCTTGCAAAGTATACTAAGGCAGCAGAAGTTTGACTCAAGGCAACAGATGTAAGTGTACACAAGTGTCATGGCGTACCATTCAGTACTCAAGTGCTTGGCGTACCATCCATACAAAGTCAACGTGCTGCTGCAGTCCTGTAAGCCTGATGTACAATGCTATGGTAACAATCATTGGAATGTACTAGGAAGCACAAACTGCCATTGCAAGGCTTGAGAAATGTGATGGAAACTTTTATCGTGGGAGCCACAAGTACTGTCACAATGCATGAAACGCTCGTGAATAAGCTGGTGCCCTTCATGGGCATTAGATAAATGTAGATAATTAGCTCATAGAGTAAATAGATGTTGCAAATCATCAAAAACATTTACCAATCATTGTATGAAATAAGAAAGCAGCCGATTCTGCAATGGTAACCTAAGCACTGGGCTAGTGCCCGACGTCCGTTATAACGGACAGTATGGAAAGTACTCATAATGTAGCAGCAATCAATAAATAAGTTACCAGCCATGTTACTGCACCAAGTTGTTGAGATTACCGAAACCACAACTTTATTTGTTATGTTTTACCACTTTGGGCACTAATGGGTTAACTTTCTCATCATCGCTTAATCTTGCTGTCAAAAATCTGTCAGGACGATTCATCATTTCTGGCGATTAGGAAAGTTTATAACATATCGTCGACAGCCGCCAAAAGAGACAGACAGACAAACAGACATACAGACATACAGACAGACAGATAGATAGACAGACAGACATATAGACAGACAGACCAGATAGACACAGAAAGACACAGAGGGGCACAGAAAGACACACAGCCAGACAAGCATGCAGACAGATACAGAGACAGAAAGAGATACACGACTACACACACATACACAAGAACACACAGGCGCATAAAGACGCAGTCAAACACCGAGACAGACAGAAACATCCACATAGACCAAAGCCGTATTTAAGGGGATGCTTTGGGTGCTTGAAACCCCCTCACCCATGAAATATTGCAACAATGAAATAATATAATATATTATTTACTAACACACGATGTCGGAAATGGAGGGGTTAAATAATAATTGTGGGATTACAAAGATTTGGAACATGAAGAAAGGGTTGGTAAGAGATCGACTAGCAGCATTGGAGAAATGGATGAAAGAGAGAAGACAATAAATTATTACTGAAGCCTTCAATAATTAAGGTTCTGCAATAGTGTAATAAAATCTGTACTGTAACACAGTGTATTGTATAATGTCTTGACCGACAAGGACCCGCTATGAGAGCTCACGACGTTTCTCCAAACCACTTAGTCAGTCGATTAGGTTGCTTGTCGGCTTGCTCAAGATCGAGTAACAACTCCCCCGACCGTCCCACCCCCAACAAAATCCTGGCTACGGCCTTGACAGAGACAGCTTCGGCAATTTACTGCACTGGATATATATTATAGACCTGATTACTATTAGGCCTAATGTTTGGGTTGCGACGCAGTATCGGGTGGAGCTTTGTGTATTGAACAGCGGCGCTATAGAAGTTATGCACTAAAATTGAAATTATAATTTACGAAACAGTTAATTATTAATAATTAATTAAGTTTTGTTATGTCTAATCTAATTTAAATGGAAGAACTGCATGAGAATGATTGAAAAGACGGTTGATGTATCATGATGATTGCATCACACGATTTCAACATTTCAAACAACGACTGCACTTTGCAATAACATGCAAAGTTTTGACTTTGCCAATAACACCAATAAAAATTATGATGATGATGATGCTGATGAACGACAACGACGATGACGGTGATGACGATTATGATGATGGCGATGGTGATGACGATGACGGCGATTATGATGATGGCGATGGTGATGACGAAGACGGCGATTATGTTGACGATGGTAAAATAAAAAAGAAACAGAATCAAGCAGAACGAGCAAGAACAAAAACAAGAACACGAACAACAGCAATTATTATTAGAGCATAACAGAAATACAACAAGTAGAAGTCAATTAGAAATCTCCTTTGGAAACAAAGTTAACTACTTCGTACAAATCTTTAACCATGAAATCCAGACACTTACTCTTCTGTCGGCGTCCCTTTGATGTCTTTCTTCAAACGGCGCTGCACCCTTTTTCCTCCGCCGCGGTCTACTTTCGGACGCGGACGAATCTCTCCCGCGACGCAAGTGCACCGGCCAGCGGAGCAATCGCAGAGTGATGCGGTTGAGATTTCGTCGCATGTAGTTCCTCCGCGGAAGTTGTGTAGATCGCCTCTGTGCGGCTGACTTGATGCTGGGCTACATGAATGATGATCTGGTCCAGAGGCGAAAGTCTATGGAGGGATGGCTATGTGGATGAATAGATAGATAGATGGATGGATGGATGGATGGATGGATGGATGGATGGATGGATGGATAGATAGATAGATGAATAGATGGATGGATGGATGGATGGATGAGCTTGGATGGATGGATGGATGGATGGATGAGCTTGGATGGATGGATGGATGGAGGAGCTTGGATGGATGGATGGGTGACAAAGTGAATGTTTGAACGGATGTATAGATGAGCGGACGGATGAGCGAACGAACGAATGAATGAAAAAACTGACGAAGCAAAGAAGAAAACTGAAAATGAATATTCTACTTAATTTATTATCAAGTGAAGTTTGTTTTCACAATTATTTTTTGTAGGAGCACCTCAGTTTCCAATAAAACGTAGCGCTATATAAAAAGTGCTGTAATACGCCAAACAATTTTTTTGAGGGCAACGGTCTCTGTTGTCATAGGCCCTCATCAAATCTGGCTTCATCCATTATCTGTCCATCCATCCATCCATCCGGTCATGATCATCTATCTATCTTGGCTTCTGTAGCAAACTTGCCTAAGTCACCACCCCGATATGAAATACGAACCCACAGCCCTCGGTGCCCCACCCCAACTCCCCGAACTTCCCTGAATCTGCCAAACGCGCGACACGACATAATTTATGATGTATTTTCCCAATTTACATGAACACGTCGAGACATCCCAAGATGCCTCTCAACGCACCCAACAAGACACTGCGGTGTCCTACCGCTATCCATTTTTTCCCTGGACTACATGTACAAAATTGTACATAGGTCTCTTGCAAGCAATAACCCCTCTGTTTTATCTCCCGGCTAGTTAATTTTTCTTTGATCAACCCTGCGTTTTTGCATCCGGAAAAGATTCGAGGCTATCCGCATCAAAAAGAATTCCTCTGGGAAAAGAATTTTCCAGGCGTCCGCGCATGTTATCCATAGATTCTTTACACATTCCAATAACGCAGACATCCTCGGGGATTGATTAGTATTCATCGATAAGCGCCACCTATTGGTGAGCGAGTAAACGATCGGAATCTGGCGCATCGTTTCCGGTGGCCATTTTGGATGCCGCTTGGGGTGGGTCGAGTTACAGAGAACGTTGCGCTTCTTGTTGAAGATGTCATGTTGTAAAGGAGCTATATAAATCTGTTTTGTTATTCTGATATGACGCGAGATTGAAAATATTTATCAACTAAATAATATATATATATATATACATATATATATATATACACACACACACAACTATGCCGCGCAGAGTCTCAATGGATTCTGGACCAAGAATTTATTTAGCGCCAATCTAATTGTTCAAGGCCTCTATCTAGGCTATCTGCCTGCCTGCCTGCCTGCCTGTCCGTCTGTCCGTCCGTCCGTTTGTCTGTCTGTCTGTCTGTCTCTCGATCTATCTATCTATCTATCTATCTATCTATCTATCTATCTATCTATCTATCTATCTATCTATCTATCTATCTATCTATCTATCTATCTATCTATCTATCTATCTATCTATCTATCTATCTATCTATCTATCTATCTATCTATCTATCTATCTATCTATCTATCTATCTATCTATTCATTTTTTTCATCCACCTATGGAATTTATGTAGCGTCCTTCTCAGTAAAACTATTCAGAGGCGCACCCGACCCAGGCACGACCAAGGAGGATAGAGTAGTTTATAAAATAAGTCAGAGAAGTCATGCAGAAGAGAGAACGCAGGCCAAAGGGGAAGGATATATCCAACACAGAGGGAGGTACTCGCAATCGAGAAAGACCTTCTCATATGTCTGATGACTTTGGGTGCATTTGAATCCACAAAAGTCACCTCTACAATCTTATTCGAGTGCAGAGATCGGTGACCAGAGCATGCTGAAGCCGAAGTAAAGAGCACCCGAATATATCTAGACGAGGCACCGCCAGGACACGGTCAACCATGAATCTGAACGCAACATTACCAAACTCTAATGAGCCAGAGTTCACGTAGTTCACTATAGTCTATAAACAATACAGCAGCAGCAGCATGATTCGGGAAAGTTTCAAATTCAAATTATTTAAATTCAAATTCATATTCTTTATTGTTCCCAAAATAAACATAACAGAACAGTATTATAATAACACAAGGTATTTAACAATTAAGTCAGTCAACATTAAGGACTATGGAAATAGATTAGTTCAGGCCTACACGTATAACCACTTCAAAATATTAGCCTTGAAATACTTAGGACATAATTGCAAATGTAAACACGCCATTTTTATATATCCCCATTCCCCAATAGAATATAGGGCCTACGCTGTGATCTCAACCTACAGAATTTTTCAGTAATTTCATTGATCTTGTGAAAGCGTAGACGACCGTGGCTTCCCTTGCAAGCTGCATAATCAATCCACCATCTTCAGTACACAATCTGATTCACGCAAGTGCCGCGTGATCTCCCAGAGTATATAGTTACCTTGAAGCGGCGCTATATAAATATTTGAACGAATAATTGAACGAATGCCAGGAATTTTGTCAAGTAGCCTAGACTCTATAGTAACTGCTTAGCGCAGCGTCGTAGACTCGTAGGCCTATAGCTAAAAAATGCGATGAATCCATTGGGGGAGTTTCCAGGGAAACTGGCACAGCTAACACAGGATTAAAATTTAATTTAAGAGACTTCGGCAGAGATTTTCGAAATTTATTCAGCTGAGGTTAAATACGCGATCAGTGTTAAATGTAAACTTTTATGCCAAAGACATTTTTCATGTATGCTGCTAGTTATGAAACTGATATTCTATTTTACGAGAAAAAATAAGTTTATTAAAAAATACACGCATAATTATGTATGAGTCCCTCGGGGGGTGGGTGAGGGAAATTGTCTCTCCTGGAAATTGACACTCATTTCTAAGCAATTACTTTTTGGTCTTTAACCATTTTTTGCACTAAAGAACTATACTAATGATAACTTGATAAGACATACTATATTTCTTTTGCCCGGTCAAAGTGACACTGAGAAATTTAAATTTTGTTGAAAATCTCGATGACTAACTAGTAACTGCCCATGTTCTGAATATCATGCTTTGCATTTAGAGTTCTTCCTAAAAAATTTAACCGTGACATGCGTTGAGTGTCTACAATTACAATTACAATTACTACAATTACAATTCCCTACTGCAAAAAGTAGGATATGTGGGCGCCCATGTGCATCAGTGAATGAATTCAAAATATGAAGTGCATGCAAGACTGAAACGGAAAACAACCGTGTCTATAGGAAACTCTTATCCACGTCTTCAGCGTATACAAAAGGATTACCAGAGAAACACATGAGAGAGAAATAGAAACAGAAAACAGTTTTGGCTCAGCTTGACAATAATATCTCCATTGGTCACGGACTGTCATCAATATTATACCTGACGCCAGCTGCTGTTTGGTGGCGATCAGTGGCGGATCCAGAACTGTTTAAAGGGGGGATCTTTGGTCTTGGGACAGGGGAAAAATTGTCATTGGTCGCCAACAAGTTGATGACCTTTTTCTAGTCATTGGTCTTTTCTTGGCTGAGAGAAAAAGTACCATTTTATCCGCCAAAAGTTGATGACCTTTTTTTTGTTTTTTTAATCCTCCGGCCGAAAACCGAATGGGGGGGTCACGCCCCATGCAATTTCTTTAATGGGGGAACAATATGCCATGACACCCCTATTCATATTGCTAATTTCAAACCGAATGGGGGCACATCCTATGGCATTTTAAAATGGGGGCCATGGCCGGATTGGCCCCCCATGGATCCGCTCCTGGCGGCGATGGTTACGAATAAATGACCATTGTTGTCGTCAGTCCATCATTGTATAAAAACGTGTCAATACCGTATAGCCTACATTAAATCCGCAAGATGACGCTACGTTCAAACGTCAGGCTTGCCATGACGACGAGGTACATGTATACAGTGGTAGATCTGCTCGAAACTATTGACGTAGTTCGCAAACATACCAGCCGGAAGTAGAGTTCGATTCAGCAGCGCCACCTATTGATGGGAGCGTTTCGTTCGTCTATCTAGAAACGTCGCAAACAATGGTAGAATTGAAAAACCGACAGTTGCAAAACTGAGACTGCAGATGTACATGTTTAACTATATAGGATCTATATAACTGGTGACGACCTGACGACGCTTTTTACGCTGCATTGATTGTGTTTGAGAGTTTCACCACCACCGCTGCATGCCCTTATGAATGGTGCCCTTATGAATGGTGTCACCGCCTTTCGATTCCTCCTTGCACGACCAAAACCACCATTGTAGTGTGGTAGCCTACATGTATACTGTGGCACTGGCATAAATGGTCTTGTCGGTAGACGTGACTACTCGTTTCCAAGCGCTTTTAGATGTATATACTGTATAGACTCCAGCTATACAATCACAGTATTCGATCATTAAACAATAGACATGGACAGTTTCGGAACAATGCGTGTCAATCGGTATATGTTTCAAAACAACGTAGACGTACATGTATCCTCTATCGAGTTGCGCATTGGATGAAAAATAATATTATGCTCGAGTTATTTTTCCAGTTATGACAGGTTTCCGTATCGCACTGGCGGTATATAAACGAAGAACGCGATGCGCATGACTTTCATTTTATTTGTTATCAAGCGACATAGTACGTCGTGTAGTTTGAAAAATAACTTATAGTGTAGGCATATGATACGCGTTGCGAATATTAATACGGTAATAATTGATTGATCCGTTCGACTGTGTTCCGTGTTCCGTTGTAAATTGGCCGTCGAGCCCCAAGCAGTCGCTGTTTCGAATTGGAAGACAACCACATTAATTTTGCGAAGCGTGTCTGCAGGTGCGACCGAATTGAAAAGAGAGGACGGGAGGATGTACGATGCCGTTCGGCTTGAAGGGTACGCCTCGTTAAAGCGTCACGGTACCGGTTTAGTTATATAGAGTGCTTTACAGTAATGGTTGCTGAAAACAGTAACTGACTATTATAATACTAAGAGAATGAGTGAATGCGTGAATAGACAAAGAAGCGAATGAATACGTGAGTATAATATTATTATAGTGTATGGCTATTAATATTATTGTTGTTGTTGTTGTTGTTGTTGTCATCATCATTATCATCATCATCGTCGTCGTCATCACCATCAACATCATCGTCATCATCATCATTATCCTCATCATCATCATGGGCGGAGTTTGGTTTCCGTTCTTGGAGGGGCTAATGCCTTCTTAGGGGGGGGGGGGCTAAGCCCGGAAAAAGATATCCTTTTCATGGTAAAAAAGGTAAATCTGGGCCTTCTTGGGGGGCTTAGCTCCCCCTAGCCCCTGCTAAACTCCGCCCATGATCATCATCATCATCATCATCATCACTATCATCATTTTTCAACAGAAGTACATGCAGGCATTTCTAGGTGGTGCCAGAATTTTGCACACCACTGTATAATATACAGTGTATATTATATACATGTAATACGTGATTCCTCAGGCTTTAAAAGCAATACTAAAAACTTTGTTGTTCTGATGTTAACGGTCATCCTCATCGGTCCATAATTAATTATTGTGTAAAATTGTCTCGAAAGGCTACAGCATTAAACTTCTGCGAGCAGATTGAAAGAAGCTGAAGCTCCAGTCAAAGCTAAGATAACGTTATCTATATAAATAAAATTGAAACTTTCCAATAGTTCCTGTTAACACCACGCCGAAACTGACGCACCGATTGTTGTGAAAATTTACCAAAACCTTCCATTCAAATAGCACCGTGTCTTAAGATTTTTTCACCCGAAAAAACGCAATCGTTTCCACAAAAAGTGAACTTTGCAATCCGTTCGTCCGCCATTTCCAAATTCAACACGTCCCACACGGTTCCCAGATTTCAGAAAGGCTGTCTCCAAACACAGCAGACGAAACATGAATGATGTCGCGTCCTGTGACAACATATGCGATTCAAAATTTCACAAAGCGGCCCAAAGCGGCCTTTACGGCGTGACGGAGGAAAGGAGCGCAGGGAGCGGGACGAAGACGGTGGGGAGGGAGCGGTGGGGGAGGGGAGGTGGAGGTCGAGGGGGAGGGGGAAGAGGAGGGGAGGGGCGGAAGAGGGAGGCGGAGGGGGAGGTGGAGGGAGGGGGAGGGGGAGGGAGGAGAGGGGGAGCGAGGAGGAGGGGAAGAGGAGGAGGAGGGGGAAGGGGAGGGGAAGGGGAGGGGGAGGGAGAGGGAGAGGGGGAGGGGGAGGGGGGGGGGGAGGGGGAAGGGGAGGGGAGGGGATGGGAGGGGAGGGGGAGGGGATGGGAGGGGGAGGAGGAGAGGGAGAGGGAGGGGAGGGGAGGGGAGCCTCTTTTTAGCCACAGCAACGCGTGGCCGGGTTCAGCTAGTTAACCTATAAAAACTTATAACCAGAGAACTTGATGTTTAGGCCTATTCATGGGCGGAGTTTGGTTTCCATTCTTGGAGCGGGGGGGGGGGGCTAAAAAAACTTTGACTTTGGTTGGGGCGGAGACTTAGTCCAGATCGAGCGGCGCCGGAAAAAATTTTCTCGGCCAAAAAATTTAGGTCATTTTTAGTAATTTTTTTGTTTCGTTCCTGAAAATAGTCATTTCCCCCGAATAAATTTTTGAGTCTGGGTCTTCATGGGGCGGCTAACCCCGGAAAAGATACCATTTTCATGGTAAAGAAACCTTGAATCTGGGCCATCTTGGGAAAGGGGGCTTGAGCCCTAATCCCTGATAAATTCCGACCATGTGTCTGTTATAAAATGAGCATGGCAACATGAGTGCTTACTGCTTAGTAGACCAAGCACATAACTATTACATTGAAAAGCGACATAGATAGGAAAGGATAAAACGACCATGTAATTTCGGACATCGTTCTCCGATAGTTATACTGAAGACCTAACGATAGAGAGATCGTCGATGTAGAAATAGACGATGGTGAAATTGAGAGATAACGGCGCGAAAAAGACGCAGACGTCGTGTTTAATTCGGACGTAATTGTCATTCAGAGGAGCAGACGATCTGCTTTTGGAAAGAAAGATTGGAAAATCGTATAGTATATAAATCTAGGTTTTTCATGCATCTCTGCCGTCCGTTTTATTTAAGGTATAGCCAATACAACCACAATTAAACACGATGGATGACACCGCCGACAGTGTCACGGGGATGAGCGCTTTCTGTCTGCCTGTCTGCCTATCTGTCTGTCTGACTGTCTCTCTGTCTCTCTGTCTGTTTGTCTGTATGTTATAGGGTGGTGAGTCCAACAGCAACGCCAGAAATATACGAAAACACTCTTATTTGGGTTTCACACGTTCCACCATAATTATGGATTCACAAACACTGTCATATGGTCTACAGTATGAAGCCACATGTTCTGCCATAAGGAACTAACTTATACCTTTCTAAATAATAAGCATTTCTTAAATTTTAAAACTGAATAAATTAAATAATTGTTGCATAGAAATTACACTGTGGCACGGTCGTATTTCAATATGTTATTTCTAATTCATGAGTCTAATATAGCTTATGAGAGGCCGGGCCCGGGACTGCTCGACCCATGCAGGGATAACAGATTTCCACAGCCCACCCTGTGGCAAAATCCTACGAAGTGCAGTTACACTGTATAGGCTAATATTATTTTTTGCAGGAATTTCAAAGAGCTGTGGAGTTCCCCTTTCTCTTCAGTAGTTTCATTCATAAATCCATCTTCCGTTTTCTCTTTTGTAGGATGGCATTCCCAATCAGTCGAGTCCCAAGCGATCCTTCAGCCACCTCTTCCATTGGTCGCCCACTCTTCCCTCTTCTCATCTACCTTCTCCTCATCTACCTTCTCATCATCGTCAGCGCAATTACAATTGTCTCACCAACACCTCAGGCAACTACTGCACCACCCTACGCTTCAACAACCGTGCAACACGTGACCACTGACACCGCAGCGAAATCCTCATACAGACAGACGGCGTACGCTCGATTCACCGATGTCTACGCCACCCAGTCTCCCCTATCGACCGTTCGCGAATCGACCACATTGAGATGTGGTCGACTGTGCCTCGCCCTACCCTCCTGCTCAGGCTTCAACTACCTTCGAAGTCCTTCGAGCTCCTCGTGCAATGCAAAGGCCGATCCGAAGGGCACGACCTGCGAATTCCTTGCCTTCGCTAACATCTCGACCGTTCGTTTCGCCAAAGGAACGATACCACAGTGCAAGAACCTGTACGCCAACGGCATCTCAACGAACCAAGGAAGGATTGGACTCAATCCATGCCTCAGCTTTCCGTGTCTCAACCAAGGAACGTGTATCGTCAAATCAAACTCATATTCGTGCACTTGCTCGCAGACTACAACGGGGAAGAATTGCGAATCAACGCGTACGTATTATACACGTGGCAACATAATTATTTGGCATTACAGAAAGAAATCAACAAAAACAGGCACAAACACACTCACACAAACACAAAATTATGGATATCTCACTGTCTAGGTTCATAAAGCCCGATTCGCTTTTTGATTAGGCTTTGACTCCTTACCTGATGTTTCATACAAACGGCACACGAATAATAGCTTGACCGATAACTTGTTCGTTTTTCAGCAACGACAACAGCGGCAGCAACCACGACGACAGCCGAAGGTATGACGACAGCCCAAAGCACGACGACAACCAAAGGCACGACGACAACCAAAGGCACGACGACAACCAAAGGCACGACGACAACCAAAGGCACGACGACAACCAAAGGCACGACGACAACCAAAGGCACGACGACAACCAAAGGCACGACGACAACCAAAGGCACGGCCACAACACCAGCAGGTTCATTAAGTAAGTTGAATTTCAAAGTTATGCTCTGTGTATGATTACTATCAGTATTTCCCCATTAGTCATCATCATCGTCGTCGTCGTCGTCGTCGTCGTAGTCGTCATCATCATCATCATCATCATCATCAGTCCTTTTCGTGCAAATCTGCACATCGGGCAATGCAGCTCCTCTGTTTCTCCCTGTCCACTACCAGTTGTTTCGCCTCGTCCCACGTCATCATCATGTCCATGCATTTCAAGTCTTCCCTTATGATTTCCGGTCAGCTCTTCCGCGTCTTCCATGCTCTTGTATTTCGAGTGTCGTTTTAAAAATTTGAAGATTACGATTGCGATTGTAATACAGAATTTCGTGTTTTTTTCGCCCACCTTCCAATTCCCATTTCCCAACCCAGACGACACCCGCCGTAGTAGCTGTTCCGCCCCTCTGATCCTATGGTAACTCGACCCGGACCACCATGGACTACTCTTACGGACGACCCTTTTGACTCAACGCAGCGCTCGTGAATAAGCTGGAGCCCCGCGCTTTGCTTTCTAGTGGCTCTTTAGAAATTTGGAGATTACGATTACGATTACGATTGTGATTTGTTTTCAGTGGCACCCTCGGGCTACGACTGTGCAACGAACAATCCGTGTACCGCTGCAGGAAGTGGAGAGTATTATCCATCAACCGATACAACGCATTTCATCCAGTGTTCAAATGGATACTGCTACAATATGCCATGCGGGACTGGGACTCACTGGTCGCAGGCTCAAACGAATTGCGTGTGACATTAATCTGGACGATGAATACTCCATATAGGCCTACTATTACTTCTGCTGGTGGTGGTGGTGGTGGTGGTGGTGGTGGTGGTGATGGTGGTGGTGGTGATGGTGGTGGTGGTGGTGATTATGATGGTGGAGGTGGTGTTCGTGGTGGTGATGGTGGTGGTGGTGGTGATGGTGGTGGTGGTGGTGGTGGTGGTGATGGTGGTGGTGGTGGTGATGATGATGATGGTGGTGGTGGTGGTGGTGGCGATGGTGTGGTGGTGGTGGTCGTTGTGGTGGTGGTGGTGGTCGTCGTGATTGTGGTGGTGGTGGTGATGGTGGTGGTGGTGGTGGTGGTGATGGTGGTGGTGGTGATGGTGGTGGTGGTGGTGATGATGATGGTGGAGGTGGTGTTCGTGGTGGTGATGGTGGTGGTGGTGGTGATGGTGGTGGTGGTGGTGGTGATGGTGGTGGTGGTGGTGATGATGATGATGATGATGGTGGTGGTGGTGGTGGCGATGGTGTGGTGGTGGTGGTCGTTGTGGTGGTGGTGGTCGTCGTGATTGTGGTGGTGGTGGTGATGGTGGTGGTGGTGGTGATGGTGGTGGTGGTGATGGTGGTGGTGGTGATGGTGGTGGTGGTGGTGATGATGATGGTGGAGGTGGTGTTCGTGGTGGTGATGGTGGTGGTGGTGGTGATGGTGGTGGTGGTGGTGGTGGTGATGGTGGTGGTGGTGGTGGTGATGATGATGATGATGATGGTGGTGGTGGTGGCGATGGTGTGGTGGTGGTGGTCGTTGTGGTGGTGGTGGTCGTCGTGATTGTGGTGGTGGTGGTGGTGGTGGTGATGGTGGTGGTGGTGGTGGTGGTGATGGTGGTGGTGGTGGTGATGATGATGATGATGATGATGGTGGTGGTGGTGGTGGCGATGGTGTGATGATGGTGGTGGTCGTAGGGGTGGTGGTCGTGGTGGGGGTGGTGGTGGTCGTAGGGGTGGTGGTGGTGGTTGTGGTTGTGGTTGTGATGAGGTATTAGCTTTATTGAGCTCTTGCTGACATACGGCAACCAGTTACAACGAAAGAAATGATTATGATGAATGCTTTCTCAGACTGCTGCAGATCGAAGTGACATCGGCCTACGCTGTATACGCTTCTTGCGCTGTAGAAACTCAAAGATTTTATTGGATTTTTAGCTGCGAACAATTAAACAGTGTCCAGGTTTTATGCCTATATTGGGATTGAATTTAAGCTGCTGGACAATAACATACCAATTACCAACAATAACATACCAGCTAACCAACGTGGTCTATTGGTTACAACGTAATAACCAGTAACATAATTAATAATAATATATTATGTTACTGGTTTGGTGTTTTAACCGGTTAAAATAGACTACCTGGAATGCAGTTGGTGTGTTATTCGCTAGATTGCCGCAACGATATGAGTTGTTGATTAGTTATTCGCTGGGTGGTTGGCTACATTAGGAATTTAGGTCGGAGGTTGAAAGTCCTGTCCTCAAATTCAATTACACTCGTTAATTTCTTTAATTGTCACAGCTCACCTAGACTTTAGCTTATCCCTTTATTTCGGTTTACTATGCGGTCGGCTATAGCTTCCCTTGACCTTATTCTAGGCTCTGCAGCGCGTCTTAGCCTACTGGTCAGATGCTGAAATTCATGCAGACACGTTTGAAATGAAATGCTCAGTGGTCTTCATGCCGGAAGTTCTACGCTGGCTTTCTGTCCGTCAACGTAGTATATAGATACAGAATGAATTCCACCTGTCTGTCCGTCCATCCATCTGTCGTCTATCTGTTAACCTTAGACCTGGGAGTCGACCCCAATAAGTCGACTCCAGTCGACTTGGTCATCCCAAGTCGGGTCGGGTCGTTTCTGCTCACCGCAACTGACCCCAAGTCGAATTTTGAAGAGAGAAGTCACTTGAAGTTGTTTTTACCACAAGTCGACTTAAACCGACTTGAGACACAAACATGGTTAAATTTGTCACTTCAAACCAATTATCGTGATGCCATGCAGAACAACATTTAAGCAGCTTTTGTAGTGTGTTTACAAGTACGAATGAGCCCTTGGCTAAACAGAGACTTTTGCCTACTGATTATTTAACCGGTAGGCTATCGTGCAGACCGCCGTCCACCGAAAATATTAGCACGTGTGCTTATCAAGATGACCTGAGCAATAGTGAACTTCTAGTCGTCAGTGAATTCGTGGCAAAGAAAGCTGGATCTACAAGACCTACAATAAATCGATGTTTTGGCGCTATACTTTGGTAGGCTTACGCTGCATGTGCAGTTGTCTGCAGACGGAAAAACTATTGTAGGCTATAGGCCTACGAGCCAATTGGACAATGAAAGACTTTACTGTCAGTGAGTAGGCCTAGGCTAGTTCAGGCCCGCCGAGAGGGGAGCAGGGGTGCTCTGCCCAGGGGCCCGGCGACTTTTAGGGGCCCGGAGGGGCCCGGGCTACACTGGTTATAAAAAATTTCATATGTTGATTAGCCTACGTGTGGCGGGCCCAACCTATAGTCACTTAGGCCCCTATGTGACTTAGCCCATAGAAAGCTTAGGAGCTATGCCGTTTTGAATAATAGCCTAATATTACTATCACACAAGTAGGCTACAACTGTTTAAGCTTCAACTTTCAAGCAACTGCATGTCCATTACCTTTTAACTATAGGCCTAACCAGGTTTTTTTCAAAGGACACGCTCTCTTCTGTCTCAAAACGCTCTTCTGCTAATTATTATACGTTGTCTGATTTCAAAAGAAGACAAATCAGAGCCCGTAAATCAATCTTACACCGGTTGATTCGAGTGAATTAAAAGTTCATGATGATCATAGCCGAATGGATCATGGATGAGAATGAAATATGTGGTGTGGTATCATAATTCCAGAAGATGACATTACAAATTATACTTACGAAAATCCTGAAATTACAGAAACTGTAAAATGCTTGGTTTTTATGTTGGCACTGCTTCCATGGCCCTTGTCTACACAAACGATTGAGACCGTATAGAATTACTAGGCTACAACATAAGAAACAGTCCTCCAAGACATCCGGACAATTTACCAGGCGACAAAAAAGCATTTCCGAAGTGCATTTTAAAGGTTCCCAGACACAAATCACAAAATGGTTACCAGGATATCATAAACGCTTTTGCTGAAGTCAAACCCGGAAAGGGTTGCTTTTTGATTAGACCACCATATCATAATTTATTTATTTATTTGAAAACTAAATTCTTAACATTTTAAGAACTGATTGTAATCGTAAATGTATGCATTATCGTACATCCGCACCCGCACTATTTGTTTTTTTATATTAGGCCTAAAAGTTGCTATAAAAAGTCTAATGACAGTTTAGGGCCCGTGACTTCCCTGCCCAGGGGCCCGGAATTTCTGTCGGCGGGCCTGGGCTAGTTTAGTAGTAGCCTATAATACTGCCGGATGACGCTTGCAATGCTATTTGCTAAGTTGCGGAATGATATTAGTGGCCGAATAATTATGAACACAGAATTACAAATTAGGCCTATCATAACACGCCATTCAGTGCAACCACTCCGCGGTAGGGCCTACCCCATTTTATCTTAGACCTTGCGCGTTTTACAAATTTATTTAATATTAATGTTAGCAATAAAAGATAATAATAATGAGTGTAATCTGAATAATCACAGACAATGGACAAGGTGAATTCATAGGCCTAATAATTTGCCGTCGCATTGTCTAGGCTACTATCTATGCATGGCCCAAAGCATCACAAACTATTCAGCCTGAAACACAAGCATCCTGAAATGGGATTAGTAAAACTTTAACAAATTCATTCACCAATTAAGTGTTGAGGCCTCGATCATTACTAATTGGTAGGACCGTACGTAGGCCTATGTGAAATTAATGCTCGCCAGGAAAATAATTATTGGCTTGATTTCTTGTATTAGTAGCCGTACGTAGGCCTAGGCTAATGGCTATTACCATGTCAGAAGTCGACTTCAAGTCGGAAGTCGGTTGTTTTTCTGCCAAGTCGGGTCAAGTCGTTTTGACTCCAAGAAGTCGACTTCAAGTCGACCTCAAGTCACTTTGGGGCCAAGTGGGGTCAGATTAGCTGACTAAAGTCACTCCCAGGTCTAGTTAACCTGTCTCAGGCTGTCTGTCTAATAATTGCCTAATCATCCATTCTATGATCAATCCATCCATTATTTGGACACCTTTTAAACTTATACATTCGACAAAATAAATTCGTCAATTTTCTTTATATACTAGTTACATCTCGTGCCATTTTGCCAAAACACGGAACCTAGATTGGTTTATTGGTAAGATATACTTACCTCAAAGCCTAATTATCATTATCTTAACGTTGGTCAGGCTAGTTAAATATAAGTCGGTAGACGCACAGCCTATATTATATCCGATAGCAAACATACAATGACGCATATTGATATAATAATAGCTAATAAGCCTAAACGGGTCAATAGAACTAATAATAGCGCATATAACAATTCTATAGTGTAGTGCTACATGTATAATATATGCCTAATCAATTGCTTAAAAGTATAGAAAAAGAAGTGCCGTCACTTCTCCAGGCTCTGCTGTCCAAACAATTAAGTGCCTGGACGGTGTTGAGATTTTAAAATAAGTGCCTGGACGCCGTCCATGACCGTCCACCGACACTTTAAACTCTGGGCCTAATACAACAAAGTATTGTTAACGGTTTGCGATCGACCCCTGCAACAACGAACCAAGAAAGCTGAGCTGAGTCATAATAATATAAAATAATTATTATAGGCCTACGTTGAAATACCTGGGTATCAGAACATTAATTGTAGTCAGAACCTAAATCAACCAAGCATCAGGGTTTAAAGTGGCCAGTGGGTGAGAACGCGCGTGTCGAAATTCTTGGCTTGCGTTCCCACTGTTGACCTGCATGTGACGCTGGAGACACATGCATTCCAACAAAACTCTTCTTTGGCGTTCCACTGCTCACCTAAACCACCCTAGCCAGCAGGGCCGGATTAACCAGTACGCCATGTCTGCCATGGCGGCGGGCCCCCCGTCGTCAGGGGCCCCCCGTGCGAGAACAAAAAGAATTTTTAATGTGCATTTTCCCATAAATTTATTCAACTTCACTTAAAGGACAGTGTGTAAATTTAAGTCAATTGCGGATTTGTTTTTATGAGCAAACAATGCACTGTGTGCCCTATAGCCTATAACTCTTAGAGTAGGCCCAGTGCCGGCTCTAGCACCCCCATACCCCCCATTTGGGGGGCCCCGAGTTTGAAGGGGCCCCCAAAATTAGCTGGTCATTATGGCTATTTGTGACTGTATATTTCTTAGACCGGCGCATTTATTTGAGGCACCAGATCTGGTCTGGTGCATGCCTCAACTAACCATATGGCACTGCCATAGCAGACCTAATGCAAACATCATACCAGCCATACTGATTTTGGGCGTAAGTAAAGCCATTTAAACTAACTCAGGCAGTTTCGTCCACTTTCTCAAACACAACATTTATAAATTGTAACTTATTGTAATTGCTAATTGGATGAGGCTCCAAAATAAAACCTGCGTGAAGCCCAAACATTAAGCCCTGTGTAGGGTTCCAGATCTGATGTCCATATTGGTATACGTGTCTGATCTCAAGTTTGCAAGGGGCCTCAAATGTAGCTGCAGTAATTATACCTTTCATGACGGGCCTGACGGCTCATTCCTGAAACCAAGGTATGGGGGCCTCAAGTTTTATTTGGGGGGGGCCTCCGGTACCCTAGCGCCGGCACTGAGTAGGCCTACCGGTATAAGATCCCTGGCATGAATTCCATGATTATAATTGTATTGACGAAAATAAACGATGCCAAAAAACAAAATATTTCAACTTTCCAGTGCACAAAATAGGAGAATAGCCAAAGAACCCTCTGGTAGAAAAACAGCATTAATTCCTCTGTTCCAAAACTGAATTTTTTTCATAAACTCCAGATGGGTCAAAGGAAGGGGTTGGATCGGTTTGTTTAATGGCTTATAGTTAGGCCCTAAGCGCCAAGGACTGAAGGTATATAATAGGCATACACATCTAAAGAACCTAAAAATTGTGGGTCAGCAGGTGTCTTAAAGGTTACAACGCATATTTCTGCTAATAGAAACTGTTTCTTTCAATGACATTCTTCACCAGTTTGCCACCGCCATTAGCAGAAAATTTGAACCATAGCATGGGTGCTCGCGTAGGCGAAGACTTGTCATTGGCTTTTTTGGGGGGGGGGGGCTGTGAGCGAGCAACCGGAGGACGATCGCCGAGGAGCGAAGCGCCAAGCACCTCCCCTTTTTTAAATTTCCACACAACAACAGTATATAGCAATAATTTTTAGGCTGTCATTTCAAAGACATTTCTCATCATATGATTCATTTCAGGGCTCATATTTGTGATTAATCAATTATAGGCATGCAATAACAATTTAACATGTGAGAGGAAGTTCTGAGGACCATGGTGACGGAAGGTCAAGGTAGATTAAGGGCCCCCGGAGAATATGGCGGCGGGCCCCCCGAAAGCTTAATCCGGCCCTGCTAGCCAGTGCTTAGATAGGCAAACATGCAGAAGCTGACGGATTTATTAAGTTCGAAGAGCCAATTTAGAAGGTGTTTAAAAAACAGTATAGTTCTTTCAGTCAATTAGAATTTATATAGCGCTCCTACAAGGTACATAGGCCTACTCAGAGGCTGTAAAACGTTTACTTTTCAGTAACCGACAGCATAGAAGAGTATATTGTTGTTGACTATCAACAATTAGTGATAGGCCTATAGTTATTAGTTTTAATTTCTGTTAATGACGCTGGATGATCTTGGCGAAGATAATGAGTGTCGCACTCGACCTACGTTATTCAAGCTTGGGAGTAAGTTGGGACTATAGCGATAGAGATCTATGTGATTTTGTAATGCCAAGACCCGCCGTAAAGTTCCCGTGATGAAGGCAGGGGCGGAGCCGAAGGCAATCCAGCCACACACCCTCCATTCCAAAAGTGCATGGGACGTGCCCATCCATTTGATTTCAACAAGCTTTAAATCAATGTAGCGGGTTAATTCGAGAGAGAAAAAGTAGCATAGGACTGGAGAGGTCATAAGTAGGCCTATAATATTTCCAAACTCCAAGAGATGACGACCAAAAAGGTCATCGTATTTTTTCTGGCAAAGATCACCGAAAATGTAGCCCCCCTCTTCCCATTAGAAAATTTCTGTATCCGCCCCTAGATGAAGGCACAGTTTCAGCTCAACTCTAAAGTGAATATGTTCAAAGTTAAACCGTTTCAGTACAATTAAAACAATTATTAAATTAGAATTTGAAACTTTTACACATCGCGTCAAATTCAGTTATTAAGCTTATTATTATGTCAATATATCGTTTTCGGACATTCATAGGCCTCTGTAAGTTCGATGGTCCTCAGCACAGTGCTAATGTGCAATCTGTACCTAATGGATAAAATGACAATTAGGCCCAGGCCTATCGTAAAAATTTTAGTCATCCGCCAGACTACCACGCAGTTTGACCAAAAGTCATCGCTTTTTATCCGTGACATTGGAATGCTTTGAGGGTTAAAGTCGACACCTAGGGAATGAAGCGTTAAAAGTTTCCGACTCATGAACTGTCTACGAAGGTGACTTTAATTGAACTTTTCTCGATATGGCCTAATCTTTCGGAATGCTGTCTATGAACCAGTAAAAAACTCGCTCCTTACCTAAATTAGGCCTATTGCAAAAACAGATTGTTTAGTTCACTTGTCATTTCCTTTTTCACCTAATAAGCTGTGGCACACCAACTTGTTTATACAGGGCCTATCCAGGGCCGTGTTTAAGCTTCTTCGAGTGTCGGTGCAAAGTGTTACAGCAGGGGCAAGTGTCGTTCGGCAGTCTTACAGGATTAGTCATTTTACAAAATCCGCTGTTCGGCTGTGGCGGGTCAGTAAGTTACTGTAAGTAAGCACGCAACGTCGGTGAACTTAGTTAAATTAACGTTTTCTTACACCTATGTTGATTTTACAAAAGGTTTAAGTAACAATGAGACTCGCAAAAGACATTTGGCCAATGGCAACAAAACGTTCAGCTCAGGGGCATTCGGTGTTTTGCACTGGCTTTCAGCCGAGCAGCTAGCGCATCTCATACAAAATAGCAGCCCTTGTCTTGTCTGGCGGTGCCTCACTGTTAGTGCTCCGTCGTACTTATCTGATCTCTGGAAACTGAGATATTGAACATTCCGTATTTTTGGTCGGCGACTTTGCAAAATGGCCGACTTTGAAGCAGTGGAGAACATTTTCAATGGCTCGGTTACAATCCTCGCCCTTAATTATGTATCTTTAGACAACAAAATGACGATTCTAAGTGTACTGGAAGCTGAGATAATTTAAAATCTGTAAACCGGTCGGCCATTTTGAAAAATGGTTGCCATTGGAGCCAGAGGTCAAATCTGCGATGGCCGGTCATGGACCTATATATATTGGCTATAGGTCCATGACCGGCCATCGACAGTTTCGTAGTATGTAACTAATTTCATGCTTGTATCACACAGTAAACAATTCTATCACTTTCTCGTTCCTGGCCGGTCCACTATTTACGCTGCATTGATTTGATTGTGTCGGAAAGTCTCACCACCACCACCACCACCACCACCACCACCACCACCACCACCACCACCACCACCACCACCATAATCCATTGTCTATTGAATGGTGCCCAGGGCTGAAAGTGAGCCGGTCTGTCCGGGTCTGCGACCCGGCATCGATTTTTGAGATCTGTGGTTGCCGGGTTTCTGCCAGGTCGCACAAAAGGTCGCCAGGTGCCGAAACTAGGTTTTTAAAAAGGTAGAATTTTCAGGCTGCATGCGTCTATTCAAGCGTATTTCGAAGCGACTTACAAAAAAGGTCATCAACTTTTTCCGACGGGAAAATTTAGGAAATTTCCCGAAGTTTTTTGGCCGTATGACTAAACAAAGTCATCAACTTTTTCCGACGGCGGTCGTCAAAAAATTTCTGCAGTACAGCCCTGGTGCGCTCGTTCGCCAAAGTGAGACCCGACAACTTTTCCAAAAATAGTGCCACCGCATTCAGATTCCCTCTGCCCGACCAAAATTACCATTATTTTGTGTGCTACTGGCAAAAATGCTCTTGCTTGTAGAGGTCAAATCTGCGATGACCGGTCATAGACCTATAGCCAATTCATTGGATGATTGGCAAGCGCCTTTAGGTAGCCTACACTATAGGCTCCGGCTACAATCACAGTCTTTGATCATTAATTTTTTCAGACAATTAGGCATGGACACATTGGACAGTTTCGAAACAATAGACTGGACAGTTTCGAAACAATGCATGACAATCGGTATCTTCCCAAACAACGTTGACGTCTGCTCTATCGAGTTGAGCATTTGATGAAAAATAATATTATGCTCGAGATATTTTTCTGTTATGACTGCAGTCCGAAGCGCATCGGTAAGCTTACATAAAAGAAGAGCGCTCAACGCGTAATTATTTTCATGTTATTTGTTACCACACTCTGTGGTTAAGCGACACACTGCGTGTAGCTTGGAGGGAACAAACTTATAGAGCAAGTTTACGCGTTGCCAATAGCAATTGATGGGTAAATATTATCGACCTGCTCGACTGTGTTCCGTTGTAAATTGGCAATCGACTCCTAAGCTGTCGCTGTTTCAAATTGGAAGAAGATCGCATTCGCGATACGTGTCTAGCGCGAAAGGTTTGAGTGGAGAGGCCAGGAGGTTGTACGCCTGTACGGTGTCGTTCGACTTGAAGGGAACGCATCATTAAGTTAAAGCGTCACGGTAACGGTTATAGAGTGCTTTACAGTAGTGGTTACTGAAGACAATAAACGACTACTAAGAGAATGAGTGAATGAGTGAACAGACAGAAAAGCGAACGAATACGTGAGTATTACTATAGAGTATGGCTATTACAATTATTATTATTATTATTATTATTATTATTATTATTATTATTTTTGTTATTATTGTTATTATTGTTATTATTTTTTTTTGCCCTGAGGTACTTCATTCCCCCAGGGACTTATGGACTATTATTATATGAAGAGTGTATGTCTGGTGGGTCAGGCCTCGTCTTCAGGGTGTGTGTTATTATTATTATTATTATTATTACTACTACTACTACTACTAC
>OX243817.1:3533526-3601026 GCA_945859605.1 Lumbricus rubellus
ACCGCGCACACAATACCGCGCACACAATACCGCGCACCTTCAATACCGCGCACGTTCGTTACCGCGTTTGTTTGCGAAGTTTTTCCATCCATCACCTATTTCAGACCCATAAATACCTTCATCCAGCTTCAATTTCTCGCTCGTTATTTTCATCGATCCAGCTTCAATTTTATCTATAAAATACCCTCATCCATCTTCCATTTCTCATGCCTTATTTTCGTCAATCCAGCTTCTATTTCATTATATAAGAATACCCTCATCCAGCTTCCATTTCTCATGTTTTATTTTCGTCAATCCAGCTTCTATTTCGTTATATAAAAAAAACCCTCATCCTGCTTCCATTTCTCATGCTTTATTTTCGTCGATCCATGCAGCTTCTATTTCATATATAAAAATACCTTCATCCAGCTTTTATTATTTTCTCATGCGTTGTTTTATTCAATCCGATTGTGACTCATTGAGAAATGGAAGCTGAATGAAGGTTTTTTACCTTTGAAAAGGATGTTGGATTGATGAAAAACGCAAGAGAAATGGAATCTGAATGATGGTTTTTTACAGGTTAAATAGAAACTCGAATGACGAAAATAAGGCATCCAAAATATGAGCTGGATGAAGGTATTTCTATGTCTGAAATAAAAGCTGGATCGAACAAATTCGCAAACAAACGCGGCAACGACCGTGCGCGGTAACGAACGTGCGCGGTATTGTGTGCGCGGTATTGTGGCGCGGTATTGTGCGCGCGGTATTGTGTGCGCGGTATTGACAGTAAACCGAATATAGGCTATCAGTGTTGCCACAGTAGAAAACAATTAGAGCCTGCAGCGCTTAAAGTGTGGAAAAAGAAGTGCCTGGTCGTATTTGATCTTTCCATGTTTTGCAGGCCTAATAATTGGCAGGACGGCGTTCGAATTTAAAAAGCAGGTGCCCGGACACCGTCCATGACCGACCAGGCACACTCTATAAACCCTGCAGGCCACACTGCAAAGAAATTCGCAACAAACCGAAAAGTACTGCGGCAATTAAAAGAACGTGTGTCAATTTTCCAGAGGGTTTATGCTTACATGTAGTATACAATCGCCACTCTTTTCCTATGTATGCGGACAACTATACCCAGGAAGAATCATTCATTCAGAATAGTCGTTTACGACCCGAATGCATCTCATCATCATCATCATCAATATCATTGGGCTCAATGCCCGTAAGAGTCCGACGCAACTCTCTGTCTGAGTCTGTCTCGCGTCATGCTGCCCAGTCTCAACCGGTCCGGTCAGCAGGTCTGCTCCATACCATAAACATCTTGGAGCACCTAGACCACCTTGTCTGATTGAAGAGAATATTGGGAAAGAGGCATGAAGGACAACGTGGGTCAATGCCCGTATGTGTCCCGCGCTCTCTCCCCCGACTCTCTCCACCAGTCTGTCCTGACCGACCCGAATGCATCTACCTACTGAATTCTGCTATTTTCCGTGTGTGGAAATGAATGAATGAATGAATAAATAAATAAATAAATAAATAAATTAATTAATTAATTAATTACCTTCCATCATCTACCACAGTTACTCCTCGGTCTTTCCATTCGAAACTAAAGTCTCACCTCATTAGGTTCTTTTACCCCCCTACCACCCCCGACTCATCTGATTTCCGCCTTCCGAACCTCGATCTAAACACCACCCACCCCAATATCTACCCCGCCTCTTCATGTAACCGGTCTATGAAATCATTTGGACTATACTTATTGGACTCTAAATTTTGATAAGCCCTCCCACTCGACACAGTGGTGATGAATAAGCTGGTGCCCTGCTCTTGTCTTTCGAGTGTCGCTTTAGAAATTTGGAGATTACGATTGCGATGTAATACAGCCCTTTGTATGTTTTTCGCCGACGCTCAGAGGCGGATCAAGGGAGGGGCAATCCGGCCATGACCCCCATTTAGAAATGCAATGTATCGTCCCCCCCCCCCCCATTTGGTTTCAACAAGCTTATAATTTGGTATATTTTGAAAGATTTGGACTTAACGACTAAAAAAGGTCATCAACTTTTTTGGCGGATGAAATGGTATGATTTTCCCGAGGTCAAGAATTGTTCCCCCCCCCCGTCCGAAGTTTCTGTATCCGCCCTTGCCGACGCTGTAACACTATGATGCATCGTCTGGTTTGACTGTGGTGTGTTTTCAGTGGCACCCGCTGGCTACGACTGCGCAACAAACAATCCGTGTAGGTCTAACATACAAGGTGGAAAGCAATATTTTCCATCAACCGATACAACGAAATACATTCAATGTGATTTATATGGAAGCTGCTACACTTCGTCATGCGGGAGCGGGACACACTGGTCGCAGAGTCTACAGACATGCGTGGGATAGGAATAAAATTATGGATGATGAATACTTCATCCTCTATTGCTGAAATTTATGATGAGACGATGACTAAGACGACGACGAAAACGACGACGACGATGATGATGATAATGATGGTAATGATGATGATGACGACGACGATGATGATGATGATGATGATGATGATGACGACGATAACGATGATGATGGTGATGATGGTTATGATGGTGATGGCGATTGTGATGATGATGATGATGATGATGATGATGATGATGACGATGACGACGACGACGACGACTAAAACGACGACGACGATGATGATGATGATGGTAATGATGATGATGACGACGACGATGACGACGATGACGATGATGATGATGATGATGATGATGACGACGATAACGATGACGATGACGATGGTGATGGTTATGATGATGATGATGATGATGATGATGATGATGATGATGATGATGATGATGATGATGATGATGATGATGATGATGATGATGATGATGATGATGATGATGATGATGATGATGATGATGATGATGATGATGATGACGACGACGACGACGACGACGACGACGACGACGACGACGAGGAGGAGGAGGAGGAGGAGGAGGAGGAGGACTAATTATTCGCTTTATTGAGCCCTTGCTGACAAACCGCCGCCAGTTACAATGAAGGAGATGACGATGAATGCATAATTCTCAGTCTGCCATCGACCTAATAATTATTATACTTCTTGCGCTGTGGAAGGTCAAGGATTTTAATTGGGTTTTAGCTTCGAACAATAATTAAACGGTGGAAGTATGCATTGGATTGAAAATAAGCTGCTGACAATAACAATAATTATTATGCTAGGCTGGTTAATAAGGCGTTTTAACCAATACATGGAATGCAGTTTGTATGTTATTCGCTAGATGGCCGCGACGATATTATGAGTAGTTGATTAGATATTCGCTCGGAGATAAGTTCTGTAAATGAACTATGTCTATTTGTTTGTATGTGCACTTGTTACAGCGCTCCTTCAAGCTCTCTCTACTCAGAGGCGCTCCCGAATGCCGAGCGGACACTGTATCGGAGTTTCACGCCGAGGCGCTGAGCAACTGTGAGTCTTCACTCACAGTTGCTCAGCGCCTAAGGTCCTTACGCGGTGAGGTGGATTCGGACCTCGAACCTTCCGGCTTCAAGGCACCGACGCCACCACTACACCACCGCGCCCCACATGAAGTCGGAGCCTCGGAGGTTGAAAGTCCCGTCGAGATGGCGAGAGGCTGAAAGCTCTTCACTCAATTATGCCTACACTTGCTAATTTTTTCAATTGTCACAGCTCGCCTAGACTCTATAGCTCATCCCTTTATTTTGGTTACTATCTGGTCGGCTAGCTTCCCTTGACCTTATCCTTATTGAGAGATTGGAGAGGGTCCATCGGGCTGCTGCGCGTCTTATTGGGTGGTTCACCAAGTCCGACCGTGTATCCCAATATATGCGCGAGGTCTTGCACTGGCTTCCTTTCCCGCAGCGCAACTAATTCAGGATTGCATCTTTGGTGTGGCGATGCTTATCAGGCAGGGCACCCTCTTATCTGTGTGAGCTTTGCCACCCGCTTTCCACTTGCATAGGCCGCCGCGCACTGCGCTCTGCTGTCCATGGTGACTTAATGGTTCCTTTCATTCGATCTGCAACAATGCAGAGGCGTTCGTTCTCTGTGGTTGGTCCAACAACCTGGAATGGACTTCCCTTGACTATGCGACACATCCCAAGCTGTTCTCAATTTCACAAACTGTTAAAGACTGTTTTTAAGCTTGATCTCGGCCGGGAGCGCCTCTGAGTAGCTACCTTGAAGTGGCGCTATATGAATTTTTATTTATTTATTTTTCTAGGCTCTGCAGCGAGCCTTATTGGTCAGATACTGAAATTCATGAGTCACGTTTGAAATTAAATTATTTTCAGCACATGCCGGAAGGTCTGCGCTGGCTCCTTGTCCGTCGATTAACGTAGTAGATAGTAGATAGGCCTACAGAATGAATTCCATCCATCCGTCCATCCCATCCGTCTATTCTGTCTATTCATTGTCTATTCATTCAGTCTCTCAAATCATCCATCCATTCATTTTGTGGACACCTTTTATACTTATAGACTCGACACAATAAGTTCGTAAATTTCCCTTATTCGCTAATTTTTATTTTAATGGTGCAATTTTGGTTTGTTGTGATAGGTATTGCATCATTCTGATGCACATGTTGTTGTGGATTGGTAGTTTTTGCTTAGATTAGTTACTGAAGCAACTGTATTATAATTATGTATGCAACAAAAAACCTGTTGTTTGAGATTGTCAATGTCTATAATGCTGTTTGAGCATGTTCGAACCTGATCATAATTAATTTATTAGTTATGCTTTGTAAATGACTGAAATTTATTTTCAAGAATGATTGAGGATATGAACAATTTAAATGAATACTTATAGTACAGTGTTTGATATGTATTGAACATTTGTAATCATAATTGCTTTTTAGAAGATATGGTTTGAATTAGTGTTGTGAGACAATAATTGCCTAACGGTGGTCATTTGAACTGCAGTTCTTGATATAAAACATTGTTACTGAAATTTCATTAGATAGGCTAGGCTAACCCTGCTAACACAAACTATGAGCACAGGAAATTAATGTAATATGAACTATTTTAAGTTGTTAATGATTGAGCATTTGTGAATTTGTGAAGCTTCATTCAAACATCAGTCCTGTTGATGGTTTTTATAGCATGATAGAAATTTGCTTTCGTTGCATTGTATATTTTTATGTAGGCTATTGTCGTCAACGGCATTTGATGTCATGGGACGACGTTAAACTGTGGAATAATAATAATAATTCGCTAGTCCAATTTCTGTCGCGGGCAACGGCCTTTGTTGTCACAGGCCCTCGTCAAATCTGGATACATCCACCCATTCGCCAGTTGCAGTTCTTACTTCATAGTGTTATTATCTTAATGTTTATCAAGCTGGGTAATTATTATAAATCAGTAAGCACAATCATTATTAGGCCTACTCCGATAGGACTGTCTGGTAGCTACGTTAAGCGCCTTCGTGAGGTTATTATAAGGCGCTATATAAATGTTCATATACATACATACATACATACATACATACATACATACATACATACATACATACATACATACATACATAGCAAACGTACAATGAGGCGTAGCAATGTGATTATGACTAATAAATGGGGCTCATAGAACTAATAATAGCCCATATAAAAAATTATATAGTGTAGTGCTAGGCCTAATACAACGAAGTATCGTTAAAAGTTTGCGATCGACCCTTACAAAAACGAACCATAAACACTGAACTGAACTATAATATGGATGGATTGATCCGATTTGACCAGGGTCTATGACAACAGAGGCCGTTAGTAGGCCCGTTACCCTGGACAGAAATTTGCTCGGCATATTACAGCACTTAGGCCTATGCGCAAGTGTAATATAATTCTATTTATTATTTATATAGGCCTAGGCCTACGTTGCCATGCATGGGTCTCCAGGGCTGAAAGTGGTTTGGAAAAGTTGCCGGGTTTCACTTTGGCGGACGAGCACGCCTTTGGCCCATAAATTGTTCTGACGACGTTTTCCTGTAGTCATTTGCCCAAAAATATCGAAAATCCTACCATTTTTACCTACTTTTGGCACCTGACGGCCTGTTTTGCGACCCGGCTGAGACTCGGCAACAGTCTCAGACCCGGACCGACCCGGCTCACTTTCAGCCCTGTGGGTATCAGCACATTGTAGTCAGAACTCAGAACCTAAATCGACCTGCAATCACACACATGCAAACATGCAGAAGCTGACGTATTTATTAAGTTTGAGAAGCCAATTTAAAAGGTGTCTAAGCAACATTAGTTCAACAAATCAGAATTTATATAGCGCTGCCTCATGCAGTGTGCATTATATACTCAGAGGTTGTTAAACGGCCTTGATTTTCAGTTACCGACTGCACAGAAGAGCATAATTATTTCTGATAGTCATTAGTTGTAGTTTCTGCTATTGACGCTGGAGCACGGCGAATATGATGAGTGTCGCCCTCCTACGTTATTCAGGCTTGGGACTGGCAATAGAGGTCTGTGTGATTTTGTAATGTCAACACCCGCTGTAAATTTCGCATGATGTAGGCACAGCTTCAACTCAACTCTAAATCGAATATCTTCAAAGTGAAACCGTTTCAGTATAATTAAAACAATTATTAAATTAGGATTATAATTTTATACACATCGCGTCAAATTCAGTTATTAAGCTTATTATATCAATATAATTATCGTTTTCGGACATTCGTAGGCCTCTGTAAGTTCGATGGTCCTGGACACGGTGGCAGTGCTGCTGTGCAGTCTGTACCCAATGGATAAAATGGCCATTAAACCTAGGCCTATCGTAAAAATTTAGTCATCTACCACGCAGTTTCACCAAAATTGGAATGCGTTGATAGTCAGAGTCGCCACCTAGGGAATGAAGCGTCACCTAGGGAATGAAGCGTCACCTAGGGAATGAAGCGTCACGTAGGGAATGAAGCGTCACCTAGGGAATGAAGCGTCACCTAGGGAATGAAACGCCACCTAGGGAATGAAGCGTCACCTAGGGAATGAAACGCCACCTAGAGAATGAAGCGTTACCTACGGAATAAAGCGTTAAACGTTTCTGAATTATAAACTGCCAACGAAATATGACTTTCATTTCATTTCTCGATTAGGCCTAATCTTTCGGACGGCTCTCTAGGAATCAGTGGTAACTTTTAATTTCCTAGAATATTGCAGAAACAGATTGTTGAGTTCACTTGTCATTTCCTGTTTCATGTAGGCCTAATAAGGTTTACATTAGGCCTACGTTAGGCCTAGGCCTGCAATGTAATTTTCTTCGATGACGGCTTATTGGTCATACTCCAAAGTATGCCCCCCCCCCTATTTCTGCTTAGTCTACATCAGATTTTTTCACTGGCTTTCAGCCTCGCAGTGCATTCCTACAGAGTTTAGCAGCAGTTGTCTGGCGGTGCCTCACTATAGTGCTCCGTCCTACATGTCTGATCTCTGTCCGACTTAGCCTCCCGTCGAGCTTTACGCTCTTCGGCCAGTGGGGAGCTACTGGTCCCTCGAACCTGCTCTTCTAGGTCTACCAGACAACGTCGATTGTTCTCGGTTGTTGGCCTGTCCGCATGAAATGGGTTTCGCGCTTGCACTGCGCTTACTACCTCGAAATTATTTGCCTGCTTCTACCAGTTGCTCAAGTTATACATCTATTTAGCAGTGGCTGGGTTGGAAGCGGCTCTGAGTAGCCTTCTTGAATAGGCGCTATATAAATCTTCGAAATGAATTAATAATAATATGTCATGACGGAAGATAAAAAATTCAATCGCTAGGAGGCCGCAGCTTTACAACATGGAAGCCACAAGCACAATGAGAATGACTAAGCAAAATATAATTGCTATGTTCCTGCATTTGCGCCTTTGTTCAGTGTAATGTGTGTGCGTGTGTGTAGGCCTATGTTTGTCACCACGGCGGCGCAATAGAAGTTCTGGTAGGCTGATTTGATAGACTATCTCAAGTATCACGTTTACAATAAAATTATCATAATATAAAAAACATTTTGTCTTTTGCTCAATTCCTTATTTTCCTTGAATAATTTTACTTCCTTTTCGATGAGATCTTAACCACCACCAAGTAGGCCTATTATAATTATAGGCCTAACGCTATTCAAATTATTTCTAGAAAGTACATAGGCTTAGTCAGTTTAAAATCGTCGAAGGAAGCCTAATCAATACTGTCGAGTCACAAATGACATCGCAGAATTCTGTCTGTCAACCCCAAATCTGAAAACGAAAACAACAAATTTTGTCTTCGATGATTCATTTAATGGAATATACACGAACATAATCTCCAGAACTTCCTGAATGTTCTAGCTTATGACAGCTTGTACTCCCCACGTGTTAGAATCTCGTAACAATAACCTGCTTTAAGGCGGGTCTAGAAGGTTTATTTTTAGCAACGGTCATTGATTATGAAGACGCATGCGCACTGACGACTTCCGTCGAACGCACTGGAATCTTCTCGAAGCTTCTGGAAGATTCGACGCATCACGACCGCCTGGAACGATGCCGACGTCTTCCGGAAAATAATCCCAAGTATAATATTAAAAGTCTTCCTTAAACCAGCACAAATTTTCTAAATATTATTTGGGAATAGTCGGAAATCAAACCTGCAATAATAATTGTTGTGTGATTGTGATTTATTGTTGGAATCGGATGATGTGACCTCGATGGAAACTGGTATCAATGCGCGCGGTGATGCGGAAGGGAGCGTGTCTTTATAAAAGCTGTATGCTTCGTTTGCCGGTCATTTCTCGTTCGCTGAAGCCATTGCAGAAGTTTTGCTGTTCTACGACTTAGACGCCGTTGTTTCAGCAATTCTACTTGTTTTATTCTTCGTTGATCGTTGAATCGATTCTCATTGTAAGTTCGTGTTTCTATTTACTGAATATATTTGCAGTTTTTCGTATATGAACGGTCACCACGTGCGCTGCATGACAACGCTGCTTTTCGGAAAGTGGTGGCGTGCGTGTCTTGCCAATTATTATACTTAACGTGTCGCATTTAAATTTAGAATTAAACGGCTTTCCCGACTTCATCAGATAGGTTTTAAACTTTTAAAAATTTAGATCTTTCCAGAAAAACTTTCGTGTGATAATGATGCAACAGATATTTAAATGCTATGCGCCATTTAGAGCTGATACATTTAAACCGGCTAATTCTGCACGTGCGATTTCATTCATGAATATAAATTCGTTCTGTTTTAAAATTTATATGCCGCCTCTTCAAGACGCTCACTCACGCGCTTTCGTTACGGATTTGTTGCAAGAATCACGGAAATTAAAGCATTTCTCTAATTTCCTTTGTTTGGAAAAGCCACATTGGATTTAATTTTTAAAATCTTGCTACTGTAGACAATGGGATTGCCTTTGTTACGTTAAATATTTCATATAACGGTTATTGTTACTGAAGTCTCGGTAAATCATAAACAGTATGGCCGCCAACGATTGCAATAAGATTAGAGTGCCGCCTATGGACGATATCGCAACATGCATCCCAACATGCAAAGCGTGAGGGTCGGTTAGGGCTCGGGTTAGGCGTCGTGAGGGTCGGTTAGGGTTAGTTTTAGGGTTAGTGCAGTCATTCTGATGAAATTGAATCATGCTTTACTTTTCGCGGAAATATTGGGCCGTATGTCGGGCCGCTCTGTTATGCACGCATCTACGGCGGCCATACTGTTTACGATTTACCGAGACGTCAGTCACAATGACCCATATAACTGTGGAAATTAACCAGAGTTTGATGCCATTTGCAAAGTTGTTTCATAGTTTTGACGGCAAAAATTCATTTTTTTGTGTTTTTTTGCGTTTATCAGATTGAAAATGGAGGTTGACGCAGCAACCGAAGCGGCCGAGGTCGAGACGTTCGCCTTCCAGGCGGAGATCGCGCAGTTGATGAGCCTCATCATCAACACGTTCTACTCGAACAAAGAGGTCTTCCTCCGCGAGTTGATCTCCAACTCCTCCGACGCCCTCGACAAGATCCGCTACGAGAGCCTCACGGACCCGTCGCGCCTCGACACCGGCAAGGACCTCTTCATCAAGATCATTCCGAACAAAGCCGAACGTACGATCACCCTCATCGACACCGGTATCGGCATGACCAAGGCCGACATGGTGAACAACCTCGGCACGATCGCCAAGTCCGGTACGAAGGCCTTCATGGAGGCGCTCCAGGCCGGGGCGGACATCTCCATGATCGGTCAGTTCGGTGTGGGTTTCTACTCCGCCTACCTCGTTGCGGACAAGGTGACCGTGACGAGTCGGCACAACGATGACGAGCAGTACGTGTGGGAGTCCGCGGCCGGAGGAAGCTTCACGGTGAGGCAGGACAACAGCGATCCGATCGGAAGAGGAACGAAGGTGGTGCTGTTCATCAAGGAGGACCAGGCGGAGTATCTGGAGGAGAAGAAGATCAAGGAGGTCGTGAAGAAGCACAGCCAGTTCATCGGGTACCCGATCAAGCTGCTCGTGGAGAAGGAGCGCGACAAGGAGGTGTCGGACGACGAGGAGGAGAAGAAGGAAGAGGAGGAAACGAAGGTAATGCATGATCACCTCTAAATTGAAAAGATTAATTTTGAATTTCTATTTAAAATATGTTTGGATAATTCGTGGATTTTTTTCTCTGAAAATTTAGAGAATTTCTTGATTTAAATATGTTGAGATATATTTTAAAGAAGTTTTATCTCTAAATAGACTTTTTTTTACTGCTTGTTTGAATGTAGATATTTTTGAGGAAGTTAAACGCTTGCTGTGATGACCAAATGCCCCCGAATGAAAGATGTGATGTGTTTCGAAAGATCATTATTTGTTGTCTGATGCAGGCGCCTTTGTGTTTCAATATAACAATGATGAAATACTAACTTCCTAACAACGACCTTAGACATCTCGCTCATTCATCGTTGTATGTTTGTGCACCAGAGTGGCAGCTCGTTTATTTTAAGAATATACTTGCTTGTGAGTTTTAAATATTTATTTAAATTCAGTTATTCTAACAAATTAATTTAATTTCTGTGTTAACAATTGCCCTTAAATAATTCTAACTCTAACTAACCCTAACTCTATAATGTTTTAATATTAGGCCCTACTACTAAGTAGGAATTTGTCCTTTTCGGGGTGCCTGGTGTTCCTGAAACGACCCCTAATGTTGTTTCCGAATGATATTAACATGATACTCAACATTTGTGTAACACTGTGTGTTCACACTTTTGGAAGAATAAATGAAATTAAAATGTTATTTTTGAATTTAAATTGATTTTGATAGGAAGAGGAGGATAAGGAGAAGCCTAAGATCGAGGATCTTGACGATGACGAGGAGGAGGACAAGGAGAAGAACAAGGACAAGAAGAAGAAGAAGAAGATCAAGGAAAAGTACACGGAGGATGAGGAGCTGAACAAGACGAAACCCATCTGGACGAGAAACCCAGACGACATCTCAAAGGAAGAGTACGGAGAGTTCTACAAGTCACTCACGAACGACTGGGAAGACCACCTGGCCGTTAAGGTAAACATTTGACTGGTTTCAGTAACTATGAAAAATCTTAAGATATCCTTGTTTAGTTTGTACAGGAATGATGGTCAACGAAACTAGCTAGATCCTCTCGTTTGAACTTCAAAACATGGCCTTGTTTTGGTAATTTATGCAACTTTTCTAAGGACTCTAACATGCTGTGGGTATGAAGTGCTGCTTGGGTCCGGAGTGCATTGGCGTCGGAATCTTGAGCGGGTGCTATATAAATTCTGATTGGTTGATTGATTGAAATGCATAAACAATTGTGTTAAATTTAAAGGATTCGTATTTAGATTGAGACAGTATTTCAAAATCAAAAATAGATCTTTTTTCTTGTGTTTATTCTGTAACGTACTGTAATGAATAATATTTGATTTTATGTTGGCATCGTAAAGTATCGTAATATGATGAATGATTTTAGCTTTATGTTTAGACATTGTAATGTATTGTTATGCCATGAATAACAATTGATTCTCGTTTGCAGGAATTGTAAAGTATTGTTGTGTATTGAATGATGTTTGATTTTTCTGTTGGTATTGTAAAGTAATATAATATTTGATTTTCTGTTGAAATTGTAAAGTATTGTAACGTAATGAATAACAATTGATTTTCTGTTGCAGCATTTCTCAGTGGAGGGTCAACTGGAGTTCCGTGCCCTGCTGTTCGTTCCCCGCAGAGCGCCATTCGATCTGTTTGAGAACAAAAAGAAACGCAACAACATCAAGCTGTACGTGCGACGCGTCTTCATCATGGACAACTGCGAGGAGCTGATCCCCGAGTACCTGAGCTTCATCAAGGGCGTGGTTGATTCGGAGGACCTGCCCCTCAACATCTCTCGTGAGACCCTTCAGCAGAGCAAGATCCTCAAGGTCATCCGTAAGAACCTTGTGAAGAAATGCATGGAGCTGTTCGATGACATCTGTGAGGACAAGGAGAACTACAAGAAGTTCTACGAACAATTCAGCAAGAACCTCAAGGTATTTATGCTGCTCAAGTGTAAGGAATTGTTGTGAAGCCATGTAAAATGTGGCTTTATGTAATGTCTTTCAATATTCTCAGATTTTTTACTTCCTTTGGCAAGGTATCAATTTAGAATTTCAATTAAATAATCTTGTACGAGTTTTGATTATTTCCACATGGCGATACTCAATATTTAGCTTGAAATGTTTGTAATTTGAATTCAAAACCTGTTTATTAAGAGCTGAATAAAATGTAGAACCAGAAATGCGTAGCTATGCAGAATTGTGACTACTCAGTTTATACAAATGGAAGTAATTTTCAGATTTTGTTCGTTTTATCCTGGAGTTTTTATGTATGTATGGCTGATTTTAAACAAGTCTAAATATATTTGATCTACATACTCGCAAAACGTTACTTGCCTGATTGTAGTCAATATAAAATCTTATTTATTTATGTTTTGTGCGGATATTCAAAATTATTCTTTCCTTATTCTTCTGTTAGCTCGGTATCCACGAAGATTCAACGAACCGAAAGAAGCTTTCCGAGTTCCTGCGCTACCACACATCGCAGTCCGGAGACGAGACGACGTCGCTGAAGGACTACGTGTCACGAATGAAGGAAAACCAGAAGTCCATCTACTTCATCACCGGTGAAAGCAGAGACGCAGTGGAAAACTCTGCCTTTGTCGAGAGATTGAGGAAACGAGGATACGAGGTGTTGTACATGATCGATCCAATTGACGAGTACGCTGTGCAGCAGCTGAAGGAGTACGATGGAAAGACCCTCGTGTCCGTATCGAAGGAAGGTCTGGAGCTGCCGGAGGATGAGGAGGAGAAGAAGAGGGCGGAGGAGAACAAGGCCAAGTTCGAGGGACTCTGCAAGATCATGAAGGAGATTCTCGACAAGAAAGTCGAAAAGGTGATTTGGAAGTTTCGTTTTCTTAATATTTGTTCTCGTGGTTTCATTGATGTTTCCACAGCTTATAGAATTGCTAGAACAGCCTGGCGGGTGGTGTGATGTTTTCGTTATCAAAACTGGCACAAATTCTACTGTTCGTGACTGTTCATGCTTTTGTAGTGAAGCTATTTGTTTCTGATGTAACTTCTGCACTAAGTTTCCCGTGGCTAGCTAAAGTCTTGATTTTGGATAGAGTGTGACAGTAAAATCTGAGAGAGACTTTTTCTAAAGAAATTTTTAACATGTGTTGTAGTTTATGGGAAATTTTTCTAAGAGCAGTTGTGGTTTTAGGGAAAATTCTTGTAACAAGAGTTGCAGTTCTGTGGCAAAATATTAAAATATTGTAACAGGAATGTGCTTTCGGGGAGGGGGATTTTTAGAATTGCAGTATTGGCAGCACAGATAATGATGATTTCATTTTTTAGAACTGCCCATTGTGCTGAAGCGACAAAAAGGTTTGCTGAGTTTGAATGTCTTGGTAATATTTTACATTGTTCTCAAAAGATGTTTTCTTGTGTTTAGGTTGTCGTTTCCAACCGGTTGGTCTCATCTCCATGCTGCATCGTCACAAGTCAGTACGGTTGGTCAGCGAACATGGAGCGCATCATGAAGGCACAGGCGCTGCGTGACACGAGCACGATGGGTTACATGGCCGCCAAGAAACACCTCGAGGTCAACCCCGACCATTCGATCATCAAGACTCTCAAGGAAAAGGCGGACGCCGACAAGAACGACAAATCCGTGAAGGATCTCGTGATGCTGCTCTTCGAAACATCTCTCCTTGCGTCCGGATTCTCCCTGGAAGATCCACAGATCCACGCGTCCCGCATCCACCGAATGATCAAGCTTGGTCTCGGCATCGACGAGGAGGACATCGTCGCTCCGGCTGGAGCGGAGGTCCTATCCGAGGAGATGCCACCGCTGGAGGGAGACGACGAAGACGCGTCCAAGATGGAGGAGGTTGATTAAACCACCACCGACAGCAATCAACTAGGTTTTTCTGGACTGGATCGGCGTGGAGTAGGCGGAGAAGAAGGAGCGGAGGTGGAGAAGATGTGGAGAGAATGTGGAGAGGGACGAGTCCACGTTTTGAGAGAATTTTTTTGGACCTGAATCTGTCGAGAAAATGTTCGATTCTTTTGTGATATGTTCAGATACTTGGGTTCTTTTTCTCTCTAGCGGCCATTTTTTTTGCGACGGGTCATTAATTGGCCGTTGCAGATGCCGGACTTCTGGTCAATTTGAACGGAACAGTTTTCATTTTTTACTTTGTGTAAAAGTTGATACCTGTTTTTTGTAAGTTGTTTTGTTCGTTTAGTTCTAAGCAGTTGCATAAAAAATGTTTCACAATGAAAAAACTTTTCTCTTGATTACTAAATTTTCTTTGTTGAACCATAACGGGGTTTACAATGAGTAATAAGAGTTTGGATCCTTGGCCTACACTAGATTAGACATTCCATGTATTGGCGTTTGGGTGAAAGTTCCCGTTTTGGGCTAATGATACTAGATGCTAAATGTCCTGTACAGTACAATTGTGAAATACGCCATGACCATACCATGTGTTCTACAATCTACAGTTGTGAGAGGTTGCAAATGCAATGGTTTGCTCAAAGGGAGAGTCCTAAACTGGCCTAAGCTTTCCATCAGAAACATTTAGCCACTGGCGCTCAAAGCCTTGATTGAACTAGCCTGTGAAAAGGGATGGAATAGCCTACATCGTTGATTTTTAAGCAAAAAGAATGTTGATTGCAGAGTTTTTGTGATTCCTCTGAAGTTGGCAGATGTATGGATAGAGGGGTTATAATAGATTTACCAATTATTTTAAAACCCTGCAATTCCTACTTAGTTCCCACATCCGAGACCACTTTAAGGAGCTGATGTGAGGTTAATAGGTATGTGAGGGATGGGGAAACTCCTTGGTAGTTAATCTGGTTAGGATTAGGTCGTGCCATCCAATAATTTTCAACCACATTAGAAGAAGCAGCCCTCTAAGCTAGCCATGGCCCATGGGTATGAATTGGTGGCAACTTTTTTCTTAGCCTCGGCTTAAATTAAGAGGACGGGTAGCCATTCCTCTTCCTCACCGTCTAGTCGTTCCACCGACTGCACTCGTAGCCGAGTTGTCTAGCTAGAAAAGTTCCTAGTTGAGCAAAAATCTCAACTAAGTTTTCTGCCGTGTCTGGTATTTGAACTAAGGACCTCGATTTACCGTCCAGCGCGTTTACCACTACACCACGCCCGACCCAGACGACACCACGCCCGACCCAGACGACACCCGCTTTGGTAACTGCTCCGCCCCTTTGATCCTACTCTCGACTCGGACCACCGTTGACTACTCATACCTTTTCCGCTACCACGCCGCGTACATTTTGCGAACCCTCCCCATTGCATATTAAGAACGTGATATCATAATATTATGGATTGTTAGAAAAACGACAGTAGGCCATTAGTTATCAGACGATCCCTCTATGTTGGTCACGTGACTACTCTGTTGAGCGTGCCTCTCGCCATGTTGTAGACATCTTGTTTGTTTGATCGGTTTGCTGGAAATTATATTCTGCTATCAGGTTATGGGCCCAGCTACCGGCCAGTTACCAAGTAATGCTTAAAAGTTTATAAATAAGACAGTGACTCGGAACAGCGACTTTGTAGGTTTTAAAAGTAATCGGAACTTTTCGATAGTAAACCTATGTTCGAGCGTTGGTAAAAATCGCTAACAAGTCGCGTGAGTCAGCTTGTCAAGAAAAAGCACAAAATGGCGGAATCAAACGAAACAAAGTTTACGATAACAAAATTGAACGACAGCAATTATCAAGTCTGGAAATTCAAGGTAAAAATGTTATTAATTAAAGACGATTTATGGACAGTTGTGAATGACGACACACCTGACCCAATTCCAGACGGTTGGCAAAGAAAGAACGAGAAGGCGCAATGCACAATATCATTATCAGTTGAAGATAACCAGTTAATACACATTTGCAATTGTAACAATGCAAAGGAAATGTGGCGGGAGTTACAAAAGGTGCATGAAAGATCTAATCTGAGCAGTAAAATGTATCTGCGTAAAAAGCTATACAAGATAAAGCTACAGATTAATCAGAACATGCAGGAATACATAAGTGCAGCCTTGCAACTCGTTGAGCAATTGCGTGGTGTTGGTGAAGAAGTTACTGATCAACAGGTGGCGACTCTATTGCTCTGTGGTTTACCAGATGAGTACGAAACATTGATAACAGCTTTAGAAGCCAGAGAGGAAGATGAGCTTACTCTAGAATATGTTAAAAACAAGCTTGTTGATGCATACAAGCGCAAGAAAGATTCAGAAAATGATTCAACAGAAGCAAAAGATGAATCAGCAATGTACTCAAGCAATACGAGACCCAGTAATCGCACTAACTATCGTCATGATAAACAGCATAAAGACAGAGAAACAAGAACTTGTTTCATATGCAAAAAAGCAAGGTCATTTAAAAGTGGATTGTAGAGTATGGAAGGCAAGAATGGAGCAAGAAAATAAACAGCCAAAATTAAAACACAAAGCCAAAAATGTTGTAACAGAAAGATTGAGTGATCCAGGCAACGATGACACTAATCACAGCAGTTTTACAATTGGCATTGGTCAGAGAACAAGTGACTGGTTTATAGACTCCGGAGCCACAACCCATATGACAAACAATCTGAATTTCTTTACAGAACTGGACCAAACGAAGTCTGACAAAATTTACATTGCTAATGGAACATGTCTAATTGCAGATGGAATTGGAAATGGTTTTCTGGAATGCATTTTAGACAATGGCACAGTGAATAGAATTAAAGTCACAAATGTTCTATATTCACAAGGATTAACAGGAAGTTTGTTATCAGTGAAGCAACTGGCAAGCAAAGGAAAGGAAATTGAATTTTCGGGTAACCAGTGTTCGATAAAATACAATGGAAAGTTGTTGGCTGTGGGAAAATCTGAAAACAATTTATACAAGTTGTCATGCAAGAATATTCCTGAAGTTGCAAACATGGCCAAGTTTGAAACTAAACATGAAAATTGTATTCATGTGTGGCACAGACGTTTAGGGCATAGAGATCCAAACGCTGTTAAAGATATAAACAAGCAGGGAATTGCCACAGGAATTCAAATCAAAGAATGTAATGTAAAGGTGAAATGTGAACATTGCATTAAAGGAAAAGCCACACAGAAACCATATCCTGAAGCCAGTACACATCGCACAAAACATCGGTTGGACTTGATCCACAGTGATGTTTGTGGTCCAATGAAAACAATGTCATCAGGAGGAAGCAAATATCTTGTGACATTTATCGATGATTTTTCACGATATACAAAATGTTATCTTATTCAAAGGAAGGATGAAGTATTCGGGAAATTTCAAGAATTCATTGCAGAAGTCAGTAATAAGTTTCAAAGAAAACCGAAAATTCTAAGGTCAGACAATGGTGGTGAATACACTGGAAATAAGCTGAGAAACTATCTGAAGCAGGAAGGAATTCAACTTCAGACAAGTGTACCATACTCACCATCTCAAAACGGAGTAGCTGAAAGAAAGAATCGATCAATAATCGAAATGGCAAAATGTATGCTACTCGATGCAGCACTACCGCTGAAGTACTGGGGAGAAGCAGTTATGACAGCAGTGTACTTGCAAAACAGACTGCCAACAAAGGCAACAGATAAAACACCTTTTGAATTGTGGAATGGAGAAAAGCCAGATCTTTCACATATCAGAATATTTGGATGCAAGGCATTTGCATACATTCCAAAACAGAAAAGAACTAAATTCGATGATCGAGCAATCGAAGCAATCCTAGTAGGATACAGTGAACAATCAAAAGGATACAGGTTGCTGTTGAAAGATTCAAACAGAATCATAATCAGTCGCAGTGTAACATTTGATGAACATGAATCAGATGGAATGACAATTACAGAAGTAATGATAAATCCAGAGAACACAGAATTAAAATCAGAGCCAGTTAAAAATGAAAACGAAGTCAAAACACAGATGCCTAATCAAGTCAATGAAGATGACAAAAATGAAACAGCTGATGCAGAAATAACAGATGAAAATGTTGTTCAACCCAGAAGATCTACCAGAAGTAACAAAGGCATACCAGCAGAAAGACTATCATTAATGGTTCAAAATGAAATCAGAAAGGAACCTTCATCATGGAATGAGATGAAGATTTTACCAGACGATGCACATAAATTTGGTGAGGACTTTGAAGATACGTTCCCACCAGTGGCCAAATGTACAACTTTAAGAACATTGTTGACAGTTGCTGCATCAAAGAATTTGAAAGTGAATCATTTTGATATCAAAACAGACATTTATGGACTTAAACAATCAGCCAGAAGTTGGAATCAGAAAATAGACTCTATTTTGAAATCAGATGGTTTTCAGCAGAGTGAAGCTGATCTGTGTCTGTATACAAAGAAGTGCAACAACATGATTGTTTACATATTGTTATATGTTGATGATCTGCTGATCTGTGGAAATGCAGAGATGATCAAGAAAACAGCAAACATGTTAAGTCAGCAATTTGAAATCAAGGATTTAGGTGAAGTCAGTTTATACCTGGGAATTCAAATTGAAAAGGACAAACAAGGCAATTACTTGATTTCTGAAATCAATAAAATTCAGGAAATTATTTCTGAGTTTGGTTTAACGAATGCAAATGGATGTGCAACACCAATGCAAGTGGACTATTTAAATATAACAGGAGAAGAAAATTTGCTCAGCTCAAATGAACAATATCGACAAGCAGTGGGGGCATTGTTGTACATAGCTACTACAACAAGACCAGATATTGCAGCCGCAGTTTCTATTCTATGTCGGAAAGTCAATTCACCACGTCAGTGTGACTGGACTGCAGTAAAGAGAGTTATCAGATATCTCAAGGAAACAATTAACTGGAAGTTAAAGCTTGAAGCTGTTGGAGATCTGAAACTGATTGGGTATGTTGATGCAGATTGGGCAGGCGACAGATCGGATCGCAAGTCAACCAGTGGATACCTGTTTAAGCTCGGAGAAGGAGTAATTTCATGGATATCGAAGAAGCAAATATCCGTAGCTCTGTCATCTACAGAAGCTGAATATATTGCTGCTTCTTTGGCAAGTCAAGAGTCGGTTTGGTTGAGACAGTTGTTATCTGATCTACATTTACCGTGCATTGAATCAACGACGCTGTATGAGGACAACCAAGGATGCATCAAGATTGCAAGCAACGAGAAAATCAATGCAAGAACCAAGCACATAGATGTTAGACATCATCATCTTCGAGACTTACAGTTTCGTGGGATAATTAACTTGGAGTACTGTCCTAGTGACCTATTGCTAGCAGACATTATGACCAAGCCTCTAACAAGGGACAAGCTGTGTAACTTAAGAGATAAGATTGGCTTGTGCCTTGATAACTAGAAACTAATGTTAGATGGGGGTACTGTCGAGTGGGGGTGTTAGAAAAACGACAGTAGGCCATTAGTTATCAGACGATCCCTCTATGTTGGTCACGTGACTACTCTGTTGAGCGTGCCTCTCGCCATGTTGTAGACATCTTGTTTGTTTGATCGGTTTGCTGGAAATTATATTCTGCTATCATGGATGACCCCAGAACACAGCGCCTATATCGGCCTAGAATGCCCTAGAAAAGGCCTAGATCGATACAAGGCTTACCTACAAGGTCCTTCAGTTCTACCAACCTTCTCGAACTTGGCGCAGATCAGTGCTTAAAGTGTGGACAAATAAGTGCCTGGACGCCCCTACCTTTCCAAAAGAAGTGCCTGGACGCCCCTACCTTTCCAAAAGAAGTGCCTGGACGCCCCTACCTTTCCAAAAGAAGTGCCTGGACGCCCCTACCTTTCCAAAAGAAGTGCCTGGACGCCCCTACCTTTCCAAAAGAAGTGCCTGGACGCCCCTACCTTTCCAAAAGAAGTGCCTGGACGCCCCTACCTTTCCAAAAGAAGTGCCTGGACGCCCCTTACCTCTCCAGTCTGTGCTGGCCAATAGGTGGCAGGACGGCGTTCAGATTTTAAAATAAGTGCTTGGACGCCATCCATGACAGTTCAGCCACACTTTAAGCCCTGGCGCAGAATGATCATGAGCGCCTTTGAATAAGGTGGGACCAACAAGGCAACGACTTCGCTTTTTGTCAATTTAGGATCTCACGATTACTTTAGAAATGCATTCATTTAAATTTAGGCCTATTTAATCTAAAAGACGGTCACAACCGATTGATATAAAATGACTTTTGCATTGCTCGGAGGGCTTTATTATGTACTAGTGGCCTACTTACAAAATGTTCACTGCAGACATAGAGGTCTACTTAATCAGTAATAAGCTTCGTGTAATTCCAATCAGACACGTTAATTATTGACTCAGTATGATTACAATCAGTAATGAACGAATGATCACGAATTATAACAGCAGTCTAATGTAGGCCTACATACATGTAGGTGCAATCACGTCCTAAAAGTTGGAGGGGAGCATGATGAATCACGTCCTAAAAGTTGGGGACCATAATAATAAAGTTAGTGGACCACTCAAAAGTTGGGGGACGCGTCCCGTGGGTCCCATAGGGTGGTTGCGCCTATGTAGGCCTACTGTCGGCAGCCATGCAAAGGCGTTCATCACATTCACAGTCATCCTACTGCTCAGTTTACCAACGCCACGCCATCTGCCGAATGGAAGGTTGATTGGGCCTTTTGGGAGGGGAAGGCGACCCCGCGCACCCATGTCAGTGTTTACTATCAATTAGGGCCTATATATAGGCTACAAGTGAGTGAAGTGACCGCATAGCCTAATAAACTGAGCTTTGAAGTAACCCGTGTGCGACCCATTAAAAGCAACACGTGTTTGATTATATCTGACTTATATAACGCATGCGTCATAGTCATACACAGATAAACCATGGCTTCATAAATATTTATTTAAGTTCACCTCTCTGACTAAATATTAGTTTACTTGGACTTTGGATCACAACTGATCACTCCTCTGACCGATTTATAACATAACCTGACTCACAATTTGTAACAATAATAATCTGGGTCAAGTCTAAGTAGTTAGCGTTATCCTTTGTTACATAAACATTATTAAGACGTCAAATATTTAGGCCTTCGTTAGCTTAGAAATTTGCATAACATTTCCTCAGTTCAACGATAGGTCTACAGTAATAAATTATAATCTATGGGTTAGTTGGGTTTCAACTCTAAAAAACTTCGTGAAAAGCACTGAAAACGTCTATTTGAAAATGGAGGGAAGTTGTAAAATCTTGCAGTTTTTTGGACCACCGTGCACCGGCTTTGTTCTTCTAGAAACGCGCGAACTTTGGGCCACGTACCTTAGCGCTGTCACGTGCGCACGTGACCCAATTAGCTCCTCCCCAAAGGGGCGGGGCTTAAATCTGGTGCGCTTGGCTTTTGTCCATAGTCGGCGTCAGTGTTGAAACGATGGCTTGCCTCAGCAACATGTTGTCTAATGTTTTTGTCGGCTTTCTGGTTTTGTTGATCGCTTGTAAGTAAAAAATCTCTTTATTGTTATAGTGGACGCGAAGAATGTGAATGCTTTTTAGGGTGATGGGGAGCAACGTTTAAGTTGCAGAGCGCCGTCTGGAGCTATGCTGTGCGGACATCTATCCAGGCGTGGAGCTAGCGTTGGAAGGCGGCGGCGTTAGAGTAAGCTTATTGAGGTCAGTGGGTGTTGCTTGAACCAACGACAGCTTGACCTATGCTGGGTTGTAGGTCGTATTATGGCTTGGTCTCCAGACTCCAAACAAAGATTCTGCGCGCGGATGATGCTGTTTTTGCAGTAACGCATTTTACATGATTGTATGTGTAGGCCTACAGTAGACTGTCAGTATTCGTAACACAAAGATATTCTTGGTGTAGACAAGTATTGAATGCTATACTTACAACTTACTGACTTAATTGCTTAACTTTGTTACGTAACCGAAGTGCTTCATGAGTGAAAGATTAATAGTACTGTTGCACAAGAGTTCAACTTTAGCACAATGTATGATTAATAGTTACATAAGAGTTCAACTTTAGCATAATGTATGATTAATAGTTACATAAGAACTACAACTTTAGCATAATGTATGATCAAGGGCGGATACAGAAACTTTGGACGGGGGGGGGGGGGGTGAACAAAAATTCTTGGTCTTGGGTCCGGGAAAAATTTTAGGCCTTGGGTCTGGAAAGTTTTTCTTTCGTATCCGCCAAAAAAGTTGATGACTTTTTATTTTTTTATATATAGGGTGTCTCGATAGGTCGTGAACGATTTTGAATGCAGACAAATATATGTTATACACAATATAATGTGGAAAGTTTTATACTGGCGGATAGGTTATTCAAATGAAAATGTTAATATAAAAAAATTATATCACTAGCTCACTTAATAAAATTGTAGCGCCAATATCCGTGACGTCATCAAATTCGTGCCAAATAAACGTCCAGTTAAGCAGCAAACAATACTGTACGACCATCATTGGTAATCCACACATAATTAATTAATACAAATTAGCATTTAGTATTTAATAATTCACTGGACAACAGTGATTTGGTTTCCTGAACACTTTCAGTTGTTTCTTATGCAGTTTCTGCTGCTGATCACGAAAATCACCTTGAAATTGTCCCATCACGTAACGTTTTTGAGAAATCGTCAAATTTTCGTTACGTTTTGAAATCGTAAAAAAACAGTGGTTTTAGGCATTAGGCATCCATAAAAGTGGTATAACTTTTGTTCTGTTTGAAATATTTTGCTGAAATTTGGCCATCTGGTGTAAATATAAATTGTCTTTAAGCTTGTAAAATTTCATGTCGAAATTCTTACTTTTGGCCAAGATATTGGCCAAAAACCTAAGGGTCCCCCCTTTTTTTGCTCATCCCGTACATTGTACATGTGCAACTAAACAAGAAATAACTGTAAAACATTAATTTCATGTTTCCAACTTTTCTAAGTTATACAGTCATCATCAGCATCAATATTATGAGGAAGAACTGTTATAAAGATTTGTTTTCCAATGAAACTAAATTAAAGTATATTGTAAATGTGTACAATATAATGTGAGCGTGTAAGTTAAAATGTTGCATGCTGTTTTTTCAACAACCTTACGTGATGCAAAAATTCTGAGCACACCATCGTGTTCAGCACGTCACATTCTATAGAAAATAGTGAAATATTTTCCGGAAATAACAAAACTTAAGTTATAGTATATATTGCAAATTATATGCAATAAATGAGCATTTAAGTTAAAATCTTGCATGCTGTTTTCTCAAAAACCTTACGTGATACAATAATTCTGAGCATACCATCGTGTTCAGCACGTCGAATTCTATAGAAAACAGTGAAAGATTTTCCGGAAGCAAAAAAAATTAAGTTATAGCATATTGTAAATTATATGCAATAAAGTGAATAAACGAGCATTTAAGTTAGAATCTTGCATACTGTTTTTCTCAAAAACCTTACGTGATACAACAATTCTGAGCATACCATCGTGTTCAGCACGTCAAATTCTATAGCAAACAGTGAAAGATTTTCAGGAAATAAAAAAAAATTAAGTTATAGCATATTGTAAATTATATGCAATAAAGTGAATAAACGAGCATTTAAGTTAGAATCTTGCATACTGTTTTTCTCAAAAACCTGACGTGATACAACAATTCTGAGCATACCATCGTGTTCAGCACGTCAAATTCTATAGAAAACCATCAAAAATCTTTTGGAAGTAAAAAAATTAAATTATAGTATATAGTAAATGTATGCAATATATGAGTATTTAAGTTAAAATCTTGCATACTGTTTTTCTCAAAAACCTTACGTGATACAGCAATTCTGAGCACACCATCGTGTTCAGCACGTCAAGTTCTATAGAAAACAGTCAAAGTTTTTCAGGAAATCAAAAAAAAGTTAAAATTTGTTGTCCAGTGTAATGTTTCCTTTACTCTTTATTACAGCCTCAAGTCGATTAGTCATCATTCAAAATCGTTCACGACCTATCGAGACACCCTATATTTTTAGTCATCCGGCCAAATTTTCGGGAAAATAATACCATTTTGTCCGACAAAAAAGTTGATGACCTTTTTTTTAGTCCCCATATTCATTCTGACATTTAGAAACACATGCCATTTCCAAATGGGGGCCGCAATGCATGGGCATTTCTTAATAGTGGGTAATAGGGGGCCAAAATTGTACAATATATACATTGTTCCACACCATGTTCAATCCAAATGGGGGGGGGCCACGATACATGGAAATTCTAAATGGGGGAAGGCATGGCCGGATAAGCCCCTTCCTGGACCCGCCCATGAGTATGATTAATAGTTACATAAGAGTTCAACTTTAGCATAATGTATGATTGAAGAAGGATACAAGATAGACTGACTGACTGACTGACTGACTGACTGACTGACTGGCTGGCTGGCTGGCTGGCTGGCTGGCTGACTGACTGACTGACTGACTGACTGACTGACTGACTGACTGGCTGGCAGGCAGACATACAGACAGACAGACAGACAGGTACAGGTACAGATACAGATACAGAAGAGAGACTGACAGACATACAGACAGATAAATTACAGAAAAATAACTGGCAGAAACAAACAGACGTAACGATATGGATCTAGAAATGATTGAATGATGTTTTTGAATTGCATCAAAAATAACTCTTGCACTAACCTCAACCCTAACAATTCATCCAACTTGTCTGAGCACTGTAGATTTTGCAAGTTTAATATTGCGCGGCTAAGGAATGCGTTGACTCACTGTCTTGACTGTGACCGGCTGTCAGATGAAATTGAAATTTGTATGACATTGAAAGCAACAGATGTTAGGCCCATTACAGAATGGTAACAGACCGGTGGGATCACGTGGTTTCAGCTGAAACATCTTGGGTTATTAAGGTTATGAAGGAAGGTTTGCTGGAGACAAAATGATGTGTCTTTAAGACGCATGGCTTGTTTGCATTGCACTCTACACCTTACCCCATATACTCTTGGTTCATGCTCTTTCTTCGCACTAGCTCGCTTCAGTCGCTTGGCTACATCGGTAAGGTAGATGGCCGCGCGTATGTACGGGACTGTATGAAAGAGAGCGTGCGGGTCGTGGTTCACTTCCCGTAGGTGGCCATTTCAGAGATTCAAAAATCTCGGGCTAGCACGGTCCGTCCACGGGGACCTAAATGGCGTGGCGACACTAATCATCTTCGATATGCATGGCAGTGTCGTTAAACATGTGACAACACTAAGATTGTATTAGTCAGCTATGGCTAGCATAAGGTGGTTGTGGCTAACATCAATCAATCCAATCAATCAGTCAATCAATTAATTAGGCTAATCAATCAATCCATCTATCAATTCGTTTATTTGAAAAAATTAAGCTGTCAATATTGCTCGGGGCATTTTTACGGAGACGGTCACAACGAAAAGATAAACTATAAAGTTAGTAGATTCTGTTTATGGCTGGTTAGTATGGCTATAGCATTGTATTGTATTGTATTGCATTTTATCTGCATGGCTGGATTAAGAAATGTGGGGGCCCTAGCCGCCCTGTTCGGAAATTGTTTAGATCTTCGCCTAAAAAATCTGATGACTTTTTTGTAGTCGTGTGGTCGAAATTTCTTCAGAATATACCAAATTTTTTCTTTTAAAATTTTCAGGCATGTGTGGGGACCCCTAAAGTGTGGGGGGCCCTAAAGTGTGGGGCCCCTGTTCGGCCGAACGTGTTGGCTTATTAAATGTAACCTTGAACGCTCACACCATTTATTATTCCAGAAGATAGGGTAATCCTGTAGTGCGTGTTTATCAGGCAACGCGTGAAACGCTTTGAAGGACTTTTTGAGTAGCCTATACCTGTGAAGGACCACTCAAAATGCAAGATATCCGATGATACCCTGTATCTGTATCTATTTTGTGTTACAAGTTGTTGATATCCTTTGCTTTCGTCATAGGTGAATCGGGTGTGAATGGTGAAGATGAAATCTTTGCCACCTGTAAGATCGATGCAGGAAGTGGCGTGTCACCTACTGTCAGTGGCACTGTGAATATGCACCAGAAGGTTGGTTATCTAATAGATATAGATAATAATGTTTGCTAACAGGCTGTTGTAATGTTTTTGTTCTTAATGACACTTAACATCAAACAGGCCAGCGCAGGGAGTGCTTCTGAGTAGTTTTCTTGAAGAGGCGCTATATAAATTCTCAGAATAAATGAATATAATCTAATATAATCTGATCTTATCCAATCTTAATCTTATCAGATCAAAATCTGTGATCTTCCTCAATCCAAATCATTCCAATATAAATTTAATCTAATTTAAAAAATTGCATCTAATATAAATCCTATAAAATCTAAACTTTTATGAAACAAATCTGATCTAAATGAAAATCTTAACCAATGTAAATCTCATTTAAATTTATCTAAGTCTTATTAAGTTATTCTAAATGCTATCTAATCTCAATTTTGGTTAATTTAAGCGTTATCCTATCTAAATCTGATCTTTTCTGAACTTCTACTCCTATTATTTTCATCTAATGTAAATTTTGTGTGATGTTAATCTTATGTATTGCAAATCTTATCTAATGTGGATCATATCTAATGTAAATCTTATTTCAATTAATCTAATGCAATCTAATACTAATCTTATCTAGACATAGTCTATTGCAATCTAATACTAATTAATCTATTCTAGACGTTAACCAAGAGTGTAAGTAGATGTGTTTGCTTATAATAGTTATTGTTCTAACGAACACATCTGTCTTAACATCTTGACTGTATAATCATGTATACTGGGTACTGTGTGATAGTCTGGAGGTCAGATAGAGTTCGACGTCAGTTTGAAGGGCTTTCCAACATCGGAATCTATCACCCAGCATGGATTCCACATCCACGATGGAAAAAGCATTGCTAACAAATGCAACGATTCCTTGGGTCATTTCAATCCGGAGGGAAAGACTCACGGAGCTCCAGAGGACGATGAGAGGTCAGTTACCACAATGTTGGGTTATTGTTTTTTATAGGTATTTGCTGTGCAACATAGAGTTTGCATGTTTTTTAAAGGGAAGGAAAATGTGTTGTTTGCTTTAAAAAATAGAATTATTGTGGAATACGGCTGATCAATGTAAAATGGCCTGGAAAGTCCATAGGTACCAACGTGTAGAATATCTACATTGTACATACGATTTTGAACTAGGTCGGAAGACATTAAACTAGGCCAGAAGATGTACAATTAAATTGGAAACGTTAAACTAGGTTGTATGATGTTCAACTGGGTCAGAGTATGTTAAACTAGGTTAGAGGACTAAAACTAGGTGAGAAGACGTTGAACTAGGCCAGAAGACGTCATACTAGGTCAGGAAACTTTAAACTAGGCCAAGTACCATATAATTACTTTCAGTTTAATGGGAGGAGGCTTAATGTCCTAAATGAGCGATAAGCAGTAAATTTCTAATCTGATAATCCAGTTGCTTATTCCTTCCACCAGAGCATCAGCCTAGGCGACGGTCCCAGATTGGCCCTTTGCTAATCTTGTACTCAACAACAGTTCAGTAAGTAATTTACTAAGAAAGTATATTCTTTCTTACTTATATATTCAGCTGTTATTCAATTCAAAATCTTCCCTGGTTGTATAATACCCTTCTGCATTTTCTTGAGCTAATCATTGACAAGTATAACACGCCCACGAGTATACCACGCGGGGAATGTTAGTAAAACTTTGTATAACCCGCGGGCTATATGCGGTAAAATACGGCACTTGAGCTGTTTACGTAAACTGTATGTTTTGCCTGTTTGAGGCTGTCATATTTGTTGTCTCTTAAAGGCATGTTGGGGATCTTGGAAACGTTAACGTCAGTACAAGCGGCGAAGTCAACGTTATAATCAGAGACCGACTGATCACGTTGTTTGGCGATAAAACTGTTCTCAACCGAGCGTTTGTGGTTCGTATCTTGCTTTCTCAAACGTGTTTTATTAATATTTTTGTTGGCATGTTAATCGGATTTCTGATTTGATAAAAGGAAAGTTATACAATGCTAGGCATCAAAGCCGTAGCTGGATTTGTTTACTCGATCCTGTTTATCCTCTTTCATCGCTGTCTAAAATGTTTTTTTGGTTCAAGAACGTTGTTAAGTCTTCCAATGTGAGCACTCATCTGAAATTGTTATTCAGAATTCCAGCAGCTTCAAGAGTCATCATCATCATCATGATTATTTCATTGTCGTGACTTAGTCTCTTGTAACATTTGACGTAAATAAGACCTTCACAATTACATTCCCATTGATTCTTACACGTGTGTGAGTAAATGCATTATTTCATCTTTTGCATTCTTTTTTTGGGAGGGTGTTCAAGCACCAAAAACACCCCTACAGTCAGAGCCTACATACGGCGTTACTAGACATAGGCCTATAATTTTGTAAGAGTCTTGTGCAGTGAGGGACGGGGGGTTACATAGGCAGAAATGGTAACAGTTCAATAGGAAGTGTGCGACAATCGGCAATGAGGAAGGAAAAGGATTGCATACATCGTCACTTTAAAAATGTGGTTACTAATTAATTAAAATTATCTAACAGGAAGGACCTGAAGGTTATTGTACAATCACTATGTTATGTCGATGGTTGGATTTTTTTCTTACTGGCGTCGATGTTCATTTTTTAGGTTCACGAGAAAGTGGACGATCTCGGTAGAGGAAACTTCAGTGACAGTAAGACAACGGGTCATGCGGGTGCACGCTTTGGCTGCTGCCTCATTACGCAGACAACAGATGGTGCTGGGAGCAGGTGGTCAGAGGTGCAATCCACTATCATTGCAATGCTGTTCCTTGCATCACTCATATCCATCTACTAACACAGCTTCCAATTATTATTGCATCTACTGACACTTCCAATTGCGTATTAATTTTTTGTATCTGATATTATAATAGATGCCATGGTTATACTGCTTGATATTTTTTAACAGCATCAATTAGGTGCTATGTCAGTGAAAATGTGTCTTCAGGGCCGGCCTTAGCCCAAATGGCTCCCAGTTCCCAGGCAAAGCATACATTTGGAGCCCTACAAATTTTACTCCACGGTCCCACCATGTCGTAGCGCAATGATGAACCAGATAGAACATTACAATCAACTTAGTTATTTTTTCATTGATTCACTAAACCCTCGAAAATTTAAATTTTAGGAATGATGAAAGCAGATACTTCGAGGTGCAAGTTATTGCAGGAGTCGAATTTAATGCTTGGCAGCTTTGCAAGACGCTCATCACGTCGTACCTGCAGCTGATGCCGACAAATTCAGATTACCGAATAAAAAAGAATATTCATTAAAAAGCATTTGTTGAAGCAATCCAGTAATAATTTCATAATTATTGTAGGCCTACTTTTTATCTCCGATAATGTTCGCGTTTACTAAAATAAAATGAAAAGCGGCAGTTGATTTAATTACATATTAGAGCAATAGAAGATATCAAACTTGTATGACAGGAGTCGAATTTAACCGCGTGACTGCAATTAAGGACACCCATTTGTTCTACTGCTCATTATGCACTATGCAGTCGACACCTATATCCATTGCGAACTTGTTGCTTGAAGTAGCCAAGGCACATGGCAGCACGTAGCTATAATAGCCCAAGCAGGCTCTTCATAGCTCTTACCCTGTCTCATCTGATTCTCCACCCTCCAATTTTTGACCCATCTGCCTTAGTAGCTGTTCCTCCCCTCTGATGAGTCTGATACTATGGTAACCGACCCAGATCTCCTTTGGACTACTCTTACGGACAACATTTGAAGCAACGTAGTGCTCGTGAATAATATAGAGTGCCCACGCTTGGCTTTCGAGTGGCATTAGAAGTTTAGTTTTCGGCAGTCCTATTTGATGGAGAACTTGCGAGTGAGTGTTAGTTCTAGTAAAAAATATGCTTCTATAGCCCACTAAGCCCACTCTCTATTGCTTCTAGTTACCTTAAAAGGTTTAAGTGGGCTGAAGTCGGATGAAAATGCAGGATGAGGATTGAGGAAGCATGTTGACGTACATGTAGGCTACTTGTAAGCTTAGATAAGACAGGACTACACCATTTAATTTGGGAAATATTTAAGGGGTTGTGTTTTAAGTATAAGCTATCTTTATTTGCTGGCATTTTCAGTGGAAATAATCATGTGATTATGTAAGCATACTAGGCTATCAGGTCAACAGACACACTTACCACACAGTAGACTATATTCACGGTTAACAAATTTGTTCATTGTCTTAAATCGAACTGCTTGAAATGGTGAAAGGAAATCTATAATTACCTTGAATTTGTTGAAAAAGCAAATCTTTAATTGAGACTAAAATAATCATTGCAATTGAAAGATGGCCACAAAATGGAGAAAAAACATAAAACTGCTATTCGCATTTTTTAAAAATCCCCTACCAGATTTAGGCGCCCCAGGCAACTGCCTGGCTTGCCTGTGCCTAAGGCCGGTCCTGCTTCTCTTGCATTTACTACGTTCGTATGATGCGTTTTATTTACACAAGTGCTTAAAATATTGTAAAATGATTCCAACAGCATAATAGACCATTATGTTGTGCTGATTTATGACTTTTACAGACACAGTAGTAACGAATAGGCTACAGTGAGTTTGTAGTTTTTCGTAATAAATCGCTTGCCAATAATTATTCTTATTTGTGTGACTCTATGAACTTTAGTTTGTGCAGAGAAATGATTGATTCGCCAGAGTAGAAGATGTTTCTCAGTTGCTCAAGAATTTGACATAATAATAGGCCTATGATAATTTATAATTATGGCGCCTGATTGCATAGCTGTGTCGGTACCGCATCGCTTTCGTGTGTTGGAGGTGTCGGTCTGTCGGATAGCTACATGTACTCATCGGATATACATGTATTTGAGAGAATGGTGTGTTAGGCTACTGTTGGCACAGTTTGTAGGCTACTTGGTCCTATGAATAGTTATACCTAGTGCTTAGTCCTTCACATAGGCCTACAGGTCTGCACATCGGGCAACGCATCTCTCTCTTCCACTTGTCTCTGTCCATCGCCAGCTCCCTAGCCTCGTCCCAAGATATCTCCAACATCCAAAGTCGTCTCTAATAGAGATCGGCCAGCTCTTCCGTGGTCCTTCCGTTGGAGAATCGGGATTTAAGTAGCCACGCTATAATGGTCTTGCCCTGCAGAAGAAGTAGGGGGCGGGGGAGGGGCAAAGTGCGGACACGAGGGATGAAAGGCTTCAAAGTAGGTCATTTATAGACGACCCCTTGAAGGGTCGACTCTGGCGAACCCATAAAAATCTGTTAAAACTAATTTTAGATCCATTTGGGTCCGCTATAGTGAGGAGGTTAAGGTCCAAAAATGCAGTGCATTGTGCATCTTGTGGATAAAAGCAACAAATTTTTATAGCTTCAAGACAAACATATTTTAAAACTTTTCAGCTAGAGGCATCAAAAAATTCAGACGGGAACATACTTAAACAGAAGGTTGAAAGTATGCTAAAAATGCACATGGTCCAGAGTTGATATGCAGCTCTAAACTGCACTTGGATGCAGAATATGTGGTCTTTTGATAACATGAAACATTACTAATCTGATTTAAACATTACACAGTGTGTGACAATTGATACAGAACAAGTATACTATTAAAGTATGCTAAAATTCACATTTCCAGAGCTGATACGCAACTCTTTATGTACATAGATGCAGAATATGTGGTCTTTTGACAACATGAAACATTACTAACCTAATTAAAACATTACACATATGCATACATGTGTGAGACAATTGATAGAGCACAAGTATACTATGAAAGTATCTAAAAATTAACATTTTAAGAGACGATATGCAACTCTTTAATGCACTTAGATGCAGAATATGTGATGTTTTGACAACAGGAAAGATTACTAACCTAATTAAAACATTACACATACCGTAAGCATACATGTGTGGTACAGTTGTTATAGTGCCAGTATGCTGTGGAAGTATGCTAAATATTCAAAATTTAAGAGCCAACACACAACTCTTTATGCACTTATATGCAGAATATGTTGTCTTTTAACAACATGACACATTACTAATCTAATTCAAACATTACAGATGTGCATACATATGTGGGACAATTTATATGGCTCCAGTATATTAGGAAAGTATGCTAAAACTGCACATTTCCGGAGCCAATATGCAACTCCATATTGCACTTTGATGCAGAAGATGGTATTCTTTAGAGAACAAGAAGTATTACTAATCTGATTCAAAGAATACACATAATGCATACATGTGTGGGACAATTGATTTAGCTCCAGTATACTAGGAAAGTATGCTAAAACTGCACATTTCCAGAACTGATATGCAACTTCATATTGCACTTCGATGCAGAATATGGTATTCTTTAGAGAACAAGAAGTGTTACTAATCTGATTCAAAGAATACACATAATGCATACATGTGTGGGACAATTGATATAGCTCCAGTGTACTATGAAAATATGTTAAAACTGCACATTTCCAGAACTGATATGCAACTCCATATTGCACTTCGATGCAGAATATGTGGTCTTTTGACAACATGAACATTACAATTTCCTGTTGCAATATGGTCATGTGGGGTAGCAAAATGTTTTGGACACCCATACAAAGGATTTCACGAGTACTTTCAGCAGATACCAAATTCGTTGTATTTCGTATGAGGAATAAAGCAGAGTTGCTGAAAAGTGTAATCAATCAACTTTATTGAAAACCACCACAAAGTAATACAAAGCTCACAGTTTACAAATTTGTGTGCAGGTTGTCAATAGGTAAATGTCAAAACATTTCTTGTCAAACCTATTTTTGTCAAGCTTGCTGAGACATTATACCTGCAGTATAATAAAATTTGAGATAATTTTTGAGTGGTTTAATTTAGCTGCAGCTAGAGTATTAAATGTGTAATTTATTTGTCTGGCTGACAGGAACTGTTGTAGCAGTTAGCCAAAAACCTTTCATTTCCATGAGCTGACCAAATGGGTATGTGGGACACCTGATAAATAAGTCAAACACATGTCATTGGAGAAATTGAGGAAAAACCTTTTTATTGACACCAAACTTTAAGTGCCAGTGGCCCAGTACGTAATCCTTAAAGCAGCGAATTTTTTTGTAGAACAGCTTGCAGGAATTGGTAAGAGAGACAGTTGTCACCAAGGATTTGTGACACAATATTTTCTCTGCTGGAAGCAACAGCCAGAACAACATCGGTATCATAGTCTCGAGCAAGACACACATGGCTGTGATTCCCAGCTTGAAATAAAGCCCTACATTCATGATTTAATAGCTTTACTAGATCCCTCTCTCTGATCGTATACAATTCCAGGGCGGTTTAACCTGTCTTAAGAAATTTTTAGAACAGCACAACCCCTTCTTTCCTTTCCCATCCTCCATGGTAAATTACTTCCAATCGGAGGACAATGACCTTTTTTGCTAGCTTTAATTGTAACAGAAGTGCTTCTACAACTGCACAAATCCATTTAGAATTGCACATTTTGTGTACAACTGCACGTTCAAAAATTCCCTGTAGAATTCAAAGTACTTGTTTTTATGTCTCAATTGGGTCTTTCTTCTATTAGCATCTCTGTGATCTGATGCTTCGTCTCCTCTCTGCCACATCACTGCGTCCTCTAATATCCTCTGATCGGCTTGTTTCTCATGTCTGCCTTGGCTCAATCCAGTTGCTTTGACTGCAAAGGTGCCTCTCTATGGAATGGAATTCCACCATCAGTTCGCTCCACCTTTCTCTCTGGTAATCTTTCCTCATCTTTCTCTCATCTCAAATCTGCTTTTTCTCTCAGGGTCCATCACACTGGTAGAGAGTAGCGCTATAATGGTCATATGCAAAAAAATAATGTCATCAATACATCCAACGTTTAAGGAAAACATTTTTATCAGAAGAAATTACGTTCATAGGAAGAATTATCTTCATCAATCAATTTTTTAATCAAGTTCTTTTCATCAATCTAAATTCCCTTTAAGGCAAAAAACTTCATCGATCTAGCAAAGATTTAGTTTTTGACTTCAACTTTAACCTGCCAGCTTAACATAATTTAGCACCATAAACTACGGTTTTACCAATTCTTGTCAATGACAACTGAATTAGCTGGACACTGCAGTTTCTCATGTGCTTTATTCTGGCACACACAAACACACAAGGTAATCTATTGCTTTAAAGTTCTAAAAATTATTCATCGTTGAGTGGATTGTAGCGTTGGATCAGACAAGTAGGATTGACAAAAAATTTGTCGCTGAACAGAAGTTGGACTGATAAAAAATGTTTGCTTACATAGAAGTGAGATCGATGAAGGAAATTCTTACTTAAATGAACGCTGGATTGATGAACAATATATTTCATTTAAATATAGAACGACAAGAAATAGTTGTTGTTGCTCAATTAGAAGCAACACTGATTAAATAAATTCTTGCCTTAATGGAACTTATGGAAGCAAGATTGATGAAAAGGGTAATCGTGCAGACAATGGCCCTGTTTCTGTAAGGCTGTAAGCAGTATTGCCACCGAAGAAATTGCTAAAATAGAGTGCTGTGACCTATCAGCCCTATCCTGTGATGGAATGCACTCAGTAAGTATGTAATCAACACAACAAATTAACACAATTTCTAAGTATGCAAATAGGACAATACTGTCCATCGGCATATAGGCCTACAGTCATGGACAGTATCTAATGACAACACTAATACTAGCCCAAACCAAACATCATGACGCCTAACCTGATCCTAACCGAAACTCACGATGCTCAACCAGACGTGCTTAAAAGCGTCCAATCAGTTTTAGAAGCGCAGGTCACTTCACTTTCTATTTAGTATTTACTGAATATTATTTACTTAATATTTTCATTTATAATTATTAACTTAACCATTTTACTTGGGATCTCCCGTTGATTACTTACTGAGAGCACTGCATCATGGGATGCGTCTGATAAGTCACAGCGCTCTATTTGTGCGATTTCTTGGACGGCCATACCGCTTACATTGACAGAAGCATAGTCTGCAAAATTACCATGAAAAGGATTCATGCCAAAGCAGATGTAGGACTTAGGGGAAACACTAATGCTGCAATAGGCGAATAATTTAGAACGCTAAAGCGATAAATCACCCGCACACTGCGTTCAATTAACTGGCAAGTACTGATCAGACGGCCGAGTCGATTAAAAGCACTGCTTAGACATCGCTACATTATTCAAATTCTAACCTTCCAAACACAAATGATCAAATGCATGCAAATTTACATAATCCTTGTTTAAAATATTAATGTTCTTGTGCACAATACAAGCTAAAAACAACTTTAATTAAATTTGTAATATTTGTAATTCCCAAACATCGCTCACGACACTAAGTGTACAAGCCAAGCTCTCGCACAAGGTTGGCCCTGTAGAGCGAAAATAGCCCAATAAATTAGCCCAAATGGTCGATCTAACAGCAAAAGTAACCGAATTTTCCACACATTTCACTAATTTTTTTAGTTATGTTCCGGATCGAATTTTTTTATGCCTCTAGCTGAAAAGTCTTAAAATATGTTTTTCTTCAATACAAAAAAGTTTGTTGCTTTTATCCACAGTTTGCACAATGCAAGAGCTTAACGTCCTCACTACTAGTAAGGATTGCAATGACGCCACTTTCAAATAAGCTTAATTCAGCAATTAGCCTGCGCGAGCTAGCAACTTTAAATAATTTATAAGAGAAATCACAACAATCGCAGGGTGTTCAATTTTAAGAATTGTGACATCAGACTCGTTTCACAACAAATTGATTTTTATTCTAAAACTCTGGACAAATTCTGATCCACCAGCAGTTTTCTTACAGATATTCATACAAAAAGTCACTCTCGAAAATACGGTTATCCCTATAATTATTATCTAATCAATTAACTTTCTCAATCTCTAAAACTTCTTAAATTGCTACATAAAAATATAAACTTCCTATCAGCCACCAGAGTATAGACTACACGCTACTTACAAGCATTCTACATGCATTCTTTGCTGGGTACTGTGGGTAATCTACCATTCGCAATTAATAAGCGCCTAAATTCTATGGCTGGTATACATAATGCTGAATGTCGTAAGTAATTATCTACAGTGTAAGCTAAGCATAGGCAAATTAATTATGGTTAATTAAATAATCTAATTGCTATTTGCGTTGAGCAATGTTCTATCGCAGGTGTCGAAACTGGAGGAGATTTTTTCCTTCGAAATGGAAGAAGTTGTCTTTCTTTAAGTGTAGATGGTCTTCTGAACGTGGGTAGCGCGTTCCTATGACAACGAAAAGCAGACATTAGAGAAAGAATGAAGGAGTGAATGAATGGATAAAAGGATGCATGGATAGAAATATTAATGAATAAGACAAATGATAACATAATGATAGATGGATCATTGTGGTGATTGGCTGATGGATGGGTAAATACTTTCCATGGTGGGTGGGTGGGTGGGTGTGTGGGTGGATGGATAGATAGACGGATGGATGGATGGATAAATGGACGGAAAGTTGGATTAGTGGGTGGATGAATGGATGGGTTGGGGTGGATGGGTTGGTGGATGGATGGATGGATAATGAATGGATGGATGATGGATTGGTGGGTGGGTGGGGTAGGTGGGTGAATGAATGGATGGATGAACACACACACACACCAACACGCACTGGTACACAAACACACACGCACACAAACACGCACACACATAAACACACACACACACAGACGATGCATGTGACCTCTGACCTCTCCGAATTGATTGGCGAGTCTCGTGTTGATGTTGGCGCCAGTTCCGAACGACGTCTGGTCGGTTTCGATGTCGTAAGCAGGTGCGTTGCTCGGCTTACAACCACGAGCCCACAGCTGCAGACAGACAGACGAATGCACAGCGATTATAGATTGTGATGTTGATGATGATGATGCCACTACTCTACTCTGATAAATTGGTGATGGTGATGGCACTGATGGTCACAACGACGAGAAAGAAGAAGACGGTGTGATAATGATAATAATGATTAATATGGTCTTGATGATTATGGCATCACTGTGATGATGATTAATGCGATTATGATGATGATAACGACGATATCTATGATGATGATCACGATAACAGTGATTGGGCTATACAGAGGAGGCTTATAATAGGCTTAATGAAGATAGAGATAATGATTATGACGATAGAGGCAGCGATTATGACGATGGTGTCGTAGGCCTTCTAGTCCAGCTATAGTCTCACATACCTTGATCTTTAGACCGGGTCTAAGAACGAAGTCATTCGCCATCTTGAATTCAGATTTCTCCGATCCATCGATGTTTCTCTTCATGCTCCACCCACCCAGACTCTCCTCCTATCAGACGACAGACACAACATTTGATTGACAGCTCAACTAATTTACCACGATCAAAATATGTGAGGGTAGAGCTATCGGGTTAGAGTTTTTGTTAAATTAAGGTTAGAGTTGCATACACCTCTCCCAAATAGAATCTTAGAAACTCAAACCCTAGCTTCGGTCAGGTTTTTTAGGGTCAGAGCTAGGTGGGTTTCTGTTAGGGTTAGCCTATAGCTATAGGGTTAGGGTTTCTGTTAGGGTTAGAATAAAATAGAATTGGAATTTGGAAGATGCAACTGAGTGAGGTAGCTGAAAAGGCATCTGAGATTTTATTTGGGAGAGATAACTGTACGATTTATTAGAAAAGATTGTCTCATTCGGTTACTGATAAGAAGACACTGAAAAAGATGATCTTGAAAATTGAAAGCGGCGCCTGAAATATGTAACTGGTGTGGTTTATTGAGAGGTAATTGAAAGAGGTAACTTGTAAGAGGTAATTGAAAGAGATACCTGGTATGGTCTATTGAGAGAGGTAATTGAAAGAGGTAATTGAAAGCAGTTACTGTAAAGAGGTATCTAGTGTGGTTCATTGATAGAGGTAATTGAAAGAGGTATCTGGTGTGATTCATTTAGAGAGGTAATTGAAAGAGGTATCTGGTGTGATTCATTTAGAGAGGTAATTTAAAGAGGTAACTGTTGTGGTTCATTGATAGAGGTAATTGAAAGAGGTAACTACCTTTCTTCCAGTGTTTTCGATGACGATGAATTTTCCATCAGCCGAGCATTCAGCGATGGAGACGGGTCCTTTGGCGCTGCGCTGATACGTTGTCTTTGCTGACATCTCACCCTTCACTAGTTGACTCCCACGCGAAAGCGAATCTACAAACAACATTATCATCATCATGGTTGTTGTCGTCATCATCATCATCGTAGTCGTGCTATTTGCTACCGTCATCATAATTGTCGTTTAAGTTGTCGTCGTCCAAGTCACACTCATCAGGGTTATTATCGTTGTCGTTGTTGTTTTGTCGTCGGTATAATAATTATGTGGAGCAGTTATCATGGAGAGAACGAGACGCAAAGAGACTGAGAGAGACAAGAGAGACTGAGAGGCAGGGAGTCGGGAGAAAAACAGGCAGAGAGAGACAGACAGGCAGACAGACAGAGACAGGTTGAGAGACAGAGAGGCATAGAGGCAGAAAGACAGAGATGCAGAGAGAGAGAGAGACACACACACACACATAATTGGTATAGGGAGAACAAGGAAAAAGGGATGCATAAAAGAATTGAGGGTTTCATGGATTGAGATAGAAAGAGGGGTAAAGGAAGAGAAGTACAAGTGTAATGCTGTTATCACCGGGATTTGAACCCAAAACATATCGGATAATTATAACAAACCGCTTTGCCTTAATTCCTGTAATCAAAAAAGAGATCCGTTCTTAGGACCGACCATTGCGGATGGAAGGAAGGAAAAGGGGAAAGAGAAAGGGAGAGGGGAGGGAGGGATGATACGAACCACCGGAAGTTAGTTCCATACGAGTTAATGTATACATCATATCCGGTTTGTCGCCCTTGCGTCCGAGCTCGCCGCTCCGTCTACGCCGTGCGGATGTCCTGACGTTAGTAGAATCGTCGCGAATAACAGAACAGTGCGGACAATTCTAAAGATTTAGTATTGAAAAACGAATTCTAATATTGTTAGAAGCTTTGAAGCATTACGACTGAAAAGAACAGGTTCGAAATAAAGATGCGTGTTCATTATTTGTGAGTAGCTGTTTTTGTTCCAAGATCGGAACGCTCTGTAGGTGAAAATAGAAGAGTCGGTTCTTGAGATAGAATTACGACAGTTTACGGAAACATGTGAATTGCATAATTATTAATTATCTAAGGAACGAAGAAATTCAGTGACTTTAAGATGTGAAGAAAAGAATACATTTTGAAAGCAAATCGGTTTTATTTAAAGATAATGAAAGAGTTGAAGAGAGAAATGAAAATTATCAAATGAGTATTAGTTGTTCTAATAATGAAATGATTTCTCAGCTACGTACTATTAATTGTTCTACAAACGGATTAGTTTAGTAAATAAAGACTTACTACGTCACTGCACACATGTAAGAAGGAAAAGACGTAAGTGAACGTCAACTATTCTAAAGTTAGAATTTCACACATCATCCTAAAACGGATTATTCTAACAGCAGAACAACTTCATTACGTTGCTTGGATAAGTCTAGTTGTGGAATTACGAGATCAAATGGAGATAAAGATTAAATGAAGGATTAAGGGAATGAGCAAGGATGGAAACTGAGGAGATTAATTATAGGTATATTGACGGAATGAAGAACCCGATGAATGGAGATCAGGTGGAATTCAAGAAGAGATTAATGGAAATAGCCAGGAGAGAGATAACACAAGAAGAAATTTACGATTACAGAGAATTAAGTGAATATTCAAATCCCAAGAACAATAAGAGCGCAACGGGAGATTGAACTTGAGAGATAAAGAGATTATGAGGAGAAAATGAGAGCGATTACAAGGAGATTAGTATCGAACAACATATATAGCACACAAACACACACTAATACACTCGCTTTTGTGGTCAAGCGTGTCTACTTCTACTAGGCTGGACAACACCCAGAATGTGTATCCTCTGAGGTACCTGGTCCATTGCTGTCCATCGTGTTGGACGAGGTCATCGTGTGGAACATGGAATCGACCACCTGACGTAAACCGACCCTGAACGACCAGCGGAAGACGGTTAACCCATTTTAGCTTATATGGCGTCAGACTATTGGGATCATTCATTTGGCACCGTGTTATCAGTCTGGAATCAATTGTCTTTAAGGCTTCGGTTGTGATTGAGCAGTTTCTGATTGAATTGGCGCTACATAAATGACACTATATACTACATAGTCATCATCACCTGCAGCAGTAGCACAATATCATCTTTGCTGTTGTCGTCGTCATCATCATTATTTTATAAACAAGAACGCATGAACTAGTAACTACAAGAGTAGGCCCTATTATCACCAGGACCAATCCATCACATGCACTAAGTCAACTATGGTGCTGGGGTGATGATGATGATGGCGACGATGACGATGATGATGAAAATGATGATGACAATAATAATGATATTAATAAAAACAATGAATAATAATAATAAACTTCTTACGCTCCAGTGAATTTTGAAGTGTCGAGCGCAAAATATCGTAACTTGCAATAAATTCTGAATTAATAAAAAATAAAATTATAAAACTAGTGATGAAATGAAAGAGCCACCTGTTCTCCTCTCCTTCCAGGAGTTTGCGGTAGGCTGCGATCTCCAATTCGAGTCCAAGCTTCGTGTCCATGAGGTTCTGGAGTTCCTTGAGGATGCAATCCATTTCCGCCCTCAGCTTAGCCACCTCTTCTCTCAGCTCTCCATTCTCCGACTCTAGATCCCTCTCTCTGTCGTCCTTCTCACGACGGAGAATGTCGAGATCACGTTGGAACGCAGCTGCCTGGAAAAAACATAGAAAACGGCAAGAAAATGACTTCGGTCATTTAGAACGGTTCTTCAATGATGGGTTGTCAATTGATATTGATCTGATAATAAATGACTTCGGTCATTTTGGAATGGTTTTCGATGATGGATTGTCAATCGATATTGGTTTGATAATAGGCCTAATGATAATTAAAAAAAGCCATTAAGAACAGTTTGTACGTTCTTTGACAATGACTCAAGTCATCGAGAACGGTTTTCGTATACTTGAGTAATTATTTAAAACAGCGATTCTAAAGCCTCAAAGAACGGTTCTTTTTGTTCTTAGAGAACAATGACCAACCGTTGTTTAAAATGGTTCTTACCCTTCCATCGACGTCATTGAACTTGTCTCTGAGTTCTGTCAATTGTTCTTTGAGTCTTTTGTTCTCCTCTTTCACATGAACGCTTTCCATGTTGTGTCGGGTCGCTCCAGTACGGAACTCCTGGATCTACAACCACAAATTAATTGATTTATTAATAATTATTAATTAATTGATTGATTAATTAATTGTGAAGTAATCAACGAACTGTGGGAATTTCTTTTATTGATAGGCGTCATCGACTTCATGAAAGAGTGGAGTGGATCCTATTTGATCAAGGTCTATGACAACAGAGGCCGTTACCCTTGACAGAAATTTGCTCGGCATATTACAGCACTTATGAGCAAGGTACTAGACCAGTTTTTCAACTTCATGAAGGCGTTTGACAGTGAGGATAAATAATCAGTTTTGAGGATAAAAAAAGGTTTTTACGGAATTCCATCAAAATCTAAAAAATAATTATTATGTCCTCGTCTAATAGTAGGCCTATAATAGCCTATAAATAGCAAGTGATCCGGGTCAAATTCAGTCTATGCAAGACAAGACAGTTGGAAACAGTGACCCCGTTAAGGTCTGAATTCTTGGAGTCATGGACGCACCACATTAAGAAAATTGGAGTCCACGACAAATGGATGAGAGTCATGGACTCCACACCCATCCATTTTTGGAGTCCCATCGGGCCACAGTAGGATAAACGCAAAAAATCCGATTTTTTTATATTATGCCCTGTAGGTGAATTATAGGCGACAAAGACCCAACCCTTATTATTACGTACCGGAATATAGAGGCGGGTACAGAAATTTGTGAAGGGGGGCAAAATTTTCGGTGATATTTGCCGGAAAAATCTTATGACCTTTTTTAAATGTGTGAAAAATTGACCATTTTCCCTGACAAAAAATGTGATGACCTTTTTTAGTGATCCGGCCGAAATTTTTCACAAATATGCCATTTTCTCTGCCAAAAGGTTTGATGACCTTTTTTAGTCATCCGGACGAAATTTGTCCAAAAAAATATACCATTTTCGCTGCCAAAAAGTTTGATGACCGCTTTTAGTCATCTGGTCGCAATCTGTTGTCCTCTCTATAGTCGCATTCATTTAAATATTCTTCAAATCAAATGGGGGGTGCCACGTCCCATGCAATTTTTAAATGGGGGTCATGGCCGGATTGGCCCCTTTGGATCCGCCCTTGCCGCTAAAAAGGACATCATTTCAGAAATTTTTGGAGACTAGCCTATATGACCAGCAGGCCTACCAATCTTCCCGACGATAATTCTTACTTTCAACATTTTTCTTTTTCTTTTAATTTTCTTGATTTTTATATCTATCCGACGACTGTCATTACTTTTTAAGCCAGGAACGCTCATAGCGGGCGCTCTAGCATAGCCTATTATTGATGACATGTTAATTAGGCATATATATATATATATATATATATATAGGCCTAAATGCATGTATAGGCTATGTAGGCCCTACGTAACTTACTATAACAAAGAAAAAATATTCATAAATAGGTTATTGCATAAATTCACCGCTCACCAGTTTGTCACATTGCATAAACTGAGACAGTAAGTAAGTAGGCAAGTGTTTGTGACACATATAGGCCTATAGGCTGCGGACCCCACGGTATTTTTTTTATTGGTGTCCCATGGACGCATCGTTAATTTATTTGTGCGTCCATCCATAACTGCGGTGCGTCCATGGACGCACGACTTTTATTTTTGTGCGTCCGGTGCCAAAATTTGTGCGTCCCGGACGCACGGACGCACACTAACGGAATCACTGGTTGGAAACATGAAAGCTATCTTGACACTATGTGTCTACTTCTGCATTTCTAATACCAGAAGCAATAGCTGAGATATTTAATACTCTTATTTTGTGTAAGCCAAAAATGCGGCTTGTGTGTGGTCAATATGAAAATAAATTTCTGATCTTCTAAGCTTGAAGAAAACCAGACTAGATCCCGGGTTTGCAGGTGACATCGCAGTACTGCATGGAAACTTGGAAGAGCATGGAATTTTTACACACACACACAACATAGGAAGAGACGAAAAATGTGAGTCCGAATAAAACAAGGATCATGGTGGTATAAAGTGGTAAAAAATGTAATGAGCTTGGCAAACAAGGTTCAACAACAGAGAAGGTTCACCAATATCGTCCACCTTCCGTCTAAGTATATATCTGCCCTTGACCCCTCATCTCCCATCCACTCACCTTGAGGTTGTAGTAAGTGTCGAGTTCTCCTCTCATCGTGTCCAGCTTGTCATCGTAGACTGCCTGGATCTCCCTCAACGCTTGACCCATCTCGTTCTTCCAGAACTCTCGGTTCTCGGCCGTCGTATCGCGATATGCCAACGCCGCCAACTCTTTCATCTCCTGTGCACATGCGGAAAATAAACGAAACGTTAGCACGACACGCACAGGTTTATAACTTTATACACTTACTTGTCTAGAAATATCAATCTAATCTGATCTAATCTAATCTAATTTGATCTAATTCTAATTCCAATCTAATCTAATTCTAATTTAATTCTAATATAATCTTATTCTAATCTAATTCTTATCTAATTATAATCTAACCTAATTCTAATCTAATCTAATCTAATCTACATGTAGTTCAACCTATAGCCAACTTCATTCAAGTGATTCAACCCAAACTAGACATTAAATTTTAATCCAATCTAAACAACGGTATAATCTTATCTAGGCAGATAATGCTAATAAGTAATCTAATCTAATGCAATTCAATCTCATCTATCCAGTCTAAATCTAATCCTACACTGATCAATCTATTCAAATAAATCTGTAGACAGTGTGAACCTTATCGTGACCTCTAACCTGTTCGTGAACTTGCTTGAGGAATTCGATTTCCTCCTCAAGTGTCTGGCGTCGGTTCTCAGCATCGATGTGCAACAGTGTCTCGTTGTCCAGATCCTACACAATATATTCATCAGTTGGATTCAATAGATTGATAATTTATTGTTTACACTAGCAGTCATTCAATCGTTTGGTCAATTAGGTGCAACCTGGTGCATAGACATTCAGGAATTCAGTCAGTCAGCCAGCCAGTCAGTCAGCCAGCCAGTCAGTCAGCCAGCCAGTCAGTCAGTCAGTCAGTCAGTCAGTCAATCAGTCAGTCAGTCAGTCAGTCAGTCAGTCAGTCAGTCAGACAACAATAAGTCAGTCAGTTTGATTAGACTAACAACCGAAGAAAGACAAACAGAGACAGACAGACACAGAGACAGGCCTTAAGCTTAAACGATTTACTAACTTTGAGAGAACAATTAATTTTAATGATTGAAATAAAATAAATAAATAAATTATGATGGCATCGTCTTCATCATCAACATCTTCGTAATACTCTTCTTCTTGATCATCATTATTCTCATCTTTACCATCATCATCATCATCATCATCATCATCATAGTCGTCGTCGTCGTCATCGTCATCATCATCATTATCATCATCATCGTCGTCGTCATCATCCTCATCATCATCGTCATAGTCATAGTTATCGTCATCATCAAAGCATTGGGCACAAGGGAGGACAGTTAAACTGTACTAGCATCATTTAGCTCCAAATTGAAAGGTGCTCTCAGTTTAAGACCGGGCATCACTCGGAGTAGCGCTCTCTTCACCACTTACGATTCTCGCTCTGTTGAGAGCCTCCTGCAGTTGTGCGATCTGTTTCCGGTCCTTCACTCGATCGCTGTCCAACAGTTCAACTCGTCTGCGCAGAAGATTCAGCTCTGCCTCGTAATCGGCCAACTGTTGATTCTGCCTCTCGATCTGATCCCTGTAGTCGATGACGCAGCGATTGGCCTCGTCCAATCTGCACAATAACGCATCAACGTCGGAATGTTCTATTGGCACTATATGGGGGTGATCAGGTTAACAGATGTTAAATTTGGAGAATGAAAGTTTAACCTTTGTCGAAAGTAATTTATCCTCTACTTTAGTGCCTTATTGCCGTGGAAATTTATCCCCGTAGACTGCTTTGTCTCCATGGAAGTTTTATGATAACTAACTTCGAATGCTGTTGACATTTCGAGAGAGGTCTAACGATGAGAATTATTTGGTTCTTTCTAGACACCTTTAAATCACTGTTTCAAAATGTATATAAACTTTATAATCGTCATTTTCGTTCAGTTTGAAGGTTGACACAAGGACTGTTACAGTAGGCTGCTAGGCTAATCCCAAAAACTTTTGCGAAGGGCAACAATCTATGCTGGGAACTTGTCATAAGCTGCTGGTTTATCATCATCATCGTCTTCATCGTCGTCGTCGTCGTCATCGTTATCATCATGATGATGATGAGAAGAACTCAAACTATAATCTACTGTGGAGTTGGGGCGCGCAAAGAGGACTTGACCATGGAAAATTGGACACTAAGAAAGACTGGAGGGTTTAAGTCCTAAACCATCTCGCCTGGCTATTCTCACCCTGTCTTTTCATTTTCATTGTACTCTATGCCATTTAATTCTCTGAAAATATATTCTCCCTTCGTGGCAATTCGCTCTCACGACCCATTCTCATGATATCAAATCTTCACAACATATTGACTTTCACGGAACGCATTTTAAACAACGCCAACCTACAAAAGTTTCACCACGGTTCAGTGATTTTTCAAGTGCTTTTCTAATCCGCACCAGCACCGATCTTCAATGAACCATGGCTTTCTTCAGCCGTGAACGTGCGATCACCTTCTCAATTCCCAAACAGTCATGCTTCGAAACTCGACAAGTTCTAGCAGGTTAGGGCAGAAAGCTAGCGGCCTTGCATGGGGGTATTTGCAGACGATTCGAGTTATTTGCGCTTCTAACATAATATCGTTGAAAACACGCTGGTGCAGCATTGTGTGTGGACGAAATGACCTCATCATTCATAAATTTGCATGGAAACAAGGTTGGGCAGACACCTCTGTTGGTTGCTAAACAAACTGTTTAGTCTAAACTCGGTCAGACGTTTTTGTTCGTTTAGTGAATGCGTGTATTTGCGCTACTCAAATGAAGACAGAATTGTAGGAGGATAATTTCAGACAGAGGGGGAGGAGTGGAGAGACAGCAAAAAATCAGACAGCAGCAGAGAGACAGACAGGCAGACAGACAGTCAGACAGACAGACAGAACGAGAATCAGACAGACATGCAAATAGACACACAGAAACGAACAGGCAGACATTGAGAAAGAAAGACAGACAGACAGACAGACAGACAGACAGACAGACAGACAGACAGAAAGAGATGCAGAGAGACTGATAGACATTCAGACAGAAAAGGAGGCGAACAGACAGATTTAAAAGCAGCTAGACTGACAGACATTCAGATAGCAAGAAAAACAGACAGACAGATAGATAGACAGACAGATAGGCACATATAGAGAGACACAGAGGCACAGAGGCACAGAGACAGACACACAGAGCCAGACGGACAGACAAACAAACACAAACAGATAGACAGATACAGACAGACACAGACAGACAAACAAACAGAGGCAGACAGACAGACACAGACAGATACACAGAGATAAACAGAGACATATCTAAACAGACGTACTTCTGCCTCAATTCGTCCAGCTGTTCCTCCAACGACGCCACCTTGATCTCCAACCGCGCCTTCTCTTTCTCGGCCTCGTCCAGCAACCTCCTCGCCTCATCCAACTCCGCTTGGTACATGGCCTTCACCTGCGCCGTCTCCTTGCCCCACTTCGACTTCAGCTTGTCCAGCTCATCGGCCAGCTTCCGGTTCTGCGCTTCCAAGAACCTCACCTTCTCGATATAGGAAGCAAACCTCTCGTTCAAATCCTGCATGTCCTTCTTCTCCTGCTCCCTCGTGTTCTTCACCGAGTTCACCCCCGTCGACGTGACGGTGGCATAGCCCCCTGGCCCGGCCCCGAACGACCCGAACATGGCCCCGCGCTGTATGCTGACGCTGGACGAGACCCCGCCCTGGCCCCCCGAAGGCCCGTAGCCGCCACTGCGCTGAATCACCAGGTGGCGTGGCGTGATCGTCGTGCGGTAGTGTGACGACACATCCGGTTGGTAGTCGGCAGACGACTTCGACTCGTAAGTCGTAGTCGTCCGAACCGTTTTGCTTGAACCGCCGTCCATGTTGATTGGTCAAACTGAATATAAAAGACAATAGAAGACAACGGAGTGAAATACGTTGCAATAGAAGACAATGGAATGAAATACCATGCGATGGAAGACAGTGGAATTTAATACAATGCAATAAAAGCCAATGGAATTAAAATTAAAGACAATGGAACGTAATACGTTGCAATATTGTATTGTATCTGATCATTTATAAAGCGCCCCTTGCAGCAAGAGCCTTTCAGAAGCGCTCCCAGTGCGTTCAACCCGAGAAAAAGACAAGTTTTCAGACGAGAGAAAGACGAGGATAGGCTACACTGGAAGACAGTGGAATTTATTGAAATGTAATAAAAGACAATGGAATTAAATACGATGCGGTAGCATAGAATACAACACAGCGTTGTGTAGTAAAATACAATGCAAAATACGATCCAACACAAAGAAATTAATCACTAATCAAGTCAAATCTACGTCGACATCAACACAATGCATCAATTCTAACCAGAATCATCTGATAGGGTAATATCAAATTCTCGATCTAAGTGTCACCAACCTTAATTGGCAGCTACTACCCCTACCCTACTTCTCTCTCGATCGGGATCTTCCGATAACAAGACCTAAGACTCTTTTGACGACCATTTGACAACCCTTCTGACCCGACGCAGCGCTCGTGACCGTAATCGTAATCGTAATCGTAAACTCGAAATTTCTAAAGCGCTACTAGAAAGCCAAGCGCGGGGCACCAGCTTATTCACGAGCGCTGCGTTGAGTCAAAAGGGTTGTCCGTATAGGAGTAGTCCGAGGTGGTCCGGGTCGAGATCATAGGCTGGTGCTGAGCGCTTAGCCTTTGAGTGGCGATTTAGAAGTTTGGAGTTTACAATAATGACCAGGATTACGATTACGATCAGTGGAAGGTTGGTTGAAAAAGGCAGCGAGAAGTCAAATAGAGAAGAATTCCAATGGAATGCAATGCCATGAAGTTGAAGACAAAGCAAATGCAGTACAGAGCACTACAAGAAAGAACAATGCAACAAAAGGCAATAAAAGAAAGAGCAACACAAGAAAGGATAACACATGAAAGAATAATACAGAAAACAATAAAGGAACAATAGAAGAAAGAACATTAAAAGAACAATACAAGAAGAAACAACACAGTACGATGCCACGATGTGTATGACAATGACTAAACAAAGCCGACAGGCAGAGGGTCAAGATCCGGAGAATCAGATAGCTAATAAAGGTAGATGGTGTTCAAAGTTGGAAGAGATTGTGAGGAAGTGGAGGAATCAGGATAGGATCTGCTGAAAAGCAATGTTTTCAGTTTCTTATGAAAGACCTGTGGAGAGATTGCAATGCGTTCATAAGATGGGTCAGATAAGGTTCATGGTAAGATATTATGGTAAGACAAAATAATGTAGAGACGTACAACAACGTATTGGTATAAAAGGATAAATTAGCGTTTGATATAATCGCAAAATTAAGTGATTTGAGTGAGATAATGATTGTAATCTCTTACCTAATCCGAAAGAAGATTAGTCCAGATTTCTCCTCTATCTTCGCGGATGTCTCCCTTTCTATCTGTCCGTGTCTGCCTCCTTGTCTCTCTCCGTCTCTCTCCCAGTTCTCGGATCGCTGCCACTGGTTCTGTTCCCTACGGAATCCTGTCTTTATAAGGGAGCGGGTCAACTCTGGACACGCCCACTAGACGTTGATTGACAGCTGCTTTTTTGTACAAAATATTGACGGAATGTAAATAAGACGAGGCATCACTGCGATTTGTATTTGCATTGAACTGACTTGACCTGATGTAATCTGATCTACTGTAATGCTAAGAGATGTGGTGTCAATCTGTAGTATAAAATTATAAGGTAGGCTAGTCTTCTGCAATCAAAACTGAAAACTCAACTGTATTACCGTATACTTTTACAAAACATTACTTTACGCTATTGTGATTCAATAAATTCTTATCCACTGTACTAAAATCAGGGACACCCCCAGGAATAAAATCGGGGTTAGTTTCCATTTGTTTGTTTTTTCAATGGGCATGATCGCAAAATATAGGTTACAGAATTAGTTTTTAAAATGAAAAGATACTCATGTATTGATTTTGACCAGTAAAACCTCCTCAAATACGCACATGACTAAAATAAGTAAGTAAGTATTTTCTTTAGCCTAATATATATGGATTTCGAGTGGCGCTTTAGAAGTCTGGAGATTACGATTACATACACGTAGGGCCTACAGTTGAATCATAGGAATTTTCTTTCGATTTCACCTGCGTTCTCCTTGCAGTGCAAAATCTTGACATCACCCCCCGACCAACAAACCTGGTTGCGTCAGATTATTGGGTCTGTCTTCTCACCTGTAGTATCTGTCAATTAATCACGATCACGTGATCGATGCATGAAGGTAATATCAGACATCTGATCAAATACGATACTCATCAAACAAACGATGCAATGGCCACAACACGTATTGCACACACATGTGCGCACATACACATACATGTACACAATGCACATACATACACACATACACATACATGTACACACATAGGCTACATACACATACTTATATACATAAGCACACATGCATATGCACAATAGGCCATTGCATTTTTGCATGGGTGAAAATTTTTGTTAAAATTTTTATGATGCACCCCTCCTATATTGTTTCTAATGGCAAAATATATATGTACACCAAATTTTAGATAATTTCATGATGTTTTGACCCCCGCCCAACACGATTAACTGATTTAGTTAACAAATCTTCGTTTTCCTACATTATGATCATGACAAAAATCTTTGTAATTCAACAGTTTATTATACAGAAAAGACAAACTACATAAAATATAGTAACTAACAAGTTTGGTAAAAGTGCGTACACAATAGGCCTACACATAACCCAATAATGTAAAATCACTTTACTGGGTTTTAAGGTTTTTGTGGAAGAGAAGGTTAATTGCTTTAATGTCTCTTTTTGGAAGTTGGGAATTTCGTTGCATTGATATTCGACCATTTGGAATAAAATCGTCTTCGTATTTTATCATTGGGTACACTAGTTGAAAAGTCTTGGCATGGGCGGAGACTTGGGAGGAGACTTGGACGGGGGGGGGGACGAACGAGTGGGGCCGAAGGAAGGACGCAAAATCTTGGGCTGACGAATGGCTGAGCCGCCGACGAAATTTTCCATTTTTGCAGACCCAAATTTCTTACGACTTTTTTAGTAATCCGGCCGACCATTTTTCCCCGTCAAAAAAGTTGATGACCTTTTTTTAGTCATCCGGCCGAAATCTCCAAGAAAAATATCCATTTTTTCGTTAAAAAGTTGATGACCTTTTAAAGTCATTTATTCGCCAGTGTATATGCATTATGCAGTGTGTCTTCGTGAAGTGTCCAATGTACATGCCCTAACACTCAACAATGGGGCTGGGGGACAAATGCATGAGACGTCCCCACAACACATTCATTGGGGGGACCGTCCCCCTGTTCTCGCCTAAGTCTCCACCCATGGGTATTGGATTAGTTTCACAGCTCATTACGACAGATTATTCACCACTTTGACATGCCGCACATAATATATGAATGAAATCATGGGCGGAGTTTGGTTTCCTTTCTTAGGGTGGGGGCCTAAAACTTGGGCTTCTGTTGGGGCGGAGACTTAGTCCAGATCGAGCGGCGCCCAATTTTTTTCTCGGCCAAAAAATTTGACATTTTTAGCCATCAATTGCAGTTTCCTTTGTGAAAAGAGCCATTTTCACGAATATAATTATTATCGAGCCTGGGCCTTCTTGTGGGTGGGGCTAAGTCCGGAAAAAGATACCATTTTCATAGTAAAAAAACTGACTCTGGGCCTTCTGGTGGACTTAGCTTCTCCCTAGCCCCTGATAAACTCCGCCCATGAATGGAGTTGGTGTTTTAAAAGGTAGAGCAAAAAATTTACAATTTTCTACCATGTTGTCAATGTCCGTTTTGAACATAAAACTACTTTTGAGGTGGGCGGGGGTCAAAACATGACCTACAGACCTGAAAATTTGCAGGCAAATATGTTTTAGTAATAGAAACAATATGGCAGGGGTGCACATGGAACATTCCAAAAAAATATTTTTTGCAATGGCCTAATGCACAATCACATACATACAAATGTAAGCACCCATACACCCTCAGTCCCTCACACATACATACATACACACACATACCTACACACATACACGCATTCACGTGCAAACATACACACACGCACAGTCGCACATGCACGCACAGTCGCATACACCCACGGTTCCACACACCCACAAACACCTCTGTATGCGACTTTGGCATAATGGAAGGTCGTCTCAATTCGTCAAAGCAAATAGGCCTACCCAAGAGAAGGCGTTGGAAAATGTTAGTATATTCCGAGAATTTCATGTCATATACAATGCTAAAAATGTTTAAAAAAAAGAAGTGCCTATACGCACCTATACCTTTCCAAAAGAAGTGCCAGGACGCCGTCCATGACCGTCCTGCAACACTTTAAGCCGTGGACTCATATAAATCGTAATTATAGTGGTGGGACTTAATGTCTTAGGGCTATTCACCCCATTCATGCATGTTAAAGACGAGATTGAACATCTGCCTCTTTGAAATAAATAATGAATTCAAAAACTTAGGACGCGCGACGCTTTGTAAGATTTTAAGGACAAATTCCTATCCAAGGCACGTTCTAAGTTCTAACGTATTCCAACCCTATTGAGCGTCGCACTATTACAGAAGCTTTGGAGTTTAAAGGCATGTCGCTATAAAATGTTTGGAGATGTTTTAAGAACGAATTCCAACAATTGACCAGTTTTAGCGGCAATGTTTACAGAAAAATGTAGGCCTACTTGCTTTCTTACTAACAAGCAAATAAAAGGTGGATGGTACGGATGGTACGGATGGTAAATATAATGTAGTTGCTAATGACTGCAGTAGGTCTACATAATTTTCATATTAAACAGCATCATTTAAAAAATGTAATTGGATGTATTAAAATACATGTAGGCTACATAAAACTGCGTCTAAAAATTACAAATGGATTGAACTGTACAAAGAGCGTGCCTTATTACGTTGCAAAGATAGGTCTCCAATTAAATACAAATTTTGATATAAAATGACACATGTTAATATTTAAATATAGTTATTTTCACTGAAGAATCTTAGATCTTTAGTTCTATACAGAGATACACATGTAGGCTCCTCCTGCAAGGAAGCTGGAGTTGATATAAAAAGAAACTGTGAGATTCTTAGTAAGGTGCACTTCAACGTTTTAATTCAATCGCTTCACAAACAATCTAGGGATATGTACAAGTTTCGGTTATCAAGTTTCGGTTTCGTTTTCGCTCGACGGTTTCGGTTTCCATTTCGACTAGATGTACATTGTTTGTAGTTAACTCAAATCCGTCCTTAGTTTCGATTCGTGGAGGTAATATCTTTCGAGGTTTATTTGGCGCCCACCCTTCAAAAGGAGGAGGGTTTCCCAACAAATAATATATATATCTGTATCATGTATCTTTGTGCCTGTCTGTGTGTGCGTGTCTGTCTTTCTCTGTGCGCCTCTCTCTGTATGTCTGTCTGTCTCCATACCTGTCGCTCTCTTCCACTGTCTGTGTGTCTATCTTTCCACCGCCGTCTCTATCTCTCTGTGTCTGCCTACAAGGCAGTCTCTCAATCTGTTTCTCGTCTTTATTTGTCTTTCTGACTTTGCTTCTCTCTGTATCCATTCATCCATCTGTCCATCTCTTTCTGTCTCTCTCTCTCAGTATCTGTCTCTGCCTGTCTATCTATCTGTCCAACTGACCCGAAGATAACAGTAGTGTGATTAGGCAATTATGCGGCCAGCGCCTTCATTTCTTTTGTTTTAGAGGCAGCCTTTTGTTCTAGGGGCGGGGCGCGCATCATCGATAGCCGGCGCAAGGAGCTGTTGTCATAGGAACGGGCTCTTTATCGGTAATGCGTCATCGGTAGCGCCACTGTACTGACATCCACGACATCTCTCCCTCCCCATCTCCCTCTCCCTCTTCCTCTCCCTCCCCCTCTCTCACCATCTCTTTATGTATCCATCTCTCGAGAATGACTCATCGAAGGCCCCGCAGCATATTCTGGCTTCTGCACTGGCTTCCACCACCCCTCTCCCTCTCCCTCTTCCCCCTCCTCTCTCCCTCTCCCCTCCTCTCTTCCTCTCCCTCCCCCTCTCCCACCATCTCTTCATGTATCCATCTCTTGGAAACGCATCATCAGAGGCACTGCCATACAATATTCAACAGCCTCTCTTCCTCTCCCCTCCCCTCTCCCACTCCCTCCCCTCTCTTATGTATTCCTCTCGCCATCTCTCTACCTCCCCACCTTCTCCCTCCCCCTCTCTCTCTCTCTCTCTCTCCGCCTCTCCCAGCGAAGTCCATTGCCCATTGTCACAGCGAGCCGAACACGGCTTTCAAGTAGGTAATTACACCCTTTCATCTCTCTGTCGCGGCGGAGTCCGACCATCTGCCACGGGGAGGCCACCCATCAATATAAGACTTTTGGCTGGGGACACCACAAATATTTTCTTATACTTGAACAATACAAAACAACATATAATATTCTCGTATGAGTGGCGTTTCACTCTAAAGACCTTCCCCTCACCCTCCAACCCTCCATTCCAAACCCCTACACACAAATTTACCTTATACGAGTAAGAACCAACCAATCACGAAGCAGGAAACCTTAGCGACGAACCAATAAGGCGACGAGAATCCCATCATATGACTAAGAAATATAATCATTATTCGCCATTTTATTCAAAAATATCAATAAATCAGACATTTTTACATTTAAATCACACAATATTAAGTATTTCATACCTCATTATCCAAAAATTATAGCAGCATTTCTTTAAGTCAAACACAAAAACCTAAGAATTCATGTACGGTCAAATTCCAACATGGCGTCCTTCCCAACTTTCCCGTATAGTCAAACACAAAAACCTAAGAATTCATGTACGGTCAAATTCCAACATGGCGTCCTTCACAATTATTATGTATAGTCAAACACAAAAACCTAAAAATCCATGTACGGCCAAATTCCAATATGGCGTCCTTCACAATTTTCTCCAAGTCAAACGCAAAAACCTAAGAATCCAGCAACGGGCAAAAACCAATATGGCGGCCTTTCCAAGTATTATGCATCGTCAAACGTAAAAACCTAAGAATCTATGTACGGTCAAATTCCAATATGGCGCCCTTCCCAAGTATTATGCATCGTCAAACGTAAAAACCTAAGAATCTATGTACGGGCAAATTCCAATATGGCGCCCTTCCCAATTATTGTGCATAGTCAAACACAAAAACCTAAGAATTCATGTACGGTCAAATTCCAATATGGCGTCCTTCCCAATTATTATGCATAGTCAAACGTAAAAACCTAAGAATCCATGTACAATCAAATTCCAATATGGCGTCCTTCCCAATTATTATTCATAGTCAAACGTAAAAACCTAAGAAACCAACAGCGGTCAAATTCCAATATGGCGTCCTTCCCAATTATTATGCATAGTCAAACGTAAAAACCTAAGAATCCATGTACGGCCAAATTCCAACATGGCGGCCTTCCCAATTTTCTCCAAGTCAAACACAAAAACCTAAGAATTCATGTACAGTCGAATTCCAACATGGCGCCCTTCCCAATTATTGTGCATAGTCAAACACAAAAACCTAAGAATTCATGTACGGGCAAATTCCAATATGGCGTCCTTCCCAATTATTATGCATAGTCAAACGTAAAAACCTAAGAATTCATGTACGGTCAAATTCCAATATGGCGTCCTTCCCAATTATTATGCATAGTCAAACGTAAAAACCTAAGAATCCATGTATAATCAAATTCCAATATGGCGTCCTTCCCAATTATTATTCATAGTCAAACGTAAAACCTAAGAAACCAACAGCGGTCAAATTCCAATATGGCGTCCTTCCCAATTTTCTCCAAGTCAAACACAAAAACCTAAGAATTCATGTACAGTCGAATTCCAACATGGCACCCTTCCCAATTATTATGTATAGTCAAACGCAAAAACCTAAGAATCCAGCAACGGGCAATTTCCAATATGGCGGCCTTCCCAATTTTTATGTATAGTCAAACACAAAAACCTAAGAATCCATGTACGGTCAAATTCCAACATGGCGTCCTTCCCAATTTTTATGTATAGTCAAACACAAAAACCTAAGAATCCATGTACGGTCAAATTCCAACATGGCGTCCTTCCCAATTTTTATGTATAGTCAAACGCAAAAACTGAAGAAGAGGGTAATCATCCTTTCCCAATATAGCGCCCTTTAATAGTCATCATCTCCCAAGGTGGCGCTCGTGCAGCCTTTCCTGGCCATTCGCGCTCAAACAACATATACACAGGCAATTTTTTCACAAACGCTAAGTCCAAATAATGCAAATACACACAACTTTCTAGGCGCAAGGTGGAACACCAACATACTTTCACACACACACACACACACGTACATACACAAACACACACAAACACACCCAAACACACACACACACATACACACAAACTCGAAATACATGAAAACTCACATCCTTCTATTCACAAGGCATTCTTCCTCATATAGGAACAGTCAAGTAACTCATATAACTTTAAACTCCAAAGATGGCGCACAAGTTGCCATTCTTGGGCATCTAAGAGTACAAACCATAAATTCGTCGTACATTTCTTTCAACAGGTGGCGCTTTTACTTAAATATTAACATATTACATATCAAATATGCGAAATTCTCAAGAATACATTCAACAACATGCACCTTTTCAACATGCGCAGGAACGAGTGGAAGTAGCAGAGGGCGGGTAAAGCACTTAGGCAATTGAGCTCTTCAATTTCTATCACAAACACACATCCTTTAATCAACTTTTCTGGCTTAGATGTTAAACTTTACATGGAACAACGAAGGATGTCTGTTTTGTAAGGCAAGCACTTGAAGAGCATGATGGCATAGCGATACGAGTTGAACACTGACAAAGCGAAATTACGAATATGTTAGATGTGTGAGCGGGCAGAACTTGAACTTTTTAATGTAAGACACGAACTTTTGCAATTGTGAGAAAACAAATTTATAATTTATGTAGTGTGAAACACAGAAATGCATGTCGAATGTGGCAAGTTGGAGAAATATGGAGTGGGCGAAGTGGGTATTCTTATGTTTGTGGAAACAAAGGCATACATTATTTGTAAAATGACAACAATTTTGGTAAACTGTGAACATAGTGAGCGAAGAAATGCAACTTAGGGGTACAAGTGGCCAGTTGCACGACTTTTTAGGGTTGAGAGTGTTAAGTTGGTGACGCGCAGGGGTGGGAAGAGTGTTCCATTCTTAAGTTTGTGAAAACAAAGGTGCTCATTATTTGTAACATGACACCAATTTTGGTAAAATGCCAAAATATTGTACGTAGAAACACGAATTAGGGTACGAACAATGTATTGCAACGCGTATTAGGGATAGCAGACGCGCGAAACTTAGCAGAAATCTGCATTCGTCAACTCTGAAAACGCTAAGTCCGAAATTTCGACCGCGCAAAATCGACCGGCAGCACCTTCGAGCGGCACGGCGGCGGCGTCGGCGGCGAGCGCCCCGTCCCACACGGACGACCACGGACCCAGTGGCGAGGAGACGACGAGGCCCGCTTTCCCAATTAGATCAGGCTTTGGCTCGTAGAAGGTAAAGTCGAATACGCTCCGACACAGCTCTTTCAAAAACTTCCTTCACCCGAAATACGCATGAGTCTTTAACTTCATACGAGCCAAAGCAGGATCGATTTGGATCGCGTGCCACGTCGTCAGCCTCGCCGCAGGGTCCGAGGTCGCCCGTGAGGGAAGGGGCGGTCGCCGCCGACGCTGCCGCCGCGCCGCTCGAAGGTGCTGCCGGTCGATTTTGCGCGGTCGAAATTTCGGACTTAGCGTTTTCAGAGTTGACGAATGCAGATTTCTGCTAAGTTTCGCGCGTCTGCTATCCCTAATACGCGTTGCAATACATTGTTCGTACCCTAATTCGTGTTTCTACGTACAATATTTTGGCATTTTACCAAAATTGGTGTCATGTTACAAATAATGAGCACCTTTGTTTTCACAAACTTAAGAATGGAACACTCTTCCCACCCCTGCGCGTCACCAACTTAACACTCTCAACCCTAAAAAGTCGTGCAACTGGCCACTTGTACCCCTAAGTTGCATTTCTTCGCTCACTATGTTCACAGTTTACCAAAATTGTTGTCATTTTACAAATAATGTATGCCTTTGTTTCCACAAACATAAGAATACCCACTTCGCCCACTCCATATTTCTCCAACTTGCCACATTCGACATGCATTTCTGTGTTTCACACTACATAAATTATAAATTTGTTTTCTCACAATTGCAAAAGTTCGTGTCTTACATTAAAAAGTTCAAGTTCTGCCCGCTCACACATCTAACATATTCGTAATTTCGCTTTGTCAGTGTTCAACTCGTATCGCTATGCCATCATGCTCTTCAAGTGCTTGCCTTACAAAACAGACATCCTTCGTTGTTCCATGTAAAGTTTAACATCTAAGCCAGAAAAGTTGATTAAAGGATGTGTGTTTGTGATAGAAATTGAAGAGCTCAATTGCCTAAGTGCTTTACCCGCCCTCTGCTACTTCCACTCGTTCCTGCGCATGTTGAAAAGGTGCATGTTGTTGAATGTATTCTTGAGAATTTCGCATATTTGATATGTAATATGTTAATATTTAAGTAAAAGCGCCACCTGTTGAAAGAAATGTACGACGAATTTATGGTTTGTACTCTTAGATGCCCAAGAATGGCAACTTGTGCGCCATCTTTGGAGTTTAAAGTTATATGAGTTACTTGACTGTTCCTATATGAGGAAGAATGCCTTGTGAATAGAAGGATGTGAGTTTTCATGTATTTCGAGTTTGTGTGTATGTGTGTGTGTGTGTTTGGGTGTGTTTGTGTGTGTTTGTGTATGTACGTGTGTGTGTGTGTGTGTGAAAGTATGTTGGTGTTCCACCTTGCGCCTAGAAAGTTGTGTGTATTTGCATTATTTGGACTTAGCGTTTGTGAAAAAATTGCCTGTGTATATGTTGTTTGAGCGCGAATGGCCAGGAAAGGCTGCACGAGCGCCACCTTGGGAGATGATGACTATTAAAGGGCGCTATATTGGGAAAGGATGATTACCCTCTTCTTCAGTTTTTGCGTTTGACTATACATAAAAATTGGGAAGGACGCCATGTTGGAATTTGACCGTACATGGATTCTTAGGTTTTTGTGTTTGACTATACATAAAAATTGGGAAGGACGCCATGTTGGAATTTGACCGTACATGGATTCTTAGGTTTTTGTGTTTGACTATACATAAAAATTGGGAAGGCCGCCATATTGGAAATTGCCCGTTGCTGGATTCTTAGGTTTTTGCGTTTGACTATACATAATAATTGGGAAGGGTGCCATGTTGGAATTCGACTGTACATGAATTCTTAGGTTTTTGTGTTTGACTTGGAGAAAATTGGGAAGGACGCCATATTGGAATTTGACCGCTGTTGGTTTCTTAGGTTTTACGTTTGACTATGAATAATAATTGGGAAGGACGCCATATTGGAATTTGATTATACATGGATTCTTAGGTTTTTACGTTTGACTATGCATAATAATTGGGAAGGACGCCATATTGGAATTTGACCGTACATGAATTCTTAGGTTTTTACGTTTGACTATGCATAATAATTGGGAAGGACGCCATATTGGAATTTGCCCGTACATGAATTCTTAGGTTTTTGTGTTTGACTATGCACAATAATTGGGAAGGGCGCCATGTTGGAATTCGACTGTACATGAATTCTTAGGTTTTTGTGTTTGACTTGGAGAAAATTGGGAAGGCCGCCATGTTGGAATTTGGCCGTACATGGATTCTTAGGTTTTTACGTTTGACTATGCATAATAATTGGGAAGGACGCCATATTGGAATTTGACCGCTGTTGGTTTCTTAGGTTTTTACGTTTGACTATGAATAATAATTGGGAAGGACGCCATATTGGAATTTGATTGTACATGGATTCTTAGGTTTTTACGTTTGACTATGCATAATAATTGGGAAGGACGCCATATTGGAATTTGACCGTACATGAATTCTTAGGTTTTTGTGTTTGACTATGCACAATAATTGGGAAGGGCGCCATATTGGAATTTGCCCGTACATAGATTCTTAGGTTTTTACGTTTGACGATGCATAATACTTGGGAAGGGCGCCATATTGGAATTTGACCGTACATAGATTCTTAGGTTTTTACGTTTGACGATGCATAATACTTGGAAAGGCCGCCATATTGGTTTTTGCCCGTTGCTGGATTCTTAGGTTTTTGCGTTTGACTTGGAGAAAATTGTGAAGGACGCCATATTGGAATTTGGCCGTACATGGATTTTTAGGTTTTTGTGTTTGACTATACATAATAATTGTGAAGGACGCCATGTTGGAATTTGACCGTACATGAATTCTTAGGTTTTTGTGTTTGACTATACGGGAAAGTTGGGAAGGACGCCATGTTGGAATTTGACCGTACATGAATTCTTAGGTTTTTGTGTTTGACTTAAAGAAATGCTGCTATAATTTTTGGATAATGAGGTATGAAATACTTAATATTGTGTGATTTAAATGTAAAAATGTCTGATTTATTGATATTTTTGAATAAAATGGCGAATAATGATTATATTTCTTAGTCATATGATGGGATTCTCGTCGCCTTATTGGTTCGTCGCTAAGGTTTCCTGCTTCGTGATTGGTTGGTTCTTACTCGTATAAGGTAAATTTGTGTGTAGGGGTTTGGAATGGAGGGTTGGAGGGTGAGGGGAAGGTCTTTAGAGTGAAACGCCACTCATACGAGAATATTATATGTTGTTTTGTATTGTTCAAGTATAAGAAAATATTTGTGGTGTCCCCAGCCAAAAGTCTTATATTGATGGGTGGCCTCCCCGTGGCAGATGGTCGGACTCCGCCGCGACAGAGAGATGAAAGGGTGTAATTACCTACTTGAAAGCCGTGTTCGGCTCGCTGTGACAATGGGCAATGGACTTCGCTGGGAGAGGCGGAGAGAGAGAGAGAGAGAGAGGGGGAGGGAGAAGGTGGGGAGGTAGAGAGATGGCGAGAGGAATACATAAGAGAGGGGAGGGAGTGGGAGAGGGGAGGGGAGAGGAAGAGAGGCTGTTGAATATTGTATGGCAGTGCCTCTGATGATGCGTTTCCAAGAGATGGATACATGAAGAGATGGTGGGAGAGGGGGAGGGAGAGGAAGAGAGGAGGGGAGAGGGAGAGAGGAGGGGGAAGAGGGAGAGGGAGAGGGGTGGTGGAAGCCAGTGCAGAAGCCAGAATATGCTGCGGGGCCTTCGATGAGTCATTCTCGAGAGATGGATACATAAAGAGATGGTGAGAGAGGGGGAGGGAGAGGGAGAGGGAGATGGGGAGGGAGAGATGTCGTGGATGTCAGTACAGTGGCGCTACCGATGACGCATTACCGATAAAGAGCCCGTTCCTATGACAACAGCTCCTTGCGCCGGCTATCGATGATGCGCGCCCCGCCCCTAGAACAAAAGGCTGCCTCTAAAACAAAAGAAATGAAGGCGCTGGCCGCATAATTGCCTAATCACACTACTGATAACGCTTTGGAGCTTCGTCGCTTGATACCTAGTCAGTTGTCGTCGGGTCCATAGAGCCACAGAAGTCAAGGAATTTGATCATCCCTCAAAGTTACCGTCGATGGTAATGAGATGTGCAATAATTACCATACCTTAACACTTTGCCTTTAATTTCCTAGTATCCATTTCTATCTTACCACACTTCACCATACAGAACATAACATAACACAGCATAGCATAACATAACATAACATAGCACAACATAACATAACATAACATAGCGTTGGATAACATAACATAAAATAAAATAGTGTTAAATAAAATAACATAAAAATAACACAGTATTAGATAAGTCTGATAAGATAACAAAAAAGTACCATTGAATAAAATAAAATAACATAGCATTAAATAAAATAGGATAAAATAACATTAAATAAGGTAGCCTAGCATTTAAGTAAAATAGAATAAAATAACTTAGCACTTAAATAAAATAACCTAAAACAACATAGCATAAATACCATTTATATAACATAACACAAAATGACATAACAAAACATGCCATAACAAAGCATTGCAGCATATCATTAGCTAGTTAGACCTATCATTAAATGACCTAACGTAACATAGCATGAGTGGATTATATTCATAGAAAGAACAGGCTATGACATAACATAACATAACATAACGTAACGTAACATAGTACAACATAACATAACATAGCATAGCAAGACATAACAAAACGTAACATGACACAGCACATAACATAACATAATACAACATAGTTTAGCATAATATTAAATAACATGGCATTTAAATTATATAAAAATTAAATAACATAACATAAACTTCATAAACATCAAATAATATAATGCAACTCAGCATAGCATCGCCCGCAGAACCTTACGTTGTTGACTAGATAATTTCTCTGAATCCAGGCCACATTTTTTGTTTCAACAAAGTTCCTATAGCCAGACATCTACCAAACTCTGATCAGCCCAGACACTTCTGTTTTCGAACACACAGACATACACCACCATCTCAACGAAGGATGAGGTTTCACACCCTTGGCGCCCTTAGCCTCCATTTCTTAACGCCCCCCCTCCCACCCAAACAAGTACGGAATGAGTTCTACGTTTTTTCTGGGGTGGGATCAACAGAGTTCACCATCAGTCTTGGGGAAGGGGTTCGTATCAGCTCCCCTCGACGCCAGTATACTTCGGGTAGAGCAGTATGCAGACCGTCGACGTACTCATAAGTATGCAGATTACCCAGAAGAACATTCGATCGAGGACGCGCACAAGGTCCCGCCACTCCTCGCTGTAGTCCTTGACGCCTGGTCCTGACGACGAAGACGAAGACTTCTCGTCGAGGTCCGAGGCCCCAGGAAACGGAGCCGTCCTTGAGGTGAAGTGCAGTCCGTCGAACTCCTTGAGGATCTTCTGACGTCGCGTCCCGTTCGAGGTCTGGTTGCTCGCAGGGCCATTTCCTCCATCCTTACACGCGAACCTCACGCTGGCCAGATCGAAGAAGAGGCCGTTGATGTGGTAGGGCTGACGCTGGGTCGGGGGTACGTAGCCTGGTCGGCGCTTCCAGATCATCTCGGCCTGGTGGATCTTCTGGTAGGTGGTGCGCATACAGAGCAGTCGTGCGAGGTGGACGAGGATGAGCTTGCGTAGCCATGGCTTCGGTTGCTCCTTCGGTTCTCGGTAGTGAACGTTGAGAACGAGAACAGTCATGCAGATGGAGATCGTGCCAAGGATCATTGTCGTCATCAGATAGACGACTGGATGTTGATGTTGGTATAGGCAACAGGAGAAGAATAAGAAGAAAAACACAGGAATTGTAATGGCTGAGAAGGAATAATGGTGATAAGAATGATAATAATGATACTACTACTACTATTATAATTGATGATGATGATGATGATGATGATGATGATGATGATGGTGGTGGTGATGATGATGATGATGATGGTGGTGGTGGTGGTGGTGGTAGTGGTGGTGATGATGATGATGATGATGATGATGATGATGATGACAATGTTGTTGCTGATGATGACGACGACGACGACGACGACGATGATGATGATGATGATGATGATAACTAATTTTGAGCGCTGTTGAAATTTCGAGATAACTACTGATAATATTTGGTTCTTTCTAGACACCTTTACAGCGCTCTTTCAAATGCGATATAAGTTGTATTCGTCGCTGTTATAAAATAATAATAATGATTGTCATGCAATTGTAACATGATTGTGTGGGAATATATTTTGTCGTCATTGCTTTTGTTACAGCAAAACTATATCTAATAGTAACCTGTTTAAGAATTTCTTTCAATGAAATGTAGAAGTTTTGAATCAAATTCGTATTAAGAATGGTAATCAAGAAAATTATGTGACATTTCTTGCATGTAGGCATGTGACAATTACTGCAGTATATAAATGAATTTCCTAAGCAAAGGTTTTAACATAACTTAAATTATTGATGTTATTAACTGTTAACCATTTTGCTCTCAAGCAATGAACACTAATGACAATGAAAACTTATATTATGTTATAGCTATGGCAACGAACATTGATAATGTTATGACAACGTTATATGGTGTATTTTGTACGCCATAAATTCACTATTACTGTCCTGTATAAGCTGTAAATTGTCGTCAACGGCCTTAGATGCCATACGACGACGTTAAACTTTGGTTAAAATAAAAATAAAGTTATAAAATAATTTAAATTGAGTGATGGAATTGTTAAAAAAGACATTTGTGAAAAAATTGTGAAGTAGGCCTAAACTTGCCGTAAATAGCCGGTTTATCATCATCGCCATCATCATCGCAATCATCATCGTCACCGCAATGGCCGCCACCAACACCCCACCATCACCATCATCGTTATCGTCATCATCACCAACATTATCATTATTTTTTAAATCATTTGGCCTATAGCTACCGATTGCTAGAATCACTTTCCATTGACCATACAAACTCACCGATGAGCGGTATGGCTAGCGATGTTCTCGGTATGTTATCAGCGATCATCAGTAGAAAAACAGTGAAGGCGAGTAACACTGAGATGCCGAGAGAGATCTTTTCACCCGCCTCTGGGGGTAGAAAGAACCCTATCATGATGAGTGTGGACAGCATGAGGCAGGGCAGCACGATGTTCATCATGTAGAACTTGTAACGACGCATCAAATGAAGCGTGAAGATCACGTGAGCGTAACCATCACCGGAACAACAATTGAGTATCGTTATGTTCCAGTGCGCAGACGTCGTACGAATGTACCTGCGGCAGCACAGCACAGGTATTATACGGTACTTTACGGTGATGGCAATGCTGCTGCAGCGTAATGCAGTAAAAGCATGGTACAGTACTGTATTGCATCTATGAATTTATAAGGCTCCTTTTAGTGCACACTAATCAGAGGTGCTCGATTTGTAACATTGGGAGGAGTATAGTATAAAGTGGCAAATGTAATTATTTACAGTGAAGCGAAAAGCGAGAAATAGAACTTGAGGAAGTGATTTAAAGGTGTTTAAGTGAGGCTCAAAGTATTACGGTAATGGAAGGTAGGGTATATAACGGTAATGGAAAAGCACGAAATTCTACAATAATGGCAACGCGACAGATTGCATAATGAAATAAACATTTTCAATCGAGTAGTATATGTTATATATTTGCCGTGTTCGATCGATTCTATTTTTAGAATAATTTTTACTCACTTTTCATGATATCAATTATCAAGCGCCTATTTACATAGCAGACAACATCAAGAACGCCGACGACGATGCAAAAACTGTTTAGTAGAAAATTAAGTGATAACTTTTCAGTTGACTAATGGAAAATATCCAAGATATAAATTATGACGAAGCAGAGCCAGCAGGATAATTTCGCAGAGGGGACAGGGTGCCAAACTGCATAAGCCGCTGAACGGGGTGTTGTCGGCCCGTGTCGGGGAGCCAGCGCAAAGTTTCCCGCTAAATGGCAGCTCTGTGGGCAAACCTTAGGACGCCTACTACAATAAGACGGGCAGCTTCATTGCGAACATAATTATTATTATTCAAGCCAGTTCACTTAGAGTAGAGTTTTAAAAAACCCATTATGTTATAAATGCGTTAAGTTTAATTGCGACGAACTCATTAAACCGCTTCACCGCACCCGAAAACAACTAGCGCTAGACAAACGACGCCTCATGAATTATTAATAACGATCGAGCAGTCACGTGACTCGATGACGTCGACGGCGGGCATGCGCAGGTGATGAACGACGGCGGCGGCCATTAACAAGCAGACGACCTGCATTAACTCGTCGTAAAAGCGGCAAAAATAAATCCCGCCGTAGACGAATCAATTCTACCCCATCCCTACCCATCCCTCTACCCATCTTTCTACCCATCCGTGGGGGATTGACTTATTGGGTGATTATCGATCTCATTTCGGGTGATTGATACGTTGGGTAATAAATCAGACGCTACCCGATGCGCTGGTCCCATTCGACCGACATAATTCATCACGTGAAGAAACTCTTTCCGAGGATGCGTTTTCGTAGCGTCTCGCTTTCACACAATGCAATAAAAAATGAATAAATGTAGAATATTACATGTAGCACGCCGCCCGTTCTATGGCAGTGCCAGTCCCAAGCCTGGGAAATGGAAGAGGGGGACATCAACAACTCCGGCAGCCAATAGAGGTCGCTAAACACAAACCACTACTATGACTCGAGTTGTAGCCTATTGTATTGTAGGCCACTGGGTCTTCTGTGTAAAATGATGTAGGCTAATCCATCATAATTATACCCGGTAACTTAGAAAATTTGTAAAATTAGTTAGCTGTAATGGTACAACACAATTAATTAGGCCTGCAATGGTACTAAGTAGGCTGTAATGTATTGTACGGTAGGATTATTGCATTGAATTTTATTGCATTGCATTGCTTCGTATTGTATTGTGATGTATTGCAATGCATTGTATATAAATTTTATGGCATTGCATTGCTTTTTTTATTGTGTTGTATTGAATTGATTTGCATTGCATTTGCACAACATTGCATTGTATTGCATTGTATTGCACTGTATTGTATTGTACTGTATTGCAATGTATTGTATCGCGTTGTATCGTATTGTATTGTATTGCATAGTATACCATTCTCCGTTCTGTTGGAAGTCGTGTGTTGACATGACAGCGGTGGCATTCGTGATGTTCATCTTGTTGCTTGGGTAAGAGTAAGCACCGATGAGAATGGGACAGTGTTGTGTATCGAATGGGAAGTATGTGATATCGATGTCACAAGTCGTTCGGAAGATACCGCCTGGTTCCCAATGCAGTCGTCCGTCGTGGCTCAGCAGGACTCGAATCCGCTCGAAGTCCGGAACCAACTCCTCAGCCCTATATGCAATACAATACAATACAATGCTGTACTATGCAATGCAAAACAATGCAATGCAATGCAATGCGATGCAAAACGATACAATACAATGCAATGCAATACAATGCTATACAAAACAATACAATACAATGCAATGCTATAGCCTACAATGCGATGCAATGCGATACAATGCAATACAATGCAATACAGTACTCAACCATGCACATAAGAAAATAAAACACAGCTATTCAATCACATAATCAATCACAAAAATTTATATAGTCTAGATACGATTATATTTTATTGGAAGACGGCAAGTGGTAGTGACGCCATACTGACCCGTTCATGACGGCTAACTCCGGCAACCATATCTTATCCGCCTTCAGAATGATGTCCGTCAAGTTTCCGAATTTCGTCGGATCCCACGTTAATCGATCGTCAACCCATTCCTTCGTTGAAAAACAAAAAAGATCAAAAAACAGATTAAGTTATACATGTATTATTAGTAAGTGCAGACATGAAACTCATAGCTTCTAATGCGGTTAAAAACTAGACCAGTTAAAACAGACAAACGCTGGATTAGTATTGATTAAAATTAAATCAGTATGCTTAAACACCTGAATATCGTTGTTCAAGTACTAAATATAAACTTTGATTGATTCAGCAATGCAATTGGATTAATTAAATAAGATATTATAAGACACTCTAGAGCCAATAAGTTTCTGTTTACTGCGTTGTACATTTTCTGCATTGTCGTCAATGGCCTTTGAGGTCACAAGACGATTTCTCTGGTCAGAACATTTTTTTTTATGAACTCTTATTTACAACGTAAGGTGGGTCAATGATA